>JACVRA010000402.1:0-13181 GCA_019828545.1 Paracamarosporium sp. OC-R06-R3 | reverse complement strand
CTATTTTAATACTCTATTATTTTAATTTTAATTTATTAACTAGAATAGAGACTAATACTTTTAATAGAGTAATTATAGATATTTTATTATAAGAGTACTTTAATGGCTAAACTTATTTAATTATATTCTATAGCTAAATACTATTAGGCTTAGAGTTAAACTAGAAGATTTATAATAAGGAGCTATTTACTATTATTATAGCATTTACTAAGTAGTATATAAAACTAGCCTTTATTTAGGCTACTATATAGGTATACTTTAATTATTAAGTACTAGAGTATTTTATAACTACTAAAGTGCTTAATATTAGACAAGTCTATTAGTTAGAGCTACTAGCTTTATTTAATTTTTAAATTTAATATACCTTAGGTAAGAACAACGCTTAAGTAGATATCTTAAGTTAATAAAAGTAGAACCTAATAAACCTTAAAATAGCTTAGTATAATAGCTAATCTTACGTCTTCTTTAGCCTATATAAATTAGATAGCCAAATTAATTCCAATCTAGCTTTAAAATATATAGCTTAATTAATGGCCTAGGTTAAAGTATTTACTTTATTAACTAACTATAATACTATAAGTCTAGATTCTCTAGAGCTAATTAAAGCTCTGCTATAGAAAAATTAAGCTAGTTTCTAGAAAGAATAAAATAGCCTACTTAATAAATATTAAACTAAAAATAGATTACTACTATATAATAATTAATTTTATATATGGCCGGATTTAGCACTATGTATATACCTTATATATAAGGCCTATAATTAAAAATTGTTTATATACTTAAGCTATACTAAAATCTATTAACTACTAGCTAGGTAATACTATTAGAAAGGAATAGAGGCTACCTATAAATAATATATATATAATTATATTTTTTATAGGTATACTTATTTTAAGTAAATATAGCTAGTTAGTCTACTATATCTACTATCTATTTCTAATTAGCCTATATAGTATCTCTATATAGATTTTAAGGACTTTTTAAAGGATAAAGCTAACTATAATTAAATTATAATTATTATTAATAGGCTATTAAAGTAGGTAGTATCTATTCTATACTATAAGACTATAAATGTCTATAGTATAGCTAAGCTATTTATATAGTAGATATATTAATTTAGCTATACTCTAAAAACTATTATTTTAAATTATAGTCTATAGTTTATCTCTACGTTTTAATCTAAGTTCTATAAGATATTAGGTATTAAAGTTAAGCTATTAACTACCTATTATAAGGAGACTAACAGCTAGACGGAGATTATAAATAAGTATATTAATTAGAGGTTATAGCCTTTTATATTTTATTATTAGAATAACTAAAGTTTACTACTACTATTAATTAATAAAGCTTAAATAATACTACTTTACTTAATAATTAGTATATCTTTATATAAGATTTTATATAGCTTTAAGCTATAGTAAAGCTAAGATTAGACTAGTCTATTATTAACTTAGCTAAAGGATCTAATTAACTATTAAAATACTTATAAACTAGTCTAGTATATATATACTATTTAATAGCTAACTAAGAATAATATATAAAAAGCTTAAAACTAAATAAGATTAATAGTTAATTAATACTATAAGCTAGTTAATTAAAGTATTAGTAATATAATATACCTAGATACTTAAAACCTAACCTTATTATAGCCTAGCCAAAAGCTAGTAGATAAGTAGAAAGGCCTATTTAAAGTACTTAAGTAAATAGGTTATACCTATTAACTAAAGCTATTTTATAGCTTTAGAATATATAATATATTTACTTTAAATCTATTTTATAAAGATTTATAGAATCTACTATTAAAATAAAAAGTACCTAAGCTACTAGTAATACCTATTAATAGTATAGAAAAATAGAAAGTAGAAGAGATCTTAGCTAATAAACTTATATATAAGACGCTAAAGTATTAAGTTAAGTAGCTAGACTATAATTTAAACTCTATATAATATTTAGCCTTAAACTTTATAAGAGCTCCTTATAAGCTTAAAAGTTTTTATAATTAATACTTAAATAGGCTAGGTTTTTTAGTAGCTCTAGATAGGTAAATCTATAAATAGAAAAACGACGTTAAGTAGTTAACTATTTTATATAACTCTAATAAGTATAGATAAGGAACTATCTATAGAGTTTAAGTAAAAAAAAGTATAATAAAACTAAAGACTAATTAATTATATTAAGCCTTAAGGGCTTAGTTAGACTATAATTATTAGGAGCTTAAATAAGTAAGATCTTGGCAACGTAGATTAAGTCTACCTATATAGCTAGCTTTTAGCTATAAATAGCTTAATAGCTTTTTTATATCCTTTTATATTAGGCCTATAGGCTAGTTAATTNNTTATTATACACTTTTATATACCTCTACCTAGAATACACCTAATATAGACCTTTTAATTACCTATACTAATATAGTTATTAGTTAACTTTAAATAAGTAATAAAGAATAAATAAATAAATATATTAAGTATAAATAGTATATACTATAGTAGATAAAGAATAAAAAGGTAAGAACTATTAATATCTTACTTAAAATATAAACTAAAAGTATACTAGTATATATAAGTATAAATAAAATTATAAAGTACTTAGGAAATATAAAGAGGCTAATAAAATTAAATAGTAATAGTATTAATAATATAGTAAACTAGATTTATACTATTAAAAATAATAATTTATAGTAATGGCCTATAGTATTTATTATTAAGAAGTTAACTACTATAAAGGAGTCTTCTATTATAAATACTTATAATATTAATAATATATTAGTATCTACTCTATTAAAAACTATTTATACTTCTTTAAAAGCTCTAAATAGTTTATAAATACCTAGCTAGTATAGTATCTCTTTAGCTTAGTTAACTAACTAACGTAAAACCTTTCTAGCCTAAAGTAATATATTACTATTTTAGGTTAAACCTTTATTTTAATAACTATTTAAGAATAGTAATATACTATAACTAGTATAATTATCTTTTAGCTATAATATACCTCTACTACTACCCCCCTTATTTAACTATAGTATACCTTAACTACTATAGCTATTTAATAGTAATAATATACTTAAGAAAGTTACGTAAAATAAACTAGTTACTAAATTACCCTTACCTTTCTTTTACTTTAGTAATATATTAAGTCTAGCTATTACTTAAATAGTATTTTTAGTATAGTTTATATTTAAAGTAAGTAATATACTTAGACTATTTATTAAGTAAACTATTTATAAACTTACTAAGTAACTTTAAAACTTTTAAAGCTATTCTTATAAAGAGTATATTAAAGTAAATAGACATTACTAAGAGTATTATAAGTATATTAATATATACTTTATATACTTTTTATTTAAGGACGTTATATACCTACTTTATAGAATATATAATAGGGAAATACCTTTCTTAAATATTCTTAGTAATTTAAAGTTAATAAAGTCTTTAACTCTATTTAAAGGCTTAAATTTAAAGGCTATATTTAAGGGTATAAGTCCTATAGCTTTCTCTAAAGACGTTAGTACTTAAGATAAAAAGCTATTCTATAATTTATACCTATAGTAGTACTATAGTAGTAGTAGAAAGAAATATATTATTAAAATAAAATTTAATATAAATAGCATCTATTACTTTTTTAATAGCCTAGCCTTTACCTATAATAAAATTAATTAGTATCTATAGGTATACTCTATTTTAAACCTTAATGTAGATATATATTTTAGCCTTAAGGTATCTACGTATAATAGCTATAGTAATCTAGTAATAAAAAATCTATTATTATATAAAATTCCTTATTATTACTTTAGTTCTATTATAGGTAGTATAAAGTTACTATTTTTATTTATCTTCTTTCTAGAACTCTATTTTAAAAGCTAATATAAGTATAGTACCTACTTAAGTAAATAAGATTAATAGCTTTAATTAAATACTATTCTTCTTTTAACTATTAATAAGATAGTTAATAATTTTATTATAATATTATACCTACCTACCTTTAAAGATAATACTAGTAGAGGGGTAACTATAGTATTAAAAAAAAGTTTAAAGTAAATAAAAAATACTTAAGAGTAACTCTTAGTATACTAGCTATAGTATTAGTATCTTAATATACTATAAACTATTATACTTAAAAGGATTACTAAAAATTTAAACTTAGATTAGTTTAAGGGTACTACTCTATTTATCTATATAAAAAATATTAAGCTTACGTATATAATAAGTAACTTAGCTAGTACTTATAAGTATTAAAAATAGGCCTAGGTAGAGGCTATTAATCTATAATTTTATAGTAAAGATTATACTTATATTAATATTACTAAGATAGTTATCTTAAAGAATTATACCTATCTATATAATCTTATTCTAGATAGATTTAAAGTTAAAACATTTCTTTAAAAGTACTACTATCTTAAATTTTATACCTATATATATATTAAGCTACTAAAAGATAATAAATAAGTTAAAGGGAGTCTATAGGTAACTACCTACCCCTAAGCTACTATAAGAGATATAATAGGCCAGATGCTAACTATAGTACTACTTAAATAGAAAAATATAAATAGTTTAGTATACTTATAGTTTTATATAAATATTAAAATACCATTTAATAATACTAAGGTATACGTATTTAATAATATAGTAGTAGAAAACTTAGTATTAAATTTTAACTATATCTATTTACTATAGTAGTAGAGTAGAGGTACTACCTTTTTTAAAAATATTTATAAAGACTTTTATTTTTATAGTAAGGGCTATACATTCTCTACTTTTAAAGATAACTAATAGTAATTATATAAAATCTAAGAAGAATATTAAGTTTTCCTTACTATAATAAATAAGATCTATAAGTAGTAAAAAGAGTAAAATCTTTATAATAATAGTATTAATAACGTTTATTTACTACTTTTATACTATATAGTACTATTATAGGAGCTATTTAGCTTTTTCTATACCTAAATTAATAAGTACTATTTTTTATTTAAGTATATACTTATGTATACTACTTAAACCTACTTACTTTTAGAAATTATAGTAATAGTAATTATACTATAAGTACTTTAGTTTTACTATAGTAGTAGTTTACTATATAAAAAGTTACTACTATATAAGAATTATTAAAAATAGTAGCAAAGGTAAGATCTTATTATAAAAGAAGGCCTTAATATATAAAATATACTAGAATAGTATAGTATAAATTAGTTTTTACTTAAGTTTAATTAAAAGACTAGGTAGTTAACGTAGCTATATAAAGATAATATACTTATAAAAAACCTACTAATATATATTAAGTATAAGTATAGGTAAAAAGTAGTTAAAAGTTTATAAGATATATTTATTTAATTTAACTAGACTATAGACTAATTTTAGTAGTATAACGTCCTAAAG
This sequence comes from Paracamarosporium sp. OC-R06-R3, assembly GCA_019828545.1. Lineage (NCBI taxonomy): Eukaryota > Fungi > Ascomycota > Dothideomycetes > Pleosporales > Didymosphaeriaceae > Paracamarosporium > Paracamarosporium sp. OC-R06-R3. Next base: position 7,815 of record JACVRA010000402.1, on the reverse strand, counting down.
TATTCTTAACTACTTTAAAAATAATTAAAGTATTTATATATTCTTTACCTAAAGTAGTTTAATATTAATATATAATTATTAATATTAGTAGTTTATAAATACTATTTAAAGCTTTTATTAATTATATTAAAGTAAAATAGTAACTTAACATTCTACTATAAGAATATAAAATATACGTTTTTTAAAAACGGTATAGTTAGGCTACTATATATAATTATAAATAATAAGATATAGTTTTCTACTATAAAAAAGCTATTAAACTTTTTATTCCTTTAAGATAATAAATAAAAGTACGTAGGGTAAAAAGGTAAATCTTATTAATTTATTTTATAAAAGAGCTTTAAGTTTATAAAGGATTAACTAAACTATTAGTAAATAAGTAGATGGCTAAATAAATTCTTTTACTTAGTTTATCTAATACATTAAATCCTACCCTATTTATTTAATAAGGTATTAATTACGTCTATAAAGAAAAGCTATATAAAAAGCCTATAGAAATAAATAATATAGTTTTTAACTATATTTATAATACCTAGTATAGTTAAATTACCGTTTTAAAAACTATTTAAAATAGTTTTTAATCTTATCTACTAGGCGTACTAATAGTCTTGTTAAGCTAGGGCCTATAATAAGGCCTAAACAATAATAGTACTAATTAAGGTAAGTAGAAAGTAAGGGCTATTAATATTAAATTAAAATAAAATAGTAGAGTACTAAATTACTAAGTAGATAAATACTAATATAAAGGGATTTCTATTAATATAGAAGTAAAAAATACCTTCTATACTAGTAATATAAGAAAGGATTAAAGACTTAAGTTTAAATAAGCTAAATAGGCTAATAGTGGCGTTTATATAAGAGGAAAGTACTATAGTTATTAAGGTATAAAAAAAGAATGGCCTTAAGTAAATAAAGTATATAAAATCTTTATAGTATATCCTTAACTACTTTTAATATACTAAAAAAGGGTATATTAAAATTAGGTAGGTATCTAGTATAAGTAGTAGTATATTTATACTATTTATTAATAATAATTAAGTATATCCTAACTATATTATAAGAGACGATTAGTAAAGGTAGAAATAAGAAAAGTAAGAAAAGTTTAAAATACTAAAAAAAAGAAAATAAGAGAACTAAAATAAGAGTGTATTAAAAAATAAAAAATAAGATAAAAAAGAAAAGAAAAAGTTAGTATTATAATTATACTATAATAAGATAACTTAATAAATAAGTTTATTAATACCTTTAATAAAAACGTCCTTTAAAACTAAGAGTTAAGTAATCTAGTATATAGGAATAATATAGACTATAATATAAAAATATAATTAATAGTTATATAATAACTCTATAATAATTTTATATAAAATTTAATTTTATTTACTTAAAAACTAAGTTACTAAAAGTATAGTTATTAAGTCTTATATAATTACTTAATAAATATAAGATAATAAAAAAATCTTTTCTTAAAAACTATATAAATATTTCTCTTTTATATATTATATTACTTACTTAATCTTTTACTAGTATAATAGTATTTATAATTAGTATTATCCTCTTTACTTAATTCTATAACCTTAAAGTTATTTCTTATAGATTTAATTTTATATTTAGTAAGTAGGTTAAAATATATCTATATAATAATATATAACGTATTTAAAATTTAAATATATAAGAAGATAAGGCGCCATTAACTAAGTTAAAGGAAGTTTAATTAAGTTATTAATTATTATTTTTATTATTAAAAACCTATTAGGTACTATAAAAAGATATTAATTTATATATTATAACCTAGTTTTATTTATAATATAGGTAGATTATATTAAATAGAAAGTAATTAATAGTTTTACCTTTTTAAAAATAAATAAATACCTATAAAAGTAAAAACTATATTCTATAGTATATCTACCTCCTCCTTATATAAAATCTATTATAAATAATAGATAAATAAAAAACCTACTATAAAAATATACCTATAAATTTTTAGTACTATCCTAGGCTTAGTAGATCTATACTTAAGGATAAAAAGAAGTTAAACCTTTACTTATAAGATAAAAAGGTTATAAGACTACTAAATCTCTACTTCCTTCCTATATAAAATCTACTATAAATTATAGTTAAATATAATACCTATTATAAAAGTATATTTATAAATTTTTAGTACTATTATAGGCCTAGTAGGTTTATAGTTTAATAGAGGGTATTAAAAGTCTATTACTTTTATACTACTACCTATTACTATTTATACTTACTATTTTAATTAGCTTTATTTATATACCTTTATCTTAGCTTATCTACTACTACGTAATGCCTTTACTATATAATGGTATTAAAAAGGTATATATATTAAGCTTTTAATTAACCTTCTACCTTTTATATAAATAGGTTTACTTAAATGTAACTAATACCTTACTTAAACTACTAAAATAGACCTATATAATAGATAATATTAACAAAGTAATATATATATTAAATAATAAGAGATATATTTTAGTAATTATAAATATAAGTATTATAATATTATTTAGTAGTAAGATTTAGTACTAAGGTTATCCTATATATTAAAAAAACTAATTATATAATATAGTTTTTAATTTTTACTCTAAAGATAATATCTTTATAAAGTTAAATAGAATATTTTTATTTAATTATTATTACGTCTTTTAGTTTTTAACTATAATATAGAATTTCTATAACCTTATTTATAATATTTATTTAAAAGTAAAGAAGGTACTACGTTAAGAACCATTTTTAATATATTAACTACTAAAGTATATAAATAATAAAAGTTATCTATTATAATTATATATATAAAATATTAATAATATTAATATAAAAGTTTTAGGTAGTAGTAAGATACTACTACTATTAATTATACTATAATTAATTATATTTTAACTATATAAAAGTATAAACTATACTTAGTACTATATTTATAATATAATTATTAATAATTATAACCCTAATAACTTTTATAAGTAGTAAGAGGAATATAACGTCTATATATAAAATATAAAAACCTATATAAAAGGTAATTTAATACTATAAAAGTAAGTAGCCTAAGATACCCTTTATCCTTATATTACTCTATATAAGAAATTAAACCTAAATGAAGAGGTAATAATTAAATACTTTAAATATAATATAAAAGTATAAGTAAATACTATTATTATTATTAAAATAAAGCTATTAATACTTAATCTTCTATATAGTATACTACTTTTTTATAATAATATTTAAGTAAGAAAGGGTATTACTATTTAAATTAATAATAAGCTACTAATATAAAAGGTTATTTATAAGTTTAACTATATACTTAAAAGTATATATAATAATATTATACTACTATAGTTATAATTACTTTTAGTTTAATACTAGTCTTAAAAGATATAAACTATTAAGTAAATAGTTTATAATAGTAAGCCCTTATAAAATAATTATTAATCTAATATTAACTAGTTAGCTAATAATAATTATATAGTAGTAATAATTAGTATACTATTAATACTTAATAACTATATCTATACTATTATAAACTAGCTTTTAAATAAGTATTTATACTACTATAAGAAAAATACTCTTAAGGTCCCTTATATCTACTTTAAGCTACTATTATATTTAAACTCTAAGGCGTATTAGAATTTATAAAAATATAGTATAGCCAATCTATTTAAAGGAGAAATCTTTAATATATTTTTTAAATAGGCTATACAATTATAATATAATATATAGATTAAAATATTTATAATATATAAATTTAATATAATTAAATTATAGTAGAGGTAACCTTTTAATAGTATATAGTTATTTATTCTTATTAAAAAGTAGAACTAATAAATAGTAATACTTATATTTAACCTAAAAAACCTACTATATAATAATAATAAAATCTATTAAAGTATAATAAAAAGAATTATAAAACCTTACTAGATAGTAGTTAATAAATATATAAAGTATATAAAAACTACTAAGAATATTAAAATATAATACTCTTAAAATACTATTAAAGATAATTATTTTTAAGTAGTAATAGACCTCTTAGAAGACTTTATACTTAAAAAAAATAAAGTCTTAAAAAATAGTAATAATTAACTAGTAGAGTTTATAAAGATTTAAAGAAAAAAATAATATTTTTTAAAATTATAGTCTAATATATACTTAAAGTATATAAGATAAATACTATATTAAAATAGTAATTAATAGATTATTTTAGTTTTATAAGTATTAACTATTATAATACTATAGGGTTAATATATAATAATAAAAAATTATAAATCTTAGTTTAAATAGTAGTATTTTTAATTTTATTAATTAAAGTCTACTACTATAAAACGTAATAGTTGGCTACCTAGATTAAAAATAAAAAGACTTTAAAACTATTACCCTTAAAGGTAAGTAAATATTATAAAATTTTACTATTAAATTTTATAGGCCTAATTTACTATATTCTTTAGTATAATATAACGTTATATAACTAGGCTTTATATTAAACTAGATAGGAGTTAATATTATTTAATTAACCTAAAATTCTTAACAAAATTTATTTAGGGGCAAAATTAAAAGTAAGGGCTTATAAGGGAGTAATAATAAGTATATTTATAAGTAAAGTTAAATATAAAAGGTAGGTTTTCCTCTATATAATATATAATACTAAGTAAGAGAGATATATTAAAAGAAAAGAAGAAGAAATACTCTTTTAATAACTTTATATAAAATAGTTTATATATTTATAGGAATTCTATTAACTATTATAGTAAAAAAAAAAACGTTTAATAAAGTAAAAAAATATTAATAAATAAATAAATAAGGTTTAAAAAACTACTACCTCCTTTATCTTCTTAATACTTATTATTTAAGGCCTAGGTAATAGCCCCTATTAAAGAGCTATTAAAATTATTATTAATATAAAACTAATATATCTATTAAAAATTAATATCTTTAAGGTAAATATATAAGGTAAGAAGGTTATTATTATTACTACTACTTATCTTAGCCTATATTATATAAATAGAGTTAGTAGATATATTATTAATTTAAAACTTAAATATATTAAAGACTATACTACTTAAGGCTTTAAAGTTTATCTTACTTAGTAGAGTAATAATATTTAAGATAGTATTACTATATATTATCTTAAGGCTAATAAAAACGTTATTAATAACCTTATTAAATTTAACTTTAAGAAATTTAATAAGTTTATTTAAAAGATTAGTAATTTATTTACGTTTAATCTTTTTTTTATTATTAATAGTAATAATAGTAGCTTTATTAATAAAAAAATAAAGAAATTCTCTAAAGTAAAATCTAATAGTAAAGAAGGGCCTTTTAATTAATAATATTTTAACTAGTATAGTATTAAAAAGAGATTAGTACTTCTCTAAGAAGGTTCTTTAGTCTAATATAAAATTATTAAATACTAGAAAAAAACTATTCTTATTAATACTAATAATATTAGTAGATAGGACCTATATATTACTTAGTTAACTATTATAGGCTTATATAGTACTAAAAGATAATAGTTTAATAATAATTAAAGTAGCCAAGATAATTATACTACTTATTTAAAAAGCCTTTATATTTACGTATATAATTAAGTAGTAATAGGTAAAGTTATTAATATAAATAAATTAATACTATATCCTTAAACTATACTACTAAGGTAGGGTTAAGTTGCCCCTAGGGGTAAAAATAGAGGCTACCTTTAAAGGTAAAGAATATAAAAAGCTACTCCTAAAGATAAAGAATAAAAGACTAACCTTAATAAGCCTAATATTACTTACCCCTAAAGATAAAAGGTCTATACTAAAAATACTAACTTATAAACTTTTAACCTACTTATAAATAACCTTTTATCTTTAAAAATAATGCTTTCTTAGAATACTTCAACCCTAATAAAAGTAAAATTATAATAAAGTATAAAAGTATAAGTAATTCTTTTAAAATAAAGAAAAAGCTATATATAACTATAAAAAAAATTAAAAATATAAACTTTATTTATAACTAAGCTATATTATACCTACTAATAATTATTAAATTCCTAATTAATAAGTTTACCTTAAAATAGAGTATTAGTATAAATAGATCTATTAATCTAGTTTATAAGTATTACCTTTATTAAATTTTTAATAAGGTAGGTATTCTTTAGCGTAGTATAAGCCATTAATTATAAATTACTTATTTTAAGGTATAAATATAGTAAATACTAAATTATTTAAAAGAAAATAGCTAAATTACTATAAATAAAAGTATTAAGTAAAGTAATTTAAAGTAGCTATTATTTAAAAATTAAAGATATATTATTAAAGAAAAGGTAAAGCTAATTATAGACTACTATTAAATTAAAACTTTTAAAAAGTATTTATAACTTTATTAGTTATTAAAGAAAGAGTAGTAATAGATATATAGTATTTATAATAAAAGTTTCTACCCTTATATATACTAATTAAAATAATAAGTTAATTTAAAAGGTAGATATATTTTTATTATATTTATAAATCTAACTTTATATTAATTAAAAAAACATTACCCTTTTTAATAATTATAGTTAAATATAAACTAAGCTAATAATACTAGTATTTAATAATAGCCAGCTATTTTAAGGTTTAAATAAGTTAGTTAAGTAAAAGATATTAAAGAAACTTAAGCTTAATAGTTAAATTAAGTTCTTAATATAATAGCTAACTATATTATAAAAAAACTATAGTTAAAGACTTATAATTATATAGTAATACTATACTTTAATTAAGTAAATAACTTTTAATATTTCTACGTTTAAGTAGATAATAAGCTATAGAATAGATAATATAAATATAATTTATATTTAAAAGTATTATATTAACTACCTTAGTACTAGTTTTTTATATTTAATAAAGTTATAAAAATTATTTTAAAGATTTAAAACTTATATAGACTAGATATTTAACTTATTAACTAAAATTAACTAACTAGCTTACTATAAGTATAAAGTATAAATAAAGTATAGTACTTATTTTATTCTAATATTAAGTTTAATATAGTATTTTATTTTTTAAATATTTACTAGTAAGACTTCTTTTTAAATATAAATAATAATATATACTTTAGGCTATATTAATTAATACTTTATAAGCTAAAATGTTACTTTATTAATATTTAAATACTTATAAAGATAATAAAGTAGAAAGGAAAGCTAATAAGTACTATAATATTTTATATAAAATAATAACTAATTAAAAAACTTAAAAAAGTCTTAAATTATAATAATAATAAGTTTATATTATATAAAGACTTAGTACCTATATTATAAATAAAGTATAGTAATAAAACTAAAGATATATTTTATATCTTTTAATAAAGTATTTTCTACTATATATAAAAGAAAATAAAAGACTTTATTAATACTATATTAATATACTATTTTTATAAGTTTTTAAATAAAAACTATAATGTCTATAATATATAATTTAAATATAAAATATAAAAAAAATTACTTTTTATTATTATAAACTTTATAGAGCTAATATTATAATATAAGTATATAATAAATCCTATTTTAAAGGGGATTTATAAAATTAGTCTACCTATAATTATATAAATAGTATAAAATTTTATTTATTAAATTTTAAAAGTATTAAATAACCTAGCTTTTTAATTTAAAAGTATAGGTAAAAAGTTATTTTTTATATTATAGCTAGTTATTATATAATAGATCTCTAAGTAATAAGATAATATATTAAATAGTTATAGTAAAAATAAATAGCCTTTTACTATTTACTTAATAAAAAAATAGTATATAATAACTAGGCCATTACTTTAAATACTAAGTAGTAATGCCTTAAT
>JACVRA010000401.1:0-173130 GCA_019828545.1 Paracamarosporium sp. OC-R06-R3 | reverse complement strand
TCCTTATCTGATCCGTACTGCGTACGAACACATATCGATATTCTTCACAACGCATAATTCTCTGGTGCCATATTTAACATCTAGGCTCATGCATGCGTCAATTTTTCAGTGCCTAAAAATGATTCGTCGTTCAGGAGAATCCCTATAATTTCTTTTAAAGCTTTTCAGAATATGTCATTGCTCGAATTACTAAGCTGTTCTTTCTATGGCGGTTCTAGCTAGAATGTCCTAACGATTGTCCAATACTCAACAGACACAATTTTCGCATGTACAAAGAGCCGTTGTTTTTACCTACACAGATCACTCACGGCAGTGAAACAACATCAGCAAAATCCCACGAGCCTAGTGTCTTCATGTGTCCGTTCCACACTGAGGCCATAATAAAGCGTCTCTGTAAATTTGGCAAGGATGCGATTGTCATTGTGGGTTTCCTATCATCTAGATGGAAAATGTTTATACAAGATATTCAGATGCAATCAATACCGCTGAAGACTGGTATGAAAAATGAAGAGCACACATACGGTGAATAGGCTTTCTTGAAGAGCTTGTTTTTGATGACATGTTTCGTAATCAAAAGGAAAAGAGTTATTTCGGCGACCGTACAATGGGTATAGTCCTCTTTCTAAGGGACTGGGGTTTTGGCAAAGCGATGATTCTTCAGTGGAGTCATGGGTAATCAGCTACTGGCTTCGCAGGTGGTGGGGGTGGATATCCATAGTGCTGAAATAAGTAAATACTGGGCATTTCTATGAGAGTACCGTCTGATAATTGGAAACGACCCTCAATAGCCTTCTAGAGGTTCTATGCCGAGAAAATGCTACAGCGGGTCGACCTCAAGGTCTTTCAATTTGGAACTACGTAGGTATAGTGAATAGAAGGACTCTTTCGTCGATCATTTAGGACGGTTCCTTTCAAGAACTTCGAATCATTCAAGGCTCCTAGAAAAGAGCCTAGAGCCTGTTCGTGTATGTTTGGTTTAGGCTACTCTTATGAATCAATCGCTTACCATAGACCGAAGGGCATGTAAGAAGCACCGTAAACTCTTTCGACAATGGAGAACTCGCATATTATTACATCAAATATTGCTTGATTTAATGAAAATATCTAATCGCGGTCAATTGGATATCCTTGGATGGTACGAAGAAAGCACTTGCAAGCCTGATCCTACCAACGTTTTTGACACGAAACCCGTCAGATATGCTACATATGATGCCAGGAAGCGAATGATCTTGAAGTCTGTATAATTTACTCTTGATGTTTTTGTCTTCAGTTTGATCTCAATCGTGGGTAGAGTTTAACGTATAGATAATTTTCCGAATTTGCTCACCGACCTTTTCGTATGAGGTCGTATCTGAACGATTCATCGTAACCAAGCAGTGCATCGAAAGGAGGATCCCGGTCTTCTGTTACTTCGAAGCGTGTCGGGCCACAATAAGCGTTGATTGATGGGTGCAGGTGCCATTGCAGATCCACGTAACCTATTGTCACTAGCTCTCCGCCATCTAGGTGCCCCACAGTCCTAGCACTCGTACGCTCGAACTCAGCCTCCAGGATTTCGATGACCAGTCTTTGTGAAATAACGTTGACTTTAAGATCAGGCCGTATGGTAAGTCTCGCAAAACGCCAGATCCGGGCTTTTCCATGATATCCAAGGAACGTTACTGTAACCGCATATGAAGTTGGTTTATGCTGGCGGGGTAAGTAGGCTTCCACGCCGCGGCGCAGAGTGTCACTCACGCCAAAAGTGGCGAACCAAGACGGCATTAATAGCGATAAAAGACTCTGCTGCATCTCATTGTTTTCTTTGGGAAATGTTTCGATAGCCCTGTTCGTTGAATAAGGTGTGATGTGGCAATACATCGAATAGTAAAAGAAAGGAGCCTCAGGCAGGAAGCGAAGGATGCAAGGAACTTGAACGTGTGGATGCAGACGCCAGTTATTTAAGTTAACGAGCTGCGGGGTTATCAGAGACAAGGTCTGACCACTCATATTGGCGAAACCGGAGGGTCCCGAGGGACCAGGAGCAAGGCTGAACTCAGCCTAGTTCGCTGCCAACACATTGGCCCCTCGAGGAACACTCAGGCTGCACAAAGGTTGTATCGCTCTTCAAAGTTCATTTTAATCGAAAATAATGGGGAATGGTAGTAAAAAATCTATACCTGAATAATATGGCAAAGCTACAAATTTGACGTGGCGGTATTGACCAAGAGAATAGCAAGGCACAGATACAAAACTACTGCACGAGGCAAAACAAGGCAATTTGGCATGTCATTAGCTACAAGGCTGAGGAAAATGTGGCAGCAGAAACATATAAAGATGAAACAATTGCCGCAGCCTCCAGCCTTTTCAAACCAGAAAGTCGTCGTACAATCAGACCCACCATCAGTGAACCACTATACCGCAACAGGATGACTCCGAGTCTTAACACATCTTTAGACAATCTTGTGGCCGGCTACCCAAGACTAGCTGGTCAAATGGGCCTGATCCCCGAGACACAGATATTCCGAAGCTTCAGTGCACTCAATGCTCGCAATCTTTTGTATTTACAAGCTGAGCTTGAGGTGCTAGAGAAGAGACTAGTTGAACAGGAAATAAGAGATAGCAGGGACGGTCAGAGCAAGCGAGACCGCTATGCGATAGACTTCGAATGGCTCAATGAGCCGGAAGATGACGAGCATACAGAGCAAAGGGACCTCGTTTGGAAGATACGGGAGATTTTAGAGAAATACAGTACGTCTCCTTATAACCGTTTAGGACAAATAGCGAAATCTAATGAATAATATCGTCAGACCGAGCGTTGATCGAGCAATCTATTATCAACAATCTCGAGGAACCGAATCCGTGGGACATGAAGTATATTCAGTATTTCCTCTCCTCGGATGCGATGGGTCCACTTGCCTTGATAGGGGAAGATCGTGGCATATGGGGATCGGTTCAGAATCCAAAAGATCATCGACACGACCTAGTAACGTTGAAAGCACGTCGCCAAGAGGATGCATTTTCAAGGCTGGTATCGGAAAACGCAGTGCATCTTTTCAAATGTGGTCTCAAGAGAGTCAAGCCATTTCTAATCAACCGTGGAATTATCGGTTACGAGGATTCAACAGTCAAGAAGATAACGCGGTGGGTATCGAACGTGACGGCATCTTTGATGCCCATTCTGTCGATCGTTGTGCTTCACAATATCTCCTCGCCGCAAGGTAGACTTGGGGCCATAGTGGGATTTAATTTCCTCATATCAGCTTGTTTGAGCGCATTTACAAATGCAAAACGAGCCGAAGTATTTGCTGTCGCAGCGGCGTACGTACTTATTCCAATAAACTTTTATATACTAATCATCTATAGATTTGCTGCGGTTCAGGTGGTTTTTATCAGCTCTGAGAAGTAATTAGGTGATGCTAGAGGGTTACAATAAGATGAAAGAGGCCTTCGATAGTCATTTAGTAGTTAACGTCATCCATTGGATTGTTCATCTCTCTACTTTCGCTACCAACCAGAACTACAATTAGGGATGATACGTCGAATGGCGTTCCTACTAAAACATATAATAAACCATGAAATTAGCTTTCGCTAATTTGTTCGATTACTGTTCATCGACTATCCTTTGATAGTTCCATCGACTACAACCACCAAAATAGCGTGAAGGCCGACACTGTCACGCAAAACGTATACAACCAGACCTTCGTGCCTCGACACAGCTCAGAACGCATTCATCGACACGAACTACTACGACCTCCGAAACGTATTCAAACTATTTCACGATTCGTAGTGTGCTGTACAGGCAATGGGTATCAATTCAATTAGCCTTGTTGATCGTTGGCAATCATTGATATCTTTCAACATTCACGTTTCCGTCATAAACAAGAGGACTTCCAACGAGCTTCGATATTCACTTAGGTTTAGTCTGGTCTGTCCCCGTTGGTTTACTGCTACTTTGGCGCTTTCGTTTATCCGCAGCATTTGATTCGCTCTTTACGTTTTGTGTTTGTTGGTGTATTGGGTTTGTGCGCTCTATTGAGGATAAGTAACAATCATGATATGTGACGACAAGGATGAACTTACTATCAACTTTGGGAAGTTCAGGGCGCAACCCAGGATAGGCAGATGATAAGCCTCGAGAGAGCTTGTACTCAATCATTGTGCTTAGACCAATGATAACGTCGAAGTATTCGTTCTCGCATATTAGGAATCTTGATTTGTAGAATTTCGAAGATCCGTGGGCAGCCCATCGACCCTCTACCATACCAAGAGGTCTTATCGGTCGACCTTCTAGGCCTACAACATCGGGAAGGGTTTCGCAATGAATCTGTTGAATACCATGAAACATACGGACAAGGTCTGAGGAGATGAAATTATGATGTCTTGAACCGGTGTCGAGTGTTCCTCTTGCGTAATGGTGTTTGTCACTGACCACGCCGTCTCTATCCTTAACTTCGAAGACGACCTCGATCGTTCCATTGTAGTCGTCTACTGTTACCCTCTTGAAAAAATATCGTCCTTTTCGAAATAGACATCTTACGAAGCAGAAAACTGGACCAAAGACGGAGACTACGAGGAAGTAGAGGCGCCATGGAACAAACAACATCCAACCCGACCACGATGCTTCGGGTGGGTTGCCACCTTCGGACGCCAACCCATCTTCGATAGTGTCGGTTCTGGTACATTGTTGGTTCTTTGCGGAAGAATTCATGGCGATACGTTTGGTCGTTTGTGCAAGAGGCGTTGGATTAGACGAATGCGAGCTGGACACGCCTAGACGGATACCATCTCCAAACCGGGGTGCTAAGCTCATCCCTGCACGGCTTTGTGACCTTGTGATAGGCATCATGCATATATTGAGGCGTGCTTAGATCAGGATGGAATTCGTCACGACAGCTTTGCCGGTGCAAAAGGCCTGGAGATGTGGTACAAGGTTCAGTCGCTCGATGTCCTGGGTTGAAGTACCTGATGCGATTGTCAATGCACCGACCACAAACACAACACTGCCAGATATAAGTAAGCTTCCGTTGACGAGTACCGAGAGTACAGTCGGGCTAGACATGGTAAGAAGCGCATACAACACCAAGAAGTATAGCGCGTGGTAGCTTACCAAGTCTAGGCAAGGTTGTTGTACGCCCGTGTTCGCGGTCGCTAACGCCCGGCTGGGGCCGCTAGGGCCGAAACTCGGCGCTGTGCTGGGTCGGTCTGCGTCGGTTCCAACACAACGAGATGCGCTTGGCCTGGAGCGTATTTTGGGTCTCATGAAACAGAGCGCTGGGGAAGGCGACAGTGAAGCCTTCGCGAACTCAAGAGTCTGGAGGGCTCTTGTGTGCTGCTTGCCTTAAAGGAGGAGGAGTATCGGTTTTGCGCGCCTGCAGAAAGTGAACTGAAGCCGACCGATGTTAAACAAGTGCTTTGAATTGTGATATGAAATGGTGGTGCGAGCAAAGACTGCACGGCAAGTGGTTGCAGGTCGGCGTGAAAGATCGATGGAGAGGATGATGGCTGGTGCGCAGGTAGGAACGAGAGGTGCGGTGCGGGACGGGGGTTGCTCCTTTGGCAGGCTCGCCGCCCATGCCTCTATGTATAATATAGGTTGCTGCGGGTCGCAGGCCTATCCGCCTCCCCCTCCGCCTCCAGTCCAGGTCAGGCCTGGTCTTAGTGGTGCCCGCCACCGGTTGCGAGTGCGTAAGGTACAGCTGGACCAATTGTAGAGGCGAGCTAACACTCCTTTGCCTTGTGGGAGGCTCTGCGTGTGCGACGCCGCATAGCCGTTTGCCCAAACAATTGAGCAAAATGTCTTCCCGTTGACAGTAGCAAGTAAATGTGGAAAGTGGCGAACTGCCACAGTGCATGAGCTTCAGCAAGTTCGTCGTGATTTTGGCGCTCAGTTTGAAGCAGCTTGGGTTGCCTGCACACATCGGAGAACGTACGAGGTGGCCACCGCGCCGTCGATTGTGCCTTGTCCGGATCAAGACACAACTCTAGCAGACTTTGCATATGCCAGTCGCACCTCTGCCAGCTGCATGGGACGTAAGGGGCAGTGGGAAGGGTTCCTGTATCTGGACGATATCATCCAGCGCGGCCCATCGTTCCAAGAGGCTTCTATGGAGGTCACGCCAGTAGTGTAGCCAAAATTGTCGTCTCAAACCACGCCTGTCGAGATACCGGTCAAAGATGCGGGGGGCGATAAGCCGTCAGCACCTGCCACGGATGGTTCCATCCGCTTGATTCGCGGTAGCCCATCAACACCGGCTGCACGCTTTCCTGTGTATATGATCGTCTTCCCGAAGCTGAATTACATCCGCACAATCAGACCTACTTGAATTCAAAACTGTTTCATGTCATTGTCGTATTGTGTTGACGTCTTTAATCCAATGCAGGCTTGTGAAGTGGTGCTGCTTTGCTTCCGCTAAAACCTGTGGCGAGGTAACACGTGGTGGTGACTTTGTGGCCAGTAGTTTCAACTCAACAGCGCTTATAGTCTGCCAAGGTAACCATTGAATCACGCGTCTGCTTCATCGTGCTGGGAATTTAGCGATATCAAACCCCTGACCAAATTTAGGATGTTCGTGGAGTTCATGCGTGTACGCCTGTTTTACATATACGTAAGCTGGGCTCGGAGTACAAACTACTACCCTGGGTACCTACCGTGAGCAACATCGGCGCGTAGTCCGCGCCACGCTGATGCACTCGCGTCATTGCGGATCGAGGCGTGAGGGTCGCATGGTCAGGCCGACGACGATTAGCCCAACAAAGAGACAGAGAAGATGAAATAATAGTAACAATCAGTTCACAGTCCGTTGATCGGGTCGTGAAGATGTTCCGACATCGGCATAGCACACGTGAGCAGTACATGTGAGTGCCACGATTCGGGACCATCGGGGGACCATCACGTGGTACCAACGCGCGCTGGCACCGCAACCAACATTCTAGAGAAAAGCACCACACCTGACAACGACCTTAAGAAGAAACGTAAAATAGACATCTGTGTCGTATATACCCCGGATATTTATATTGGAATCCAATACAGTCTTCCATGCTGTACTTCGACCTTTCGAGGTTCATAGCCCTAACCTGTTATTCCAGCTGTTAAGAATCCAAATATCATCGATTCTTACAATCAATGGAACAGAACAATGGTCGAAGCACAGAGTTAGCTTTCTATGGAATTTCCTACAGTTTCATGAGAAAATTGTGAGATCCATTATTGGTCGTCGTCCCGTTCTCTTCGAGGCTCACTAGAGCCACAATTTATTGGAAAACTACCTTGACGGCTTTTTGTCCTTAGATGGGCCGTGTCAAGCTGCGCGAGCCATCGGACCGAAACAGTAGTTGTCACAAAGAGAGGAGTGAGAAATTGCAACGGTGATACTAACCCAACTGTAGAAGACCACTAGACTAGTAAATACGAATTATGGGCTTGATTATGCAGTAATATAGTTGGTGGGGTATGTTGCATCTATGGCTGCGTTTTTTATATGTAAATCGTGTATCATGTCCTTCGTATTCTCGACTTGGTACGTTCAACAAAGCTTTTCGATGGGAAAACCCCCCCGCCTCTGCAGCTCTACTAGTTCTGGTACACACTCTTGCAGATTGCTATTCTCCGCAACAATACCGATCAACCTCTTGTTCTCCGATAGCGGCTCGAGCGAGATCTTTTTTCTCTGCCGGTGAACCCAAACAACAGTAGCGGTGCCAGGTCGCGCTTTGACGACGCTCGTTATACCGGTATCATTAATAGCGAAAAAGGCACTGTTCGTAATATCCTTGATGGCTTCACCACATCGCTTCGCTTACGCGGGTTGACCGTGCGTGTGGTACCAAGGTATTTACCCACTTCCAATTCCTCTTGAATGATAGCTACAGCGACAATTTGCCCTGCAGCCAATTATTTCGCAGCTACATCAACCCTACACTGTCGAGCCCGAATACCACGATGTTGTCGCTATTGCTCAGCTTCAGCACGTTCGGCACTGTCTAAGCGCCCGTCTAGAGAGGCGTATGTATCCATCTTGTACGGATAATCGCACTCTACCGCGCATATCTCATTCATGACACTCTTTTTCATGAAACTGCTTTGCCCAGAATATTGACCCCTAACGCTTTCCCCCTCTGTTGTTTATGCGGGTATATTTCAATCGGCACCATTCTGGTTTATGTTCGCATGCGTTGTGCAGAATGTGAGGTTTTTCAGGGTATGCCGGGGACGCAAATAAGTAGGACGAGGTCGCCGATTCGGAGGGATTCGTTCTTGACGTTAGGATCGATTGAGCGGACGCAGCATGTGCCTTGGCCACCGAGGACGACAGGGGACTCTATCGTTGGGAGGGGCCCTTGCTGGATGACGATGTCGATATGGCCTGAGACTCATCAGCATTAACCAACTTGCAGATAGAACAAAACGGACATATGCCGCTACAATCCATCTCAACCAGAACCTCGTTCTCGTATATTTCAGCTAGGATCACTTCTTGCATCTCGAAGCCTGCCTTTGGCTCTTTCATAACTGATGCCACGGTCCCAATGTTCTTTAGATCGCTCTCTTCGGCACCATTTGTCATGAGCGTAGCATTTTCTACGTGCTCTTGGGTCGATATAGGGTCCAATGAGCTTTGGTACTGCTGCTGGGACAGTGTGCATGTTGTGACGCGTGATGCTGGGTAGTCGGCGCTGCTCCGCTATGGTGGTTTCGCTAAACGTTGCCTAGATGAATTACGACACGTCTTATTGACACTTAAGGCACGATACATCTCGTCTGTCTGTAAAGATGATGAACTCAGAGATACGGGTACGGTCCGCTGCGATGCTTCCACAGAGCCGGAAGACGGCGTCAGGTACGGGATGGAAAGATGACGCGGGGAAGTTTAGCGCCGGACGCGCCCCAGTTCTACTTCGGCTATGTCGGTTGCTGCACCCAAACTGACGAACCAGCACGTGAATGCTGCAAGTGTTCCTTGCAACACACCACTCCACCATTTTACCACTGAATGTACGCCTTGTACCCTGTTGAACTGGATGAAGATCAGTGCAGTACAAGCCCATACAATAATGGCTCAATTAGCACGCCGCTTCTTCTCCGCCACTGCCCACTATCATAATACAGCATCCGCTTCAGAAGCATGCTCCGAAATCTTCGCCCGATTTGGCAACAAACCGATATCAATTCGCAGACAATTACTTGATGCGAACCAATTGCACCTCCTCAACATCACACTCGGTCGCTCACCTACCTCAGCGCAAGCACCAGCGGATGGAACCCCAATCCCACCCGGCTACCATCTTGTCTACTTTACCCCATCAATTGCGGAAGAAGAGTTGGGTCTGGATGGTACTGATAAGACAGTCAATCCGCTGAGCCCATTTACGCGACGAATGTGGGCAGGCGGCGAACTTCAATGGACCCAAGATGAATCATCGTTCCTTCGCGTTGGACAAGAAGTACAAGAGACAACCAAGATGCTCTCTGCCGAACCCAAGAAGCTCAAATCTGGGGCTGAAATGCTAGTCGTTGGTGTTGAGAAGACGTTTGAGAACGAAAACGGCGTCGCGCTCGTGGACAAGAGGAACTGGGTATTCCAGAAGGAGATCGCAACCCCAAAGCCTTCGCCACCGCAGCCAGAGGTCAAGCCGTTTCCTGAGGGCAGAATCGCACGCGATGTCACGCAGACTTATTCGTCACTGTTCCGCTTTTCAGCACTAACTTTTAATGCGCACAAGATACACTACTTGCCAGAGTGGTGTAGGAATGTCGAAGGACATCGCGACGTTGTTGTTCACGGGCCACTGAATCTGATTAACATGCTCGACCTTTGGCGCGACAATACCAGGAATGGAGAAAATAGTGCGGTACCTGCATCGATATCGTATAGAGCCATGAGTCCTTTGTATGTGGGTGAACAATATCGGATACTCCTGAAAAAGGAGGGGAAGGAATGGAATACGGAGATTTGGGATAGTTTCGGAAAGCAGAGTATGAAAGGACATATTGTCTCGTGATTGTATAATTCATACGTGGAACACCTAGAGTACCTTCAAACGAATGTATCAAACCCTGCAAAATGAGACACTTCCTCAGGGCTCCATTCCAACATACCACCCTCTCCAAATGCAAAGTTGCTCTCGATTTGCGAAAACAAATATTGGTTTGCCTCGTCAGGCGTCCAGGACCAAGGGGTCACCGCATTATCGAGGTCCGCACCTTGCGCAATTGTATTTGGCACGGTAGATCCGGTAATTTTTCCAACTTGAGTCTCTCCCACGGAAGGTGCAGTGATTTCCGTAGTTGTGTTCGCGGGGCTCTGAACTTGTGAGGCAGCGCTCAATATCCCTACGTCGTCGGCCTCCATAGCAAGACGTGCCGCTGTAGTGCGATCAAGATATTGAAAGAATAGTTGCAGGACCTGCTTTAAGTCAGTCGTGATCTTGTTATACGTCCTACAGTTTTAAAATAAAGGTCTTGTGTCAAGCAACTGACCCAGTTTGTCACCTCCCACGTTCGCTGTAGCTCTTGCAAGCCAAGCAAGCAGAACTTCGCCCGATGCTCTGCGATAGTCTGCGTGATACCAGAGGATTTGCGTAGATGCGCAACATGGATGCAAAGCGTATTGAAAAGATTTGTGATAACATGAATCTGCGCATGTCGCATGGTCCCATCAGACAACATGTCCTCTACAATGTGTGAGCTGCGAGCCGCCGCGTGTAGAGCAAAACTAGCAGCCTCGGGGTCTGAATCCTCGTCGGCGATGAATGCAGATCGATGAAGAAGAATCTGCAAGTTGTTGTACGCTAGATGTAGCATGTTAGCTTGTAAGCTAGGGTCCGTGTCGCTCGATAGCTGTATCGATGAGCCTAGCTGTCGTTTCCATCGTTCTAGATCTGCTCGGATAGTGCTCCTATCGAGCGTGGATAGTGTTCGGTTTGGTAGATAACCTGCATCCACCACCTTCCCGAGTAAAACCGCGAGCTGCGTCATGCCAATCGTATAAGCTGTATATTTGCTGACGGTGGTCAATGGCGTAAATGAATCAAAGGCAAACTCGAAGTCTGTTTCAGAAAGCATTTCGACATCACAATCATCGTCTCGTATCCGATTGGGTAGTCCGAGAGCAGAGCTACATTGCCGTTCGCGAATGTATATTGCCCACCAGAGACGCCTCCGAACTTTTGTTGAGTGGACCTCGTTTTCTAGTGCTGAACGGTGCAACGCTTTTGTTTGAGCTAAACTGATAACAGCGCCCAGCCAGTGCCGAACGTCTTTCTCCAAGAGAGCCCCAGCTCGCCAAAAGCTCATGAGAAATAGAGCTTGAATCACTATAAGCTTGTTTGTTTCATATTCTGCATCGTAAATGTCCTTAGCTCGGGAGTAGAGTTGATACTTTGCTCGGTGTCTGTTGCCCCATCCAAGCTGTTCGAGTGTGGAATCATCGCAGTGGATTACGCCAATAAACAGCATCGCTTGAAGCAGAAGAGGGGACAGGCTCCCACTTTTGTGTAAGGACCATATCTCGGGCTCATCTACAACCGGAAAGTGTGGATGAAACCAGTGAAAATAGGCTTTCAGAAGGCTTTGCCGTAATGGAGCTGACGGAAACGTGAACGATCCATCTTTGTGAAGGCTTTTCATCCTAGTGCGTCTCCGTTCCACTTCCCACTGAGGAATGAGAGAGTCCGCCCGAGCCCCGCTGGGAACTGAGTGCCGTAGGCGTGGACGATTGTACGCTCGCAATACAGGTGCCGGTTCGTCGGTCACGTATCTTAAAGATGTTGACTCACCAAGGAAAGCAGCCATATCGTCCTCTTGTTTGTCTTTGCCTGGCCCGGTTTCTGTGGTTTGTTGCCGGAGATCAGACACCGCGATTCCTTGTCTAGCCACGGCTTCGGGCTGTTGTCTGATGTCTTGATGAGATTCTGATAATGAAGCGAGGGCATGGGATGCAGCTAGCTCCTCGCGATTAGCCAACAGGTTTCGTGATGTTGTGGCATCTGGTGAACTGCTCGCATCAGTGAAACGTGCCCTAGCCAATTGCAATGCAATTGGTAGACTGAAGAATCGACTTTACATGGCGTCTTCATCCAAACCGGCAATAGAGCCCGTTCGACATCTAAATATGGGTGTTTCTTCTGTTGCCCGTGGCTTGCGTGGGTGTTTTCCGCGTCGAGATTCACGGGTTTCACACAGGACGTTGTTATCGACGCAGTTGCGGCAAGGTTGGCTTTCGGTCACGTTGCATTTGACGCGGCGCACATTACATGCGGTACATGCAAGTCTGGCGCGTTTGCGACGAGGCCGCCCGTCGTCTGCCATGTTATCGTTGCGTGAGCAGTGGGAGAAGTCGGCTATGAATGCCCCACAGTGAAAGCGGGCTAATTCGGCAACTACTCTGGAAGGTTAGAGAAGGTAGAGCGGTCCGCCACGGATGTCACAAGTGAGTGCTTGGCATTGCGAAGAATCTAAGGGACTGTTACGGGCTCTGTTGTCCGCGTGCACTTTTCGCCTGCAGCTTCGCCCTCTGTCTTTTGGCTGTGTAAAGGACGCTGCGGTAGAGCAAGGAGCAGCGACGGCATAATGACTTTTCGATAAACATCACCGTACGGCGCCTCAATATCACTTTCTATCTCGCGTTACCTGAAACTCGAACGACAATTGCTGGCGGACACTGATGACTACCGTTTGGTGCCAACAGCAAGAGGTGCCACCCACGAGGCGTTGGGCTCATCCGCGAAGTTAATGAACTGCGAGAGATACTTTTCATTTGTTGTGGAATGAACGAATTCATTTACGTGCTCAAAAAATATCTTACCAATTATGGCGGTATGGTTGGGCCTGGGACGTATCAATCGGCTACGGCTGGTGGTGAAAAACAAACCGCTTGAACAAGGGAGATTGACAAGTCAGATTGGCAAGACAGACGCCAGTCCTGGTCAGTCTCGAAAATTAGGATCCATTCTAACCAGCGAGAAAGACTGCACAACTGTCGCTACCGAGAAAAACTCCACTCCTGTGGGAAACCAACGACATCGGTCAAACAGTGCGCCAATCTATTCTTACAGCTAAAAACGAAAAACGATGAACTGGATCAAGTGGATATTAGGTCCTCAAGGGGAAAGGTAGGAGAGCCAGCTTCGACAACAGACTCGTAGCTTGAGGGTGAACTTCAAGGAAAATGATTATTCTATCTCGGAAATGGCCGATGTAGCCGGCCTAGGGTCAGTGAAGGCTGCTCTCGACGAATTTGCGGTACGTTAGTCACCATATAGAGCTAGCCGTGTCGTCGCCCGCACCGCGTTAATATAGAGTACTCGAAATTTAGACTTGGTATTTCAGACCATGGCGCTGATATTGGGACAGTGTTTCTTTCTCCACTTTTCTCATATTACTAGGAAGCGGTGACATCGTTTCAACTACTAGTATTCCGTTGTTTGGCGCATAAGGAACGGGCAAGACACTCTTAATTAAGAGCTGTACAAATATATATAACTTCTCGATTTGCGACGTCCGTGTTAGCACCGTTATGTCCAAACTTGTTGGCGAGTCCGAGAAGTTTGTGAAGACATTCTTCAATGAGGTCAGAGCCAACACACCTTCGATGCTGCTTCTAGGCGAATCTAACAGCCTTCTCTGCAATCCTTCCCGAGATGTGTCGCATAACTACCGGCTATTACATAACGAACTCAGGAACCAATGAAGTAACCTCGTGTATGCAGAGGATGAGATCATCCTCGTCGATATTACGAACAAACCGCACGACATTGATATCGATGGCTTTGGCAGACGGCTATCACTTCAGCTGCACGTCACGCTCCCGAACAAGAAAGGTTGCCAGAGGTTACTGACGAAAGGGGCGCTTGACAGACTGCGTCATGAGTTCAATGA
This sequence comes from Paracamarosporium sp. OC-R06-R3, assembly GCA_019828545.1. NCBI lineage: Eukaryota > Fungi > Ascomycota > Dothideomycetes > Pleosporales > Didymosphaeriaceae > Paracamarosporium > Paracamarosporium sp. OC-R06-R3. The sequence goes on along the minus strand of JACVRA010000401.1, from coordinate 159,272 downwards.
CAACAATTTTGCCAGGCTGGGTTCTCTGTCACGAGTGCTGCTTATCGGGCTACGATAATTGTTTGGTGGACGGGGCTACTGCGGAGTTTACTCCGTAAATAGTGCGATCGGCCTACTTCCAAAAGACGAAGTGAGACGAAGGCGCCATTTCCGTTCCATAAGACGAAAATGACGAGGGTTCTATGGAGGGTCCATACTCCAAGTTGGTTGCAGACGTAGAGGATGTCTCTTATGGCCTCTTTTCCTTTGACGGGATGGAGCAGGCTATTCATCGTACCAAGCAGACTGTCGATAAAGCGATGAAGCAGAAGCACACGGTGTTTGCGAGTCAATATGCAACTGACTAATAAGGGTTCGTCAATTTGCCGCTTATCAAAGCAGTATGCGCACATAATAGATGACAGACCGGAGTCATCAAAAAGCGTATTAGCATTAAAGATTTAATCGACGAAAATGCATTCTCAGTCGTCTCTACTCACAATCTGTTTGCTATTGCGGCCGTCATGGCGAGCTTGCTTGGTTGGTGTGGGCAGTACGCATCAGGTGAACAAGAAGAATAGAACTCGAGTGGAAAAGCATTTCCTTGGAATCCGCGATCGAAGTACTCCTCTATCCATTCCTCTCTTCTTTAGATCGAAGCAGAGCTTGGTTCAAGCGAGTTACTCGCTGAAAAGATATCAGATCAGTTCACAACTCCTAATAGGTTCCATTGACCAGCGTCTAGAGGCGCCCTTAGTCTTATCGCACGCTCTGTTTTATTTGTGCCAATGCCTTTTGTACTATCATTTTTTGCTGCGCCAACTGCTCGTGCGACTAGGCCAACGTACTCCACAATTCTTTTTTACACAGATTTTCCATTCTTCCTCCAGCCACAGCTGGCGCCTCAGGTTGCTACTGAGAGGGACACTGGGACTGTCGAAAAGTGAAAAGGTATTAATTCCACCTCTGTGGCGTTGGATCATCGCACAAAATCAAGAAGAGGCTTAGACAGCTTCAGCAAGATTCCTAGCACTGCGGCAAATGTGATCATCCGCGTGTTCTCGGTGTTCAACCATCAATATCCTTGTGTTTCCGACACACGTTTAGTCTTCGCCGAGAAAGCGCATTCCTATTTTGTGATCAACGAATGTGACCCAATTTCCTATTGCCATATTACTATTCTATTACTATGAATGATCGATAAGCCATTTCATCGAACCGCCCACCCCACATAAACCAATAGATGGTCTAGATCTTGGCTCTGTTCAAAGTAGAGCTAAGCAGCACCCCCATTCCTGACCACAGGAAGGTGTCGCACTCTACGCGCCGTAAGATCTGACATGCAACCGCCCTTCGGACTATCCACGTGCCAGGGTCGAACACCGCCGAAAGTGTTGCTCACATCCGCGGAACTCCAAAAAGTCCCTTGATGACTCAGTTCCAAAAACACATAATTGGCCACTCGAATGGCGCTAGCACTAGAACCCCGTCCCCACTCATGCACAGCGTGTAAAACTGTAACCGGAAAAGGTAAACCTAATCAACCCTGGTCGCAGGCCTAGGTCGTCATACACCACCAACCAGTGCATTTTGGAAAATGCAGCGCACCTTTGTTGTAAAATTTCTGTGGTTGTGTTCTCCCCGTTTACTTTCTCATTCAACCCCGGCGCCCATCGAATACTTCTCGCAATGGCGCCTCAGGGATCAATTCCGGTCGCCGCCAACGTCTTGGGAACCATCGGGACGGTATGCTGGTGTGTTCAACTCGTACCACAGATCGTTCGCAACTACCGCACAAAAAGCACGGAAGGCTTACCAGCGTCTATGATGCTCCTTTGGACGGTGAGCGGTGTACCATTTGGTGCATATGCTATTGCACAGAAATTCAACATACCTTTGATAGTGCAACCACAATGCTTCTGTCTACTGTGCGGCGTAAGCTGGGGACAGTGCCTTATTTATGGTCGGTACGTTATACAAGCAAGCGCCTAAATAAGCAACACGAATCACCATTGCAAAATATTTTTCAGCATCATATCGTCACTGACATCTGAACCTAGACAATGGAAATCGTGGACGGCGGCGCTGCTCCTCGCTATTCTTTTCGTCGTTTTCGCCGGAGTGGAAGTCGGACTTGTGTATGCGATTCGCCCACCGTATGAGCGCGGAGTTTCTTGGCCTACACTACTTATCGGTATTATATCCTTTATACTGTTGATTGGAGCATACTTTGGTATTCCTTTAGAGCTCCTCAAACGTCGTGGTCGCGTTATAGGAATCGACTTTGTCTTCCTGACAGTCGACTGGTGCGGTGCATTTTTCAGTCTTATGAGTTTAGTCGCTCAGTCTGAATTCGATGCACTCTTCGGAACAATGTATGCGCTTTGCTGTGCGATTGAGATGAGTATGGTGGTGAGCCATCTGATCTGGAGGATGCGAACAAGGGGGATCAGGAAGAGGGCGAAGGAGTCGGGGAAGACATTCGATGAAAGTTTGGAAGGTAGGGAATGGCAGGCTAAAGGTATCGACCTCGAGGCGATGTTTTGGAGGTGGATTGGACGTCAAAATAAAGTGCAAGAGACTGAAGAGACCGAAGAAGAGCGAATTATCGAAGAAGAGGTAGTGTCGAGTAAAAACACCGTCCCCATTGGTGTTGTTTAAATAACGCATTTTGCGGCTACATTGCCCGAACCACACCAACCTCTATTTTTATGTCGGAACATTGCTGGTGGCCTTGCTTCTATTTTTGGGAATATCAGACATACCTGAGAAAGATTCAAATCCATCCTAAATCAGGATATAATTAGTGTCATTCATTCCCAACCCTCGGGTTACAGGCCGGTAACCCCTGGCAACGGGCATGGTGAGTTTACTCTGATCATATGAGGTCCTTGTTCGGTAGTAAGTCTCTCTACCTTGTTCTATATCGCACCTTTACTTGCGCTGTACCACACTGATCTTGGAACTTGATCTTATCACGCCCACACTGTGAAAGTAGTATCCTTGCCATTCTTTGAAGTTTAACGGAGTAAAATCTGGCTTCCGAAACAAACGTACTAGCATTCATGTTGGAGCACTTCTCAAAATTCTTCAACGTAACTTCGCTTGTGGGTTGATTTCGTGCAAGGTACCAAGGTTGTTCAAGAGACAATTGATGGGGTCATAGTAGGGTTTTGCACTCCAGAAAGGAGGTTTCTAGTCGGACTCTGAGGTCACCTTTGTTCTATAAAGTACGATAGATTTGGGCTAAGGAAACGTAATACGTTCACTGTCCTCGTTGATGTCTGCGACAACCACTTCGGTACCTTGAGTAAAATGCTTCCAAAGTTCGCAAAAAAGTACTACCCACCTGAAACATTCAGATTCTCGAAATCATACGAGTTGGTCAGTCACCTGTTGCAATTGCAATGTTCCCAGAAAGCCTGAATCCTACTATGAGCATTGTAAAAGCAATGCGTGCGCAGAAAGATGTGATTTCGGCCTGAACAGAGATCCTAGAATGTAGAAAAAAAAAGATGCAGGCATCTACTCGAGCAAACGCCGGGTGTGTGAGAGTCCAACCGATCTCGTCCGGTTATCTATGGCATATGGTTATGCGCTCACGCTCTGCTTCTATCTAATGTCGGGTATAGAGCAGCTTCAAGCTCCAGTCGTAGTTACCTGATGTAAAGCTACCGATCAGTGCTCCTAAAGATAATGTTAGAAATCAAACGTGCCTATCATGCTAGTATACTAGCATGTATAGCGTTGAATATACTCGATGGAGCTCTGTCTAACCTCACCTTCTCATAATCATTTCGATATGTCTCAGCACTTTCAGCAATTAGTAGTTTTGGGGCTCGCCGGAGCGTATGAATTACCTATAGCCAACTAAGAAACGTATACATCAAAGCCCAAACAAAAGCTCAAGTTGATGCTATATCTCTTCGAAATCAAGCCTAAACACCCTAGATACGCTCAAAACTCCGTGATACGCTGCTGTTTCGCGGAAAAATTTATATCGAGGGGAAGTGGGCTGATGGTCCAGCAATCTCCGAACGGCTTCATGTAAGTGAGTTTAGAATGTTTCTCTCTAGATGTCATCCTATATCATGTATCCTAGGGTTACGTAGACCCAAATCTATTCCCAAACCTTCATGTTCGTACTGCATCACAATCAATATCTCAATGCTGACGGGACTACAGATATGCCATGCTATACCCTCTGGCTTACTTGGTCAAGCTCAAAACTGAGATGTCTAGCGCTAACCTGATTATGATAATTGTGGTGGGAAATAAACGATGTGAGAATATATCCCATCTTTTTACCTTCGCGACAAGATCTCACAGGGATGTGCCTACTGCTGAAACCACCACAAAGCGAAAACCTAGCGTTCTTGGCTGAATTTGATGCTTACGCGCTATACTCCATTAACCATACGACGAGGCCACGAGCACTGGAGATTTCCTCACACACGATCACCTTGTATGCTGATCACAAGATGTAAGGGTGAGTTCAAAAGTGTGTTTTCAACTAACTAGGTGTGCTATGTAGAAACTGCAGAGTATGTACGTCCATGAACGTAAACAGCGCTAGTCCTAGATAGGTGTAGCCTTCTCACAAAGGAGCAAGAGCTTCCTGAACCGTCACACAAGAAGAAGCACATATGATGGTCGTTGAAAACAAAAGAAAGAACAATTTGGTGGGGGAGGCGGCCTCATGATATGCCTCGGCTGAACAAAGACTACCGCTTTCAGTAAATCAAAGACACGGACAAAAGACATTGGACGCAACCAAAGGATGTGTTAGTATGACCGGAGCGTGCTATGTTTCCGAAAAGACAGTCTACATGAAGGCGATATAAACCCCAATGAAAACGCGGTTTGGATCTTCACCTCCCCAGAGATATTGATTTGCCAAGCATCATGCCCAAGTGCACGACATGTCACGTGAACGTGCGTATGCATGTGCCAACACTTATGTCATCGCAAGATGCATCTAGACCTCCATTGTGTCTATGACGAAGGTGTTCGTAGAACCAATATTATTTCATGGTTACATAACCCAAGTAGAACTCGTGGCGGTCTGGCAAGTCGGCGCCGTGCGATCTAGAACGTTATTGCAAGAAGACGACCTGGGGCTTTGTTTGTCGTCAATGCTACGCAGCCGCCATTTGAGTTAGCTCGAACTGAGCGATATAGGCATTGGAGATAGTGTTGGTTTACTGCGACAACTGAATCCGGCATTGTATCTTCTATCGGAACTACAACGCGTTAATGTTATCCCCTTCAAACCACATATTTTTAAGGTCCCTTTGATATCCGAGGCAAATAGTTGGGAATGTAAGTCATTTAATGGACACTTGGTCAAAACATGTATTGTTGTGCAAGAAGTTGCCCGAAGGCTGATTGAGAGGGAGATACGTGATGAAACAGAAAGAAGTTGGTGAAAAGGTCGGCCGATAGGCTAGCGAAGCAGGGGCCACTATAGGGGAAAGGCGTAGGTTGGATAGATAGGAGGGAGCAAAAGAACATCACACACAACGATATCAATAGCGACGATAGACAATTGTACAATAGCTTTTCGACAGGACAAACCTCTACTATATGAAGAACCCTCCCGATAGTCCCTCGAAGTAGCTTAACTACACAACAGTATCAGAGCAAAGCTTGTTTAGCAGTATCATATCTACTTAATTTTACTAAGGCTCTACGCTCCTTTCACACATAACTCTTATGGATGTCTCGCGTGGTGCACCATAGGCTTCCAGTATGTTTCCCCAAAACGTCTACTGTACTATATCTAGCCCACAATCTTTATCGACCTTCAATCACATGTGAAGGCACCTATTCTCTTCTCAACCCATCCAAGCTGCGGCTAATCGCAATAAGTTATAATATGTGAAGGATTTCTGGCCCTATAGTCTGCATCGCTGGAAGCAAGGCGGAAGAAGAAGTTCTTTGGATGGCCAACGATACAATCTACGATCTAGCGATAGCCGTGTACATCAAAGATTATAGACGCGTTCTTCGTATTACAAACGTAGTGGCCGGTATAACATGGGTGAACATGTGGAATTTCTGCACTGGAGTATTCCTTCAACGCCGCGAAACCTTTCAAAAGCAAAACTAAGGATTTCAAACCGATCATTGCGATGGTTGTAGGAAGGACTACGCCGAAGGACAGGACGATGGGACCTGCAGGCGAATTACTTTCACCCGGAGATGCAACGTCTGAAGCAAAAAGAAAGGCTCTGGAAGAGATAGGCACAACGATAGTGCCACACCTAGGCTTAATAGGTAGCGAGTTAAGGTGGCTGTTGGAATGGTAGGCTAGCGAGATTTATTGAGCATGCAATGGAATCAAGATTGTTCCCCATACGAGTGACAATTGAGTGTTCTAAGCCGAGGTATAGCCTAGTATTTCCTTTGGTGCTTATAATTTCCCCTTTGGGAAGCGACGTGCTGTTGAAAAATTACAGTAGCACATGCTTTTCCCCGCATTGCGGAGAACCATGATGTCAATCCTAGTTAATCAGTATGCTAAAATACAATAGCACCCGCATGGAGAACGGAAAGGTACCAGGAACAGATGTCATCTCCTTCTTGCATCGATTTTCCGTTCCAATTAGCGCAAAATGATTCTTCAAAGCGCGCTAAGATGCTCCGGTTCAGGATATCCTACCGCGTATTGTATAAAACATGCCGTGGACTCTCATTGTGAAATGCTGTTATAGCAGCTCTTTTTGGACCTCTCGTCATGTTGCGCCTGGTAACCCTTGCTTTCGCTTTCTTCTCATCTTTCTGTATTGCTGCCGCGCCATCAGAACGCCAGTGTGCAAATGCCCGCTATGAAAACAAACACAGAGCATTCGTCCTTACGGACATGTCCAATGAGCCCGACGATCAGATGAGCTTAGTGAGGCTCTTGACATACTCGAACGAAATCGATCTTCGTGGCATTGGCGTAGTGACAAGTAAGCAAATACCCTATAGAATGTGGATTCCTCAGCTGGGTCTGCAATTTTCGGACGTCTTGACTTATGTACATTGGCTGCGTGCAACACCTGTGTTCTTGAACTTTACTGACCTGGCCCTTACTTATCTAGGTGTATGGAAAAATTCCTCGATCGATAGTGATACAGTTCGATTGGTCATTTCTGCGTACGGCAACGTTACCGACTCTCTTAATGCGAATGTTCCGGACAGCGCACCATACCCACCTGCAGAGGAGCTACTTAAGAAAGTGTCTGTCGGCCATCCTGTGTACGGACTTGCAGCGCTTCAACAAAATACTAGCGAGGCCGCTCTCGCACTCGTTAAGGCTGCAGACGATGCTTCACCCACAGATCCTCTTTGGGTGCAATGCTGGGGTGGTGCAGCTGTTCTGGCAGAAGCGCTCAACCTCGTCCAGCAGACACGCGATGTAAATGCGACTGCGGCCTTCGTTCGAAACCTTCGTGTATACTCCATATCTGATCAGGATGATGCTGGCCCTTGGATCCGTCAGCGGTTTCCGGAGCTGTTCTACATTGTCAGCTTGCACTCCTTCAGCGAGTACGGTCGTGCCACCTGGAACGGTATCTCTGGTGAGCTGTTCCGTTTTTTCGATAAGGGAGGACCGGATTCGTCTCTTGTCACCAACGAGTGGCTTGGAGAGCATATTCGTGTTGGAGAGTTGGGCGCACACTACCCGCGATTTGATTTCATCATGGAAGGTGATACACCGGCCTTCTTTCCATTGATTCAGAATGGCCTCGGCGATCCAGAGCATCCGGAATGGGGCAACTGGGGTGGCCGCTGGAAGTTACTCGACCAGAGTCGGAAGGTCAATGTCTTTACTGATGCCACAGACTGGGTCATCGGTGTGAACAACGAAACATATCTCACATCCTACGGAACAATCTGGAGATGGAGACGCGAGTACCAATTCGATTTTGCCGCGCGGATGCAGTGGACCTTGGGCAAGAGTTACGAGGAGACAAACCACGCTCCGGTGGCTATCGTTAACGGTTCCTGCGGACCAGAGGTCATTGAACTCACGTACAAGATTAACGACACGGTTGTACTTGATGCCTCACAAAGCTGGGACCCAGATAACGACGGGTTGTCCTTCAAATGGTTTCACTATCTCGATGTTACGGAACGTGTGGAGGGAGAATCGCCATTCAATACTGAATTCGTGAAGATCTCGAACATCAACGATAATGGAAGTGTGGTTGCTGTCACACCCAAGTACAATCATGCAAGTCTTGCCCTTCTTACTTTACTGCATGTTACTAACGTTTCTAGACTATGCATATTGTCTTGCAGCTGGAAGACGATCGCGATATGGAACTCACCACGTATAGACGTGTGGTTTTGTATCCGACGATCTAAAAATGATGGAAAGAAGTAGTTTGGATGTTTAGATCAAGAATTGATAGTCAACACGATTAAGATTATCCGTGTTCATTCTCACGCTGTAATTTCTGCATTGTTTGGACCCTATTTAGGGCTGGTGTCTAACGTAGACAGTGACGGATCTTGCATAACATTTCCAAACACTGAACTAATCAAGATAATGTGGATTTCATTTCACTTTGCTGTACTTGAGATTTAGAATACTGAACATCTTGAACATAACAACGAAAAAGGGTCTAGTCACTGTGGACAGATAGCATTAACTGCGCATATTAGTTCGTGGACAAAAACGGGACTTACTTCTTCCGGGCCTGATCCAAGGCTCAAGTCTCAGGTTTGAGCGTGGAAGTAGTTTAGGGACCATTCTTAGAAGGAAGCTGCTCGGCATTGTTAGCATTCGTAGACAGCTGTTCAGCTTCCATTGTCGAGTTAATTTGCTCATCGTTGATCGTCTGCAATTCAGAAGTGGACTGCCCATCACGATATTGTTCGCAAATCTGGATGAAGTAGACCTCGAAGTCTAACATCTGTTTAGTGCGGCGCCACCCCCCTTCGCTGCAAGCCTTTAAAATCCGCATGGCAAGGAAGAGTTCAAGCCACAGAAGCCCGTGACGTCGGTGCTCATCTCACATGAAAGGGATACGCTCACCATCACAACTGACGAGGCATCCGTGGTCGACGGTAATGGCGCGGACCAGATCTCCGATTATAGCTTTCCAGTTTTGGGCATGTTCTTCCCCTTTCGCTGCGTCGAGCCTTTCCTGTATTGAATTTATCAACCAAGCGGGTGCAGTTAGATTAGACCAATCGCGCTCGAAGAAATCATCCTGAATAGATAGAAACATTGTGGACATAGTTCGATATTGTGACTCATAATGGGATGGGGGTAGATATAGCTTGGTCCGACAAAGCGGGCAGCGGGTGTGCCCCTCTAATCCGTTCTCAGTCGTGTCACCTTCTTTAGTCCAGACGTAAACGCAACCTAATCGAAGATATGACCGCAGGCAAGCTTTACCGGATACTCTGTGATCTCTGGGACTCGTTCAGCCTGGTCGTCTGGCGCCTTCTTCGTGCAAATGGTACACTCCCAATCCATGGGTGGCTTGCATTCCTCTAGGCCGAAGATAAAGTCAATAAATCTATGGGCAGGAGTTGGAGACATGTTTACGCAGAGTTTTCAACTCGATTCAATTGGAGAGGTGATGCCGGAGTTGAGGTTTGGTTTGAGAATTATAACACTCCCCGATGAAGGGGAAACTCATAAAAATCCACGGTACATGCCTAGAAGTATAGGTTATTTATTTACATTGTAAGCTCACATTGATATTTTCCCCTTTCAGTGACTTTGCTGGTGTATGCGATTCTATCATTCTCCATACGTCAGGACTTATTTGTAAATCCTGGACAGGATGTATGGGACACGTGTTCTATGTCGTAAATGAGGCATGATGTTCAGAGACTGTGACGGATGTGTAGAGTCAATGCAGCGCAACAAAGTGTAAAGCATCACGCGACGCCTTTCGAAAGCGAGGGGTGTTTTATAACATCACGATTAGCTTCAAGACAGGAGTGGAGTATCATAAAGATACTTGATCAGACACCTGCACCGTGCGGCAGCATAGAAGAATTGATATGCAACAGCGGATACTATTTTTTCGATACTTCTAACATCGTGCACGATCAAGGACACGAGATGGAGAACAATGGCTACTGAAGATTCGCGATAGAGGATGGTCATGTGATCAGACCACTATCCCTCTCCCGGCCCCAATGACGTAACGTGTCCATTGCTCAAGGGAAAGATGCGACTCGCGTCAACAGCGGCCTTCGATTTACGAGCCCAACTACTTGTTATCCGTTTGTATTGTTGCTGCCCCGCGCTTTTCCTTCGAAAGCAAATTAGTTGCTCGACATGGCGCTTCCGCTTGGTATCTTTTTGGGTGGCTCGATCGTGGCCATCCCGGTCGTGACAGGCGTCGCGGAAGGCGTGGAGCACCAGAAGAAGCAGAACGAAGAAGCGGCTAACGAAACGCGCATGACCAAGTTTAACGCGCTCGTGTCATGCGAAAGCAACGATGAGATCGCAGACGAGGTCGATCACGGCATTGTGGTGCTGCGACACGGGAAGGTACGACCGTCTGCTCCTTGAAGTCGCGCTCCTACTAACATTTAGATGCTCCACAGGTCTGGGTAGTGCCCCGCGACGATGGCCCCAAGCCCACACCCGCCCTTCAGCTCAACCCGCCGCTCCACGCCTTCGCCGGTTTCTATATCCAGTACCCCGACGAGGAGCGCTTCCCACCTGAGCGCGGCCTGGTCTCCACCGTCTCCGACGATCCGCCTATGCTCAATTGGATCTACTGCGACCGCGAAACCTACGAGCTGAAATACGGCAACCGCAGCACCTCCATTAGTGAAATAGTCGGCGAGTGGGACTGGACTGAAGATGAATCCGCACTGACGCTCGACGGCTGGGAGGGTTTTGTCGCGATCGATGAGTGGAATGGTGCTGAAGAAGACGACAGTACCGAGTGGGGAAGAGAAGGGTTGAGATGGGCGGTGTACTACGATATTGACGATAATGGGCTAAAGGGTAGGAGGAAGGGTCGGGACATGTTTGAGATTACACTGGAGAGGAAGCTGCAGAGTGAAGAGGATCAACTGAAGCAATTAGAGGAGGCGAACAAGAAGATGCAAGTTGCGACGAGGGGAGGCTTAAAGACACAGTTTACCGCCCCAGCGAGGGAGCAAAAAAAGAAGGGTGAATGGGGCAGGCAAGATTGATGACCAAGTGGCACGTCAAGTACAACGCGTGGAGAAGAAGAGCTGGATTATACAGTCTGACTCAAAGGAGGGTGACTACAAACCTTTGCCGTGGAAAGTCTACATGCAAACCATCGAGCGCGACCGAGACTTGACCACATGAGAGCGAGAATCCCCTTTCGACCTGTTACACGACTTTGATCTGGCTCCGCTCCAAAGAAACCTAAACATCTATACCGAATGATGTAACTTCCATGATGTATCTATACCCACATACGTGGATCGGCCCGGTGCCACTGGAACGCACAATCTGCAGGGACATTGATGCTGCAAGCAAACTACACTACTTCCCATTTCCTTTCAGTTGGGTCCCATTATAGAACTTCAACACCCTTTGCAGGGTTTCCTGATTCTGAGCCTGGCTGTACGGAATCTGCACTCATTGTGTCTGAGCTTGATGAAAATGACACGTAGAATCCAGAGTTCGTCGAACCGGGATCTGAGACCGAATCCCTCCGCGCCGTTGTGAACGTGCCAGGAGATAAAGAAGCTGAAGGGGGTTTAGAGGACAAAGATGCCATAGACTTGGCCGAAAAGAACTCTCTGGATGCCGTAGAGGATGCACATGACAGTGGATCAGCATATGGTACATTTGGCAAGGAAATAGCAGAGGAATTGATCAATGTCGCTCTAAGTTGCCTAACTAAGGTCGCAACATCAGCTTCGATTTTGTGAGCATTTTCGCTCCTCTCTGGCTGATCAGCCGCGAAGCGATCAAGTCGTGCCTTCTACAGTTCCACAATTCTATTTCGCTGCGCTTGGTGATTCTTCTGGCACAATCGGAGCTCCGCTGGATTCAAAAGCTTTCGGTCAAGGATAACAGATCTTGGTACTTTTGATGCCATTCTAGTAATGAGTCGGTCGGCTTCCCGCAGGCTAGTCAAGGAAATGGGAAAGCGGCAGTTCTTTCCGTCTAGGCACCAGCCCACACAGCGACCGTTCTTTTTGATCTTCAGGACAGCGCGCGGGGCCCAAGCGTTGCGGGCTGCTGAGCGGAAAACCATCGTAAATGTTGAATCGAACAAAGATGCCGTTGAGTGAGTGGATGTTTGCAGTGCACAGTGATTAGTTGTGGTTGAACTTCTCTGCAGGCGTTGTGGGGACGCTTTACCTGGGGATGGCTATATGACTTGGTATTCACGAACAGTCTCAGATCAATGGTGAAAAACCTTAGAATTATGACAATTAACCACAGCGATGTCTCTAGGTTTGTTTTCAAAGTCGATATGTACGTGCTTCTCCGCTACTGTGACTCGAATCTCTCCATTTGTCTAATCATGGAACTGGGAACCGAAAATAACAGTTACAGAAACATCGATGTGTACTCACACCCTTCAGCGATGCCATGCAAAAGGAACAAATGTAACATAAAGGAGGGTATCTAGGAATGTCTATCAAAAACACTATACCATGCCGAAGAGTGCCCATAAAATCGCAAGAGGAAAAAAAAAAAGAGGAAATCTATCGCTGTACATCATATCGGATCTCCTTCAGAATTCGAAACAGTTATTGCCGCTCATCACGCGCATTCACAATCTCGCGCCCACGCTGCTCTGCATATCGTGCAGGTCACGTCTCTTCCTAAATCCTGGCAAGTCGTCTTCCACGCCTCGAAACAGTCCATGTGCACAGTGCGGCCGCAGCTGTTCTTGCACCATGTGAGTCGGGATGGATCGCGGAGATCACGAAGTACGAATTCTTCGTGACAGATCGGGCAATCATCGTCAATGTCGCGACGTTGGACGTGCGTGCTGGTACACGAACTGGCGCTTGGTCTAGTGTTCCTGAAAAGATGAACCTCGGACTGCACGAAGGACTCTGTGGGACGTTGTGTGGGTGGAGAAGCGGTTCCAGTAGGAGATGTACGTTCAGTGGGAGATTCGGCTTCAGCATCTGCGACTGCTGCTGCGGCTGTTACTTGAGCAGTAAGGGCTGCAATGGCTGCGTGCAATCGCGCAATCTCCTCTACACATCCTGGCGGCAGGGTTGGACGTTGAGACCTTGATGGCCTGGAAGGAGTACTTGGTGAACTGGTATTCGAAGACGTGGATGAAGACAATCTTGAAGATGTTGATAATCCGAAGGATGATCGGGAATATGATGATGCTTCAGTTACAATGGATGATGAACGGACGACCGAAGACCTCTCTCGGCGTGGACGCTCTGTCTCAACTTCTGCCGCCTCTAAACGCCTCATTCTCGCACTCCACTTTTCAACTATGCCATCTGCTTGATTCCGATGCCATCCCGTGCAGAGCAAAAACCCCGCAAGTCGATGTAGATCATTTTCAAGAGCGATTGGGTCTGGTTCCTTGGTACTAATCGCCTCCATTAGGGTATCGGCATTTTGTTGGTTGCACATCGCGATAACGCAGGCACAGTTTCGTCCGCGACTATGAGCCCAGCCGGCGCAACGGCCCATGTTATCGATCTTGAGTACAGTTTGCGGGTCCCAGAGGGTAGAGGTACGAGTACGGGAAGGCATGTTGAATACTAATAATTAAACAATCGGCTTTGGAGATAATTGATAGGAAATGCAATACGGTCCGCGGTGTGGAAACCCTACAGTTGTGTTGTGAAGTCTCTCGGCGCATCTCTATATACTTGTGTGTTCGTCTAAGATATCACCGAAACTGCTTTTGGCGAATCACAATCGTCCAAGCCTGCTGCTGCGCAGCCTTCACAAATGTCCTCAGCCACGTCTCAGGTTCTTCGGACCTGCCTGTTGAGCGCGCGGCTAGATGGCCATGACACGAGCAGTTTTTACACAGCCCTCTAACTTTATGCGCGCATGTACTTGCTTTTTGGGCCTGTTTCTATACCTGTAATAGTCCTAGTAACTGTGCAGGTGAACACATAGAATGCTGACAGATACGTTGACCCTCTGGCACTCTTTCAAAGAAAAGCCACGACATAGTTACTACCGACAACAGAAAAATATACTTAGAAGCGTTATAAGTCGAGTAGATAACGCAAATTTTACGGCTTGAGCACGAGCATGCCCCTTGACAGGCCCTGCACAACTACGCCGCCCCCATGCAGATTCTCGGTCATCCGACGTTTCATGCGCCCAATCAGCTTCAGCTTCCCAATACACCGAGTCAGAAAGCGTAGAGTGCTCACGCACCATGCAAAGGAAAGGCTTCGTTCTAGTCGTATCGCTACGAGCGTTTGCAAGGTATTGAGATATCTATGCCATCACTGCCACCAGGCATGACCGACACCCTTAGATTGGGAAGGCGGCTATGCAGGAAAGCGCTATGTCGCTGTAGAATTGGGCGTTTTGGGTAGATGTCTCCAAGAGATTGCTGAGCTAAGAGTGTCTTCCTGGTGGACATTGCGCTAAAATTTTTAATGGGTGGTACAGTCTATTTAGCCATTCCAAAGTTGACTTCTCTTTATTCTGTCTACGCCGTCGAGTCTAGTTCGAAGCTAAGTGTAACCTGCGGAATCTCTTTACTACTTTTAGGCATCCTATATGTGAGGTTCCAGAACTCGAAATCACTGATAGAAGTCAATAAGTAGGTCTTCCAAATTCGATGTTAAAACTTACTTGATCGTCTTTCCCGCGCCACCGACATACCCACTAAATGCGACGCTGTACTCAGGATCCACTGTCCCGTTGACACCCACCTTCACTCCCTCGACATCGTCCCAACTCGCCACATCTCTCTTGCCACTCTTCGAGTTCGTCCCGACCAAGAATGTAAATGTACTGCTCTCATTGCCGCTCGGATATTCCAGCTCCAGTTTCCCCTTGCTCGCTACAGCATTCAATTTCTCCACTTGAGCGTACAAAGTGAGCCAGCCAACGCTTCCGTCCTTTCTACTCCACTGCACGACCGCTGGGTTGAAGCTCGATGGATTTTGAGCAGGCCCGCCGATCACATTCTCCGAGAAGGATTCTGCTCCGATAGTGAGGTTGTGAGAGAGCCACGCGGTGATGTTGCGCGGATACGTATCCCACGGCGGAGAGAAAGCCGAAGTAGATACTGTGTGTGTATCTGGAAAAGTTTGCAAAGCCGAGAGAGTACTATTAGGTACTAAATTATTATGAAACGGGGCGAGAATTGCGACAAGGGGGCCAATGGCGAAGTCATTTTTGTGGCCCATGGTATACGGCTTTGCGTTAATCGGGGCGTCCTCTTTTCCCACCAACGTCCAAATTTGTAGGGCCAGAATACTCAAGTAGCGATTCATATCGTATCCGTAGCTACGATCCCATGGCCCTGCTACATTCTTAAGATTTGCATTGTACAGCTGTCCTAGCTTCTCCCAGGTTTTCTCAATCATGTTTGCCCCATGCTGGCCCATGAGGGAAGTCTGAGGCAGGTACTTAGCCCACAGCGTAAGCGCGTACAGCGACACACCAGCATACGTCCCAGAATTAAACTCTGATAGTGTGTCGGCACGCTCAAACAGGTCGATAATATCTTTGGCATATGTTTCTCCCGCGGTGGTCATGTTGGAGTCATTAAGCCTGCGACCAACCCAGCCAGACATGAAGGCGCGCATGATAGCCGGATTGCTGTACGAGGCGTATAAATTGTCTGAGTCTACGCCACCTACTCGGTAGCTGTCACCCACAGTGGCATTGTGCAGGCTCTCCAATATGCGTGACTGCGTGTCGTAAGGAATTAGGTGCTGAAACTCTTCAAGCATGAGGATGAGCGTCGTGCCCACGAAGCCGCGCCAGTTTGGGTCCCAGGAGTTGTATATGACGGGCGGGTACTGAAGCGTTCCTACGGTTGGTTCCTCAAAGTAGATTTGGTAGTCACCGTACCTGCGGAAGATTAATCTTAGGCACATACCTAAACCTAATGGAAAACCAATCGGAAGCGCTTACCACTGAGAGCTCACGTTCTTGTGCTGTCCCACGATCACGTTTTCCACAATTCTTGATGCTTGTTCTGCATCGTCTCCTTCGTTTCGAGCGAGCAAGCCGGCGGCGTACCAGATTGATGAGCGAGTGTCATGCAGTAGGGCCTTCGAGTCGAGGTTATAGAGATAGCCTGCTTCGGTGTCGTAGTACATGTCCATCCAGTTCATAGACTCTTCTAAAAGCTGTTTTGCCGCATCGTCGGTGCTGTTGACATCATTAGCTTCTACTCTTGTAGAGATGGCGCTCAATGCTGCCAGCCTTCCCAAAGCGACTGCGACCTTCATTCGGACAATATGTATTCAAGGAGGTTTTCGAGGTTGCGCACGCGACCGTTCGGGCTTGTAAAAGCGACAACATATTATATCTGGCCCACTGAAGCGGTGAGGTGCTAGTGGAGCGGTCGAATTGTTAAGGCAGGTTAACCGCAAGATCATCGATAGCGAAAGCGGGTCAAGATGGTTCGGGATATTCTCCGCTCTCAGAAGGGTGGTTATCGCCGCAGCCGAGGCTCGTTCCACACGGGCAACTCTAGAGCAGCAAATTCAGTGTGCCAACTATTTCGTAGTTTCGCATATGGTAGAAATTTACACAAGATGAGCAGGAAGGTTCAAGGCAGAGGGCGGCGTAGGAATCCCCGCCAGAGAAAAGTAGGATATTTTCATTCCACTGCGATAATCCTCCCTATTCGGCTCTAGGCCCGCTTTAGACTTAGCTGCTCCAAGATGATATGCATCAATGTGCATCTCCTCTGCCATACCTCCTTCTCGCAGAGTTATCGTTAACATAGTTCCCGTTATGCTGTATTTTTCGATACATGAAAAGCAAATGTTGATGGAACAGCGCTGACGACGAGGTGCGAGGGACCTGGTCTCCGGAACCGAGATACATATATGCCTAGTCCAATCTCGAGTTCGCTCCGGAACATGAAGATGCATTCAGCCTCGTCTTTCGGAGGTGTGAAGCTTCCGATTGCAGGAATAATGTTTGGTTTCCATCCTTGGTTGATCAGTCTGGGGTACCCCGCGGGGCCAACAGCAAGCGCCGTTTCGGATCGGGATAGATGCCACCGAGCAACATGACCGAGCTATATTTACGCAGGGGTATCTATATTGATATAAAAAACTCCCGGAGACGCTGCGATCCTCTGTACCCTCTCGGAGCGCCTTCATTTCTTCACAATGGGCCTGTTCCAACTTGCTGGTGTCGTTGCACTGGCCGCTTACTCTACTGCAGCGCCTGCAGAACCGAGGGCAACTAAGCCTAAGAGCTTTCTCAAGGACTTGGGCAACGCAACTTGGGTCATTGGCAATGGTATCTGGAACATGACCCAGGGTCGCCAGTACGGCGTCAAGCTCATGTACAAGGGCCAGGATCGTGTTGGACCAACAGCTACTGGCCACTATGTAAGCTACAGTGAGTTTCCTCTCCTCCTACAAGATGCGCTTACGACTAAATTTCGCTCAGATGGTGCGGCATCTGATCTCAATTGGACCGCTGCAGCAGTCGTCGATTCAGGTAAAGATTGGATCAACGTTAAATTCACAGCAAAGGAGGGCGATTTTCACTGGGTCATTTATGATGACCTTGCTGGTGCATACCAATACTTCGTAAACCACGCGCTTCCAACGCTCGGCGAATTTCGAACCTTATGGCGACTAGACAACGGCTCTTTCCCCAACGGACATACGAACGTCAAGGACGGACAATTACCTCCGTTGTCGGAATATGCAGCTGCGACGAATGTTCAGGATGAAACCTGGCAGAAGGCCGATGGCACATTTCTAACCAAGTATGACTGGTCCGCCTTTATACGAGATCAAAATTACTACGGCGTCTATGGTGAAGATGTCGGAAGCTGGTATATCAATCCTGGCAAAGATTACTATAATGGGGATCATCTAAAAGAGGAACTTATGGTACGATTTCAAAAAGTAAACTGAAATGACTATTCGGATAAAATCTGACCAGCTTCATAGATTCATCGGGAATCTAAGACTGGCGATGCCGTTCAGCTGAACATGATCCATGGTACACACTACCTTGCTCGCTCTAGCGATAATTTTACGGATGGGAAGACCTGGGGTCCATGGCTCTGGTGAGTCGTCCAAAACGTATATTACTGGACTATTCGCTTACTGACCGTGCACTTCAAGGTACTTAAACGACGGCTCGAAAGACGATGCTGCGAGGCGCTGGAAGCAGGAAGACAAGGCGTGGCCTTACGAGTGGTTCAAAGATATAGCATACCAGTCCCGTGGTTCGGTGTCTGGCAAACTAGTACTTAGCGACGGAAGACCGGCATCTGGCGCTGCAGTCTTTCTTGGTGACAGCAATTCAGCACTCAGCACGGCTGACCAGGGCAAAGACTACTATTATACTGCATACGCCGATAAGCAAGGACGCTTCACCATTGATGATGTACGGACTGGCACTTATGGGTTGTATGCGTGGGGCAACGGGGGAAGCATTGCCGATGTGACGACTTCATTCGTAAAGAATGACGTTGTCATTTCCAAGCGTAAGAACGCGGACCTGAAGTCCCTAAAATGGACTGTTACGGACAAAACCAAACGCATCTTTCAAATTGGGTACGTGTGAATGTTGAAGACGTCGTTACCATACCATTGTTCTAACACTGACTTTAGGGACTTCGACCGTACATCCCGAGGATTCGCTCTCAGTGGCCCCACCCCTTTCGAACATGGCCGCATCTCCAAAACTCCTGGCAACCTCACCTATACCATCGGCAAGTCACACACAAGTGACTGGTACTTCGGGCAGTCCAACCTCGGTACCTGGACGATCAAATTCGGTTTGAAGAGCATTCCAGAGTCTGCCACAGGCGCGAAGCTGTACACTTCGCTCGCCGGATTCTCTAGTGGCACGAAGTCAAACCTCCTAGTTAACGATGAGAAGGTTGGAAATATCTCGTCGAATGCTGTGCTTTTAGTGAGCAGCCAAGACACATACCGTGGTGCGACACAAGCTGGAGAGTGGAGAAATCTTCAGTTTGACGTGAAGAAGGAGTTGTTGAAGGTCGGAGATAACAAGGTGGACATTACGGTTACCGAGAGTACGCAATGGCGAGGATGGTTGTGGGACAGTATTGTGCTCGAGTGGGTTTGATAGAATTCATCCATGTAAGAATCAATATTACAATTGTACAGAACTTTGTGTTGGCGTCAAGGTTATGCTGGGCATTACACTTTTAAAAGCTTAGCTTTTCCCAAGCTGCGGTGTCTGACTTGCTTTTGAGACGGAAATTTTTGTTCGCCCTTTCGACAATAGGCTTTACGCATCGGTTTGCGACCTAAATCGACCACTGTCTCAATATGGGAATGATATAGATAAATTTTCGAACAAAATGATCTCATGCATTTCAAGTTCTAGCATGATCTGGTATTTGAACAAAGAAAAAAGAACAGGATTAGATATTCGGGCACCGTTGATCATACCAAAAGCACTAGATGGACACGCAGCACCAAATAAATTCATCAAAGGGGATTTGACATTGGCCTATTAGCTGTGACTTACATATTGCGCTATGTCATCATATCCACAGCATGAGTATAGCGAAAACAACAGACGATCTCTGGGAAAGTTTAGATTTAAACATTACTATATACCCACATTTATCGCCCCTTCTCCTACACACATTCGCCCTGAATTCATCAAGCCATAAGCACATGTCGTTTGGACAAATACACATTACAAGACAAAAGCCGCCAAGCCTAACATGCCAGCAATGCCTGCGGGCACCTTCATGGCAGAAGCCGCACCCGTGAAGTATGGTGGAGGAGCAGAATGGACGCCGGTGCCTGAAGGAGCAGGTGGCACACCGGTACCGACAGGGCCGGTTGGGTATGGCGCAACGACAGAACTTGAAGTCTTGGTGACGGTGACGGTGACGACGACACAGGATTCAGCAGGCGTAGCGGTAGGGAAGACGTAACCGCTACTTGAGATTACAATGTCCGTGAAAGAGGGTGTTGGCACTGTTAGTTGCGTCAGACATTTATTATTTGTTTATTATATTTGTTGAGAAATGGGCGAAACTTACCAGAGGTCTGGATTGTAGGGGCAACGCTGCTGCTCTCTGCTTCTATCTCAGAAGACGAAGGGGCCGCAGAAGTGGGAGCGGCAGAGCTTGGGGCAGCAGAGCTAGATGCGCCAGGCGCAGGAATGTCGATGGGGAACCCAGCGGAAGCACAAATGCCTTCAAGAACCGTGATGACCTTTTGCTGGTCGGCAGTGCTGGGGCATGCCTCTTGTACACAAGGAGTGATCTAATGTATGATCAGATTGTATGACTAACATTATACGAGTTGAGTTGGCTCACCGCAGGAGTCAACTCATCCGCCTTGGTGCATGAACACTCGAAGTCAGTAGCAGAGCATCCAATGCCACTGACACCAGTGACCACGCATGTTAGAGAGCAAGAGGGCAGATCGGCGATAGATTGGGCGGCGGTAAGAGCTGCAAGGGCAGCAATCGTGAAAGTGTACTTCATCTTGGCTAAAATGACTGTATAAGGTCGGTCCTGAAAAGAGTGAATACAGACGAAAACGACTGTGGATGAATGCCTTGGTGGATGGAGAAGTAAATCAAGACGAGGCTACAGTGGCCTGTTTATACATGCGTGCTTGCGCATCCAACCGAGCAGCCGTTCAGGTATCATCTACCAACCTAGCCATGAGAGCCAGGGTGCTCGGAAATTAGGCGCCAATTGTTCAAGAAATGGCCATTCAATATCGCGACCGAGCCGCGTTGGAGGTGTTCAGTAGTGTGGCACAGGATTGTCACCAATCAGCAAGAACAAGTCTGGAACTCTTGAAATAATGTTTTTGCATCGCGAACAGCTGATCGGATAGACTGTCGTCTGTGCGGTATGTTAGGGTCGTGTGGTAGACCAGGGCTGTTATTAAGGTACGCCCAGGATTGGCCAGTCGTGAAATGAACTCACTGTCACACAATGAGCATCGGAATGCAGACATGCTTACGATGGCAGGTGCAACATGTAGAAATGCGGATCTTGATTGCGAGGACCTATGATATGAGGTCAAGTGGACGTTGACCAGCCCTTGCCCACAGTATATCAACAAGCCCACAACTTCCGCGAGAATACAAGCAACCATCTAACCATGTCACAAAGCGCAAAGGATTCAAAAGCATCTAGCCATGTCAATGTTGCATGGACTAGCGGTCGATGAGCGGCAGATAAAAAGGGGCTCATGCACGCCGTTTTCCCCATTCGGTTAGCATAATATGGAGAAACCTTGTCCTTCTCCACAAACTGAAGCTTCGCCGCTGATCTACAGTGCGAGTCATCTCATGCGCACAAGCAGAAGTGTTTGCTCCTGCGCGATATATTGCAGCCAAGACTTTCCCTGCGCACCGATGCGTTGAACGAGACACGTAGCGAGACGTTTCCTCGGTAAACAGTGCACAACAGACGTGTACCAGTCGCGCGTGCCAAAGTTTAGTTCGATTGACACATTAGTGAACGTAAAAATTGTCTTAGACGAGTCTTTGGTTGTAGACATCTAGTTGTGCGACTCTAGTTACATAGAGTAGATAACCAATGACCACATCATGTGGACAGGCAGAACAACTGAAGGTCGTCGTACGGATATCACTATCACAAGCTGGCTATGCCCATAGACAAAGTTTGGCAGCACGGTAGACGAATGCAGAAGGGATCTCTGCTATCCCTGTTTCGTTCGGCGGATCTACCGGTGACGAGGATAGGCACGATACGATATAAGGTCAAATTAGCAGCTTCTCCATGTTGCCGTAAGATACAGAAGCTCGGCTATGGAATGTTGCCGAGGTGGGAGTCAAGCGAAGAATGGACCTTAGTTAACCTTTCTGATGCACAGCTAACCGTGCGTTTCTTTTGGTCGGGCAGTTATTTTTCATTTTATCCTTTCTATCTTAGCAGACTGTTTATTTCAGAAAAACTCAATTTCTTCAATGATAAATTACTATACAAGTGAGATTGATAAGTTAGCGAGCTAGGTAGCATGAATGCAATAGAGCCTAAGGAGCCATGCATCAAAGTTACTTCCGTCTCATTCACTCTCCTCATCTGCATTTTAGTTTTCTCGGACATCGACCTTAGTTGAATACCTTGGATGTGCGATTGCAGGAGCTATGAAGCTACCGCTGTATGAGATACAGAAGTCCTGGATGTGATCATAGTCACAATCCAAAGTTGATATATGTATAGATGCAAAAACGTTTTTTTTTCCTAGTCTGAAACTCCACGTCGAATGTATTATAGCACGTAATGCGAAGTTCGATGCGATCGGCCGCTAATAGTGGCTCAATGAACTTCGAAATGCTGCATGGGGAACTACGACCAACCGCTTCGACGATCGCGCTGCGTGCTACTTGAAGACGAATGGTATATGCGTAAGGTATAGATTAGCTTCTTAGCGAAAATATTTCATGGGAGAAGACTCAGAGAGCTTTCTCGTCTGTCTGTCGTTGCGCAAGTTGAAGACTTGAGGTCGATTGCCATTTTTTTTTAAGCCTGAGATCACACGGATTGCCTAAGCGGTAGCACCGCGCTGTATCTGTTCCCAATCACCCTCTAACAGTTTGTAAATGTAGCTGCTCCACTTTTGCGGCATAGACCTATGACACTGCTTGGCGGTTCGATAGCGTCACGTGCGCAAGCCTGGAGGTCGTCACTTCTTAATCTGGCGCACGAAACCTGTCCTCCACCCCCTCGAGACACGCCAATTAACCTATATACTCACGCATATGAGTTTGCGATACTCGATCGGCTACAATGCTCAACTCTATCGCACTCTTCTTGGCCGCGCTTGCCTGGCATACTCTCGCCGCGCCCTTCTCCAATGCTACCAGTCCGGACCTCACACCCTGGATCAATCTAGGAATCACGCCTGATGATGCAGCGTCTTTCGCTGCTTCAGGTATCAGTCCCCTAGAGGGCGCAGACACCATCGCGACTGAATTTGCCCTCTTCAATGGTACAACAGCTTTGCTATGTTTCGTGGCACCTTTCGCTGATTATATGTACAGGCACGCAATCAAACAAAGTTCCTGGTGCATACTCTGCCGCAATGGCAATGGGCTTAGCCGATACGGCTAACGATGTGAACCTCAAGCTGGTGATCCTTATCGGCTGGAGGCGGTACGTAGTACCTGAACCGAACAGCTACATATAGACAAAATATGCTGATTATCTTCCAGTCAACATGTGGGTATTACATGGAGAAAGGAGGGTTCTGGAACCGTTGATCTTGCGATGCGTTTTCGAGACGCGCTCGTGGAACTGTGCCCCGATGGCAGGCCTAGTGGGAGCGAATGCACTTACAGCGATGAAAAGCGACTGGACGAAATTTACTACAATGCCGGAAAGAACTCGTATGTGGGCGTCAAGATAGCCAGCTATGAGATGTCCTCTCAGCTCAAAGGACTTTTCATCAGAACTCTTTGGGCAGTATTCAAGGAGATCACAGAATGCGAGACCAGTCGTTATCAACTTCGAGGGTTCGGCAAGAAGCATGAAAAGTGCAGGGAGTTTGCCAACAGTGCAGACCAGATAGAAGTGCGCCTCGAAAATACCCGAGGGCCAAACGAGAAACCTGGAACGTACAGAGACCCACACTTGAGGGTCAACATTGCGTTCAATGGCAAAACCGATGAAGGCAAGTTCGATTGCGTAGGAACTCAGGGTGTCATATGGTAAGTTAACGCGATTGATCAAGTGTGCATCTGTTGATCTATCGCCACAGGGATCAAGTCCGGCGCAGGATGGTACCCAAGTTCCAGGAGGTCTACGAGAATGCTGTAATGGACTTCGATGTACTGTGCGTGACCCCTCGCGTAGATGGAGAGTGTAAGGATGGACCCAAAGGCCATCAGGTCATCTGTAGAGACGACGCGCGCTGGGACGACAAGGATGGCTCGAATGGTGAGGACGACTCTTGCCATTGGCACAACAAGTGCTCCACTCCTGGAAGCTGCTTCTTCACGCTGGACACATAACAAGCTTGGTTCTAATGATTGGGGTAACACTCTCTGAGATGTTACCTAGTCTGGGTATAGGCGTAGACTTTGCGCTGCGATAAGATGATTGATCTCGTTTGAGTGAAGGTCTAGTCATATGATAGGGTTCTCTAATAACAAATCGTGTTACATACCCCGACACGCGTCATTTATCTGGGGTGGACATGGATCTCCGAAAGCAGCCCAATTATGAGGCCACAACTGTGTAGTTGTCTCATACATACTGTAACGTCGTGGTCGTTCACGTCATCTGCCTTTACAATTCGTCGCATTATCGCCGGATCGCTTTCTCTCCATGTATTGATGACACCCCAGAATTCAGTTCTAATCTTAGAGGTTCTACGGTGAGTCGTAAATATTAGGCGCAGTGCCAGGTAAATGTGGAAAGCCGTACGGGTTGTCACTCGAGGATGTATCTTCCGCTAACGAATCTCTATACTCGAGTTGGTACCGTTTCTAGATAGTGCGGTCATTATGGACGGCTGACTTATAGAGTGTAAATGTCTGTATGTAACCGCAAGGGAAGGTTTTCGCAGTCAATAATGGTCCTATTCAAATCTCTAGAATGACAGCTCCACGTGTGAGCATTGGTTATACTTTATTCCTAGCAAAATTAAAGGCAGGTAGTTCCTGCGATCTCTTAGAGCGAACGCGTATCTGCAATGCATCTTGAGGCGAGGTCTGGTCAATCAACTCAAACTTCCTCTCAAGTATCAAGTGTGAATTCCCTTGTTCATTCATCTGAGGCATCGCAGGCTACAAAACGCCAGTTCTCAGATACCAAACCTATCTACGTATGCCTTGATTGGATGGTATTGGTACCATAAATCATCCTGTTTGATAGAGTTTGTACCACGCTGGGGTTATAACGGCAAGCTTACGTTTGTGGTCTGAAACCTGAATCTACTGTCAGTCTCATTCATGATTGCCCCTTAATCCCTTGCGAGAAATAGCGACGCCCAGATGCTTGCTTACGAGGTCTGCGTGTTGATCGCCCGATTATCAATACTTCTTGACCCATCACGGACCACTCGTGTTTCCAGACATGGTAAGCCAGTCTATGAGTAGACTGCATGCTCTCGTCTAGCTCCCTGTACATGCCGTATATCTTTTTTTCTCCGTAAACATACTTTGCCACAATATCTCGAAGAGTAGTATCGGTTTCCGGAGTGGTAGTGAAGGCAGCAGTGATGGCTTCAAAGACTTCCTTCCCCGAAAACATGGATTTCAGACTCTCTTCAAATTTGTATGCAGCCACACGCTTTAGACCGGGAAGGCTGTATTTGTCGGCGATCGAATACACATGCGCGTGGATATAGGCATCTCGATAGTTGATAGGGAGAGGATACTCGCTTGAGTGTTCTAGCGAATGAGGGAGAGAGCTGGCAATAGTAATCATCACCATCTGGTCGTCTTCGCTGCCATCCAGGGTGATCACTTTGTCCGCACATTTCTATGTACATCTGAGTCAGCACCAGTAGGTATAGAAGCAAACGGGGACCTAACAGCTCGAGGGTTGGAAATTCTGCCAACAATGTGCTGATATGTTTGCGTGACAATCTCCAAGAGATTTGATCTACCTCCCTCCTGGATGCGGCGAGCATACCGGAAGGTTTACCATCTGGCGCACATTCCCAATACCTCCAATCGGCCCTTATCCACCAGGGTCCAACGTCGTTATCAGAAGGTAGGTGATAATCCAATTCATACATGAATTGAATCATGCATCCAACCGCTTCGGGGTCATCTTCTGGCAAGTCGATTACTCCATCGCAGGCCTCCTAATTATTTTAGCTGCAGCTTCATATTACCTATTGCACACGACGTACCTTGCCACCGGAGTGGGCCGCTGCGGCGAAGAATTCGGACTGGGAGCAAACGAGTGCTTTGTGAACGTTCCATTCCTGGTAGCTACAGGTGATCTTGAGGTCGGAGTAATCGCCAGTTTCAAGAAGCCTTTCGTAACTCTATTAGACTGCAGTCTCGGCAAATGTAGAGGCTAGACAGTCTAGGAAGCAAAGACTTACGACTTCATCGACCGCCTAAACTCATCTTTAACCCACTTTCGCGGCATAACGCTGGCGGGGATAAGTTCAAAGAAAGACTAGGTTGAGACTAAGTTGAAAACGAAGTAGAGGTCATCTGCTTGTGTAAAGGCAAAGGTGAGGTCTGTGCATCTGAGACTAGTGCAAGTAAGAGTGAAAGCGAAGGGCCCACAGTATGCTGGTACACGGAACCAAGCAGCACTAGTGATTAAAGTCTATGAAAAGCATAGAGCCAAAGTACTATTCTAGCGGCAGAATGGGTATATTGCTTTAAACGATAAACCTACTGCGTATTCGACAAATTGTTCCACCCCAGTGGGCCTAGACCATCAACCCCAGTAGGCGGCGGTCCATTTTCACTATTCTCCCATTCAAAAAAGTTTTGTAAGTCATTCAGATCAAACATAGGTTGCTCAGTGTTTTCCATGCCTGGGTAATACGCGCTGCTCAAGTGGTCTGTCTGTGGCGATGATGTGTCCGGTATAGGAAGATTCGTTGCATGATGCAAAGGCATGGGTTCGGAAGACGTTCCAATGGGGTATGGGTATGTATTTGTGGTGACGAAAACATGGTTGTTTGGCGGTGAACCGGAGATGTTTAGCATAGGGTTTAGGTGATCTCTGATGGGTCGTTGAATGGGTCGTGAAATTGGTAGATGTGTT
This sequence comes from Paracamarosporium sp. OC-R06-R3, assembly GCA_019828545.1. Lineage (NCBI taxonomy): Eukaryota > Fungi > Ascomycota > Dothideomycetes > Pleosporales > Didymosphaeriaceae > Paracamarosporium > Paracamarosporium sp. OC-R06-R3. The sequence continues at coordinate 132,459 of JACVRA010000401.1, read as the reverse complement.
GTCTCGATAGCTGGTAAGTGTATTGGAGTTGGTGAGGCGTGCAGGCTGATGCTGTGTTAGCATACTTTCTCAAGTCCTGTTGTGGCTAGATACCTCTTCTTGGACATGGCTTCGGAATGTGGGTCGACTGGGTCTTGTGGAGGTATGTATGGGTCTAAAGGAGCACCTCGTGCGATGCTCTCGCGAACCTTTTCGAGCCATCGCTCTGTCGTAACGTACTACTTCCTGGTTAAACTATGAATATTCACACTGCTTCAATCAACTTACTAGTGGCTCTGCAAGTGGATACATCTGGCTCATAGCGCGAAGAGCGCGGTTGTTAAGCTCCACTAGCTCAAGCGTACGGGTAGTTGTGGTTTCTGCATCGTGTTTGGACCTGTCGAGGATGCGGGCTATATAGTATAACATGATACGACTGCTGTTGTAGACAAAAGATGGTAAGATAGGATCAGCCAAGTATTTTACGCCGTGTTGTAGGATAGTTGACGTGAGGACTGACACCTGTTGCGCGTTTTCAAAACAGATCGTCTGTAACTTTGCCATGAACGTAAACTGTTCTGGGGGGAACTCAAAGGGTTCTCGTATCTTGAACAGATTAGGCAACGCTATGCGATGCAAATCACATAGCACGTGATGGTACATGCAATGGATGATGAAGAGAGCACCCAGCTGGGAAGACTCTCTACGAATATAGATGTTGTCCGAGGAGAAGAACATCCAGGAGGGGTGACTGTACTTCCACTCTTCTATTTCTTTGTTGAGCTTTGCAAACTCAGCGTCGGGTATCCACGGTGGCTGTACCGCATCCAAATGTTTAATGTACCGGAGGACACGTTTCCAGATATAGGCAATCCTGACGAAGTATGCACTCATGCCCATATTCTCCCATGGTTGGCCTGGAATATATTCTGTAGAAACATGATCTAGCACCTCGCCCGGTCGCAAGGTCTCGGTGACATGAGGAATCTGCAAAAGGAACTGCCTCTCATTGCATGGTAGCTGAAGCTTGATGTCTCTTTCGTTCAGAATCGTCAGTTGGTCGACACCACTGCCGGCCCAAACATCAACCATGTAGCAGGCCCACATCAATCTTCGGCGTGATTCTCTTAAGGAAACATCATTAGGCACACCCGGCTGTTCTTCCGATTCGACATGGATTTGGAGTGCGTGTGCCATACGCACGATCAAACCTGTGAGAAGGAAAGATCCTGCGTAATTGCCTAGTCGCGCTTCGTGGTCGTGGAGTAATACTAGTACCTTCAATTTGGCGACAGAGATGGTACTGTAATCGGAGAAGTACGTCTCTTCTGCTATCTTCGCCCATTGACTGCCAGCCGCTTGGATCACTTCCCTGGAAAGATGCGATGTAGATTCACTGTACTCAAGAGCGTAGACTACACAAAGCAGCTTAGTTTTGAATGGTGAAAGTATAGCCATGAAACTGACATTTCGCAGCATGAGCGCACATGATGTGCAGAAGGGCTCGGTTTGCACCGTCGATTACAACGCTCTCATCAAGCATCCTCATAAACGAGGGTTTGTGTCTAATTACAGTTACTGGTGAGAATGCCAACTTTAGAATTAGGAATGTTCCCGGTTCACTCACACGAAGGCAAAGACGCGGATTGGGTGCACCTGGGGGGTTAGCTTATAATAATCATGTCCTTGATGGACTCAGCTGCTTTCGTATTACATTGTTGAAGTATGCATCTAACAAATTGTGCAACTTGGCTCTTTGGGGAAGCTCCGTTGCAAACAGCCTGTAGAAAACATGTTATTCGCCTTGATCACGATGGCGGCAATGATGTACGACTTACCAAGCTAGTGAGGCAGGATAGTCCCCCTGAGGACCCAAAGAAGGAGCAGTGCTTGCACGTTGAGATGGTGAGATGCTGGGAGTCTCTGGCAGAGGCTGAGGTAATGGTGTCACAGCCTGTACCCAGGCCGGCTCGGCAGCGTCTGCATCATAAATACAAGCGACAGATTTCTGATTGCATCTTGAACAGATGGGTCTTTCCCCCGTGCATTTGATCTTACTCTGGCGACAAGGAATACAGACTCGAAAGGTCCGTTTGCGTTTGATACCTGTGATACCACGGGAGACAGAGGTGTTCTCCACTGGGTGGTCGCTACCATGTTGTACGCAATTTAATTGGAGACGCTCGCAGTTGAGGCATCCATTCGCACGCTCATCGCATTTGACCTAGCCCAAAATCAGCCATTGTATTATACACTGGTGGTACTGGTAATTGATTTGGTAGCCACAGCGCGTTACACCAATATAGCGTAAACCAGAGGAAACGGGCCAGATTTTTCGTTCTTGCGAACCCCTACCACGGATTTGCACCTGCAGTGGGACGACGGTGCTCCTATAGCCGTTTTTACCTACCTTCCGGGCCCGACAAGTTGCGCATGCTGGACTTGAGTTAGGGTCGTGCGAGCAGGTCGTTTCGGGTCGTCGGCATAGCCGAAAAATTACCCACCGTTCACCGGCCGTCTCCGCGGCCTTCCGACTTGCGGTGCAGTATCTTCTAAATGTGCTAACTCGTCGGAAAGGTCCATCCGGTGGACTGAAGAGGTTTGTGATGGTGTTGTGCACGGAACGAGTGCTGAGATAGTCTTCTGGCACCGACGATGTCGGCTCGTCGGGCTTGGCAAAGGGCTTAGCCCTATCTCCTCACTACGTGGAAGCTACATCAATTCCATCCTTCAGGCAATATGGCACCAGCAGATCAAACTCCACAAAGGTCACCACTAATTACGGAGCCATTGTCGAACCACGATGTCTCGACGATGCTGGACGCCATCCGCGCTGCTATCAAGAACGGTGCTGACGTGAATCAACCCGACATTGAGCCGCACGTTAGATACAATGAAGGACGCCCCCTCGACGTTTGTTTAAGAGCATCACATATGCCAGGCCGCAAAGACATACGACAGAACCTCCCCTTCATCGAACTGCTTTTAGAATATGGCGTCGATCCCCAACTTTATTCGAGGTCAGTCGGGTTCGCGCCATTAAAGCTTACAATAAGATTATCTAAGAAGGAAGAAACTAAGGATACGAGAGCATTTTGGAAACATCTTTTGGTGCTATTCCAGGAGGCCATCGTAAAACTAGACACGAAGGATGCATGGGCAAAATTTTGAGTTGACCCGCTCTCCATACTTTTTAACAACCTGCCTCGATGTCGCTCGTCTGCGACATCAAACAACAGACAAATCCTTCGGTGACAAGAATAACGCATTTCAATACGTTGGCCAGGCCAGGGCTCCAAGAAATCTATCCGGCCCTGATATACAAATATACGTATTTCGACATTTGAGCCCAGCTTGCCTATTAATTACTTAGTCTCCTTTCATCGCACAGATCAAGCAGAAGATTGCAATTTTCACTCAATACCGGGTCTATTTCCCTCCATGTTTTACTGGATAGATCGTTCATCTGCCTCACAACCATCACTGTCTAGATGACTACGTCTCAACGCATCTTCCCTTTGTTTTTGTAGGTATTCAAAATGACTTTGAGACTCTAGGTGGCTGAGGATGGACGTCCGTAGGGATAACCGTCTATACTTGAACATTGAATCCGGAGTAACTTTCGTTTCGTGCACGGTTTCCAAGTTGTGAAGAATCATTCCGTAGATCGTGAATTCTCATCTTGATGTGTACCCCGTGTGAACATTAATAATACAGTGACGGCATCTGTAGGACTATTTGCAATGGCCCTGTTCAAACGAACACTGGTTCATGCCAAGGCCGCGCTGCCATCGTCTCGCTGACGAGCCTCTTTTTTGACGGAGGTCGAGCTTTAGCATCGTACTCTCTTCCGCAAATGCGCTGTCTCCGCTTGGTAAAGTCTTTGCGAAGACCTAACCATACCTCACGATCAGTACAGTTAAGATCCTCCGTGGACGTCTTCCGGCACTCTGGCTGGTGTTTTTCGATCATGCCCTCCAGCGGCTCGAGCCAAGGTTTTGGCATTGGCCAGTCCGAGAAGTGTACGAACTTTGCCTCTTGAAGCATCCTCTTAGGATCCCACTTTTCGTTCGGGGAGCCCAGGTAATTTTCATGCTTTGCGTTGTGGAATTCTCCGGACAACAGGTCGTACCTGCGATGTGGAATGACCGTGCTCGACTTCCCGTACAGCTTGTTCAAGATATCCATATCGTAATCATGGCCTTCGTGGTGGTCCATCGCGTACTCGACTCGTTTCCATTCGGCCTCAGAGGGTTCAATCACAATAAGCTGGCTCGAGAGGAAGAACTTGTCAGACATCCAATACGCTCGAGGCATCGCTACGGGGGCTGGAGGAAGCAAAAAAAGCTCGTCCATATGGTCCAAAATTGTCCCATCGGAGTCAACCGATACTACACGTTTATACTGTGTCTGGTTGAAAGCCAACAACTTCGTGTAGCTGTCTTGCCATGTTGGATCCCTCTCATTCTCGAATGTTTTGACCTGGATAGGTACCATGTTTACCTTCCACACATCGCGCGCCTGCACTAACAGTTTCGTCTCGTCTGCAGCGTCCTGCCCGGCTTTCTCAGGAACCTGCCATTGCTGAGGGTACATCATCAGCAGATCTGCCTTGGTGTTGTGGCGTCTGAGTGCTTCGAATATCATGAGAGAGTTGCAGAGATATCGGGCATTGGTAACGTATTGGATGTATGCGAAGTCTGACCATTGTATCGAAGGCACTGGTGAGGGTGCATATTGGTCATCGCTCGGAATAATCTCGTGGTTCTCGGTCGCAGAGTAATTGCACGCTATTGGTGTTGGTGCAGTTGCGTTATGAGCAAATTCGCGGACGCGGTCGTGAATATCTGGATACTGGAAGAGCATCACGCCGAATAAGAGCAAAATGAAAGCTGTGACAACCGCTGTCCGTACTCGTCGAAGCATGAGCCAGCTAGAGAACTGCATCGGACTTTTTAAACCTCCTTCCACATCTTCGGTTGCAACCGGCGAGTAGTTGCGTCGCCAAAACATAACGACAGCCTGAGTGAAGACTTGACTAAACCTTAGCAGCTGGTGAACATTTCAGACGCCTTGGAAGATCGTGCTGAGGTTCGCAAAAGAGCGAGGGGCTGAGGGTGGAGTAGGCGTGGCTAGCAAATCATTTAAACAACACGAGTCCTCGAGGAAATGTGGCCATTGTTATACATAAGGCTCAGTAGTGAAACCATCCAAGCACTATTGAGGCACAGGTTCTTGCTCAGGGTGTTGGGAAGTTTAAGGCGCAGAGAACCAGTTGTCAAGTGGCGTTGGCCTGCAGCTTACGCAGCACTCGCCGCTTCCGACATGCAGATTGCATCCGCTCAATATACGCACACGAAAACCTGCAGCTACGCCATAATCTCGCTTGCACGAACCGAACCGAGCGTTCAAGGCGACGCGAGACACCAGGCCATGTTATCATCTAGCCCTCTTCTAGGATAACTTTATTACCCATAACGAACAATTAAAATACTGCCCTTAAACAAATAGCGATGGGTTCGTTTCTACTACACCGAATTTCTACCATACTCGCTCAGACCTTTAGGATGGTTGATGATCTTGCCCTGGTCTTTGGATGACCGGGTTTAACTACTAATCAAGCATTGCTGGAACTGGTTATCTACATTAACCGGTGGGAGCACTATCGCGTGATTGGGCCTGTCGTATTCGAGCATCCTATCATGTGGGCTGATTCCAGAGTGCCCTATCTGTTTTGGCAAGGGAATCAGTAGACCAGGTTGCTGTACATTCACAATGTTACATTTAAACACTGCGGATAATTTACAGAATGTATGAGAGAGTTATGGATGTCAAGAGGGCATTTCCTCGTGTCTTGAATTCAAGTCTACTACAAATTCGCCCTTGCCTTCCCGCTTTTCTTCGCTCTCCGTACCAACTCCCAGCAGATCTCCGAGCAGGGCAGCATCTCCTCACCCACCCTCTTCGCTTCTAAACTACTCGCTTGCCTCACCGCGTACCGACTTGCAATACCCTGAAAGATTATACTATCACGGAACATCGCAAATGCGGTGCTCCAGGGAAGCTCGGCAACGGGGTCCCATCCTGCGACTTCAGCATACAATTTAATGACTTGATCGCAAGAAGGAAGACCAGGTGTAATAGTACTGGGTGCGAAGTGAACGCACGAATTACGGCGCTCGGTGCTGAAAGCGGTTATAGTCCAGGGTACGATGAGGTTGGAGAGATCGGATAGAGGATGGCCTATTGTAGACATCTCCCAGCTTCTTTAGTTAGCTTGCTATCTCTTTCTCAGCCCCCGGAAGAATCTTACTCTAATATACCAATTACTCTCGGTTCCGTCTTGTGGTACACCAGGTTATCGATTTTGTAATCGCCATGTATAGGTGTACCGCGATCTCTAGGTTGACTCTTCTTGTCCTTGAAGAATTGCACGAGCTCCTTCATCCTCGGAACATCTCCGACTTCCTGGCCTGTCTCAACATCCTTCACTTTACTCTGTGCCTCTCCCAGTGTTGTGAAAGTCTTAATTTGCCTGTCATAAAATCCCAACGGCTTTCCGTATGTTTCTAGCCCGATTTCTTTTGGATCAAGTCGGTGTAGTTTTGCCAGCGTGCGCACCGCGTCGTGCCACATTTCTGTCCTTTCTTTAGCCGACACGCCAGGAAAATGAGGCTCGGTTACTATCCTGCCATCTAAAAATTCCATGATGTAAAACGGTGACCCTATAACAGAGTCGTCTTCGCATAACCCGTAAACTCGGGGAACGGGCACATCAGTATTTTGCAGGGCGTTTAGGATTCGGAATTCTCGTTCAACTTTGTGGGCAGTTTTGCTGACAAGCTTCCCTGGTGGCTTCTTGCGCAGCACGAATTTGTCGGATTTAGAGTCTGTGATTTGATATGTGGGGTTGCTCTGGCCGAAGCCGAACTATCAATTTGTTAGTGAATCGGTGAAGCGTGATACCGTGATGTCGGATACTCACCTGCCTGAGAGCAATGGGTGTACTAATTGCAGGCACCTTGCGCTCAATGTATGATTCTAGTAACAAAGTTATTATACGAATGGTGTATATATGTGAGGAACGTCGAGGATAACAGGGCTCACCCAAGGACGGAATGTCGATTGGCTGCCTCACCGGGCCAGCCATGATTAAAAGTGTTTGTTTGTATTGAGAGTCTCAGATCTTAGTTGACGTGTAATGTGTGTTCTTGTAGAATATCCTATCTTAAGACAGGGCAAGACAACTTGGAATGGCCGTTGAACTTGACAAGATAACAGACAAAAGCGTAGGGGAGCCGTTCTGTCGAACTTAGAAGATTGCTAACTTGCCTTGGAGCTGTGCGCAACCTGCAATAGCTGGTCCGCAGTGCGCCGGCCATTCGCGACGTAGCCGCGAAAGTGTACCTACAGCCGAGGCGTGGCTAGCACTGCGCTCTCTGCAACACGCTAGGGAGGTCTGGGCTCGGGAGAGAATAACCGTGGGGTATCCACCACGTGTGATGATTCATTAGTCTTGTCCTGGACAAGGTCAAACCCGCATTCTTGACCTTATGTGGTATTCCATGTACGCGATGGAGGCCTTTGTAAAGCACTACGCGCACGAAGCAGCCCGATGAATCGTATGTGGACAATGATACGGGAGGAAAAATATGTTGCAAGGTGAGGACCGATTTGTACAAATGATTCAGTGACGCTATCCAATACCATTACACGATGCCCCAGAACTCTTCAGGTTCCAAGTTCCATTTCTTACAAAGCTCCTTGTACCGCGCAGTGTACTTTTCAGCCCTCTCCCTGAAAGCCTGCGCAGTCTTCATTTGGTCTCTTCCCACCTGATGTCTGTGTGCTGAATCAGGCCCATCGGCTACTCTAACGAAGCGTGCATACGTCCATATCTCAGGCAAGGGAGTATGTTGTGTCAACCCCTGGCCACCATAAATCTGCATAGCCTCATCGATTACCTTGAGTAATGCGTTTGGAACCATGATCTTGCTCTGCGCAATAGCATACCGGCCCGCCTTATTGCCTTGTAAATCCATGGTGTCTGCCGCGTTGAGAACGACAAGCCGCATAGCGTCGATGGTCATGCGCATTTCTGCAATGCGCTCGATGTTGCTGTCGAATTCGCCGATGAATTTGCCACGGGGCTTTTTGCGTGGCTCGTAGCATCGGACAAGCGCGAGCTCATATGCACGCTCGGCCTGACCGATCAGTCGCATGCAGTGATGAATACGACCGGGGCCGAGACGGCCTTGCGCGATCTCGAACGCGCGACCAGGGCCCAAGATAATGTTTTCTCGCGGTACCCGAACATTTTCGTAGATGTACTCCCCATGTCCTTCAGGTGCCCAGTCGTACCCCATGATGGACAGATTCCTCACTTGTTTCAGGCCAGGTGTGTTTGCTGGCACTACCAACGTTGTATGTCTATTCCAGGGATTCTTGTTGTTCGGGTCAGAGCAGCCCATGAGGATAAAAATCTGCATCTCATCGTTGTACTTGCAGTTGCCGTACAGCTTTCTACCGTTGATAACAACTTCCTTATCCGTAATCTCCATCTTGATTCCTACTTGTGTAGCATCTGACGAGGCACGGTCGGGTTCGGTCATGCTGTATGCGGAGGAAAAGTCGCCATTCATTAAAGGGTGCAGCCACTTCTTCTTCTGCTCGGGAGTGCAGTATTTCGCAAGCAGCTCGATGTTGCCGGTTTCTGGAGCATGGCAGTTTAAAGTCTAGGTTGGTGTTAGCACTCCGTGCCACTTGAAAATAAGAGTTTAATGCTCACCTGAGCACCCCAATAAACTCTACCCATGATCTCCGCACAAACAGAATACTCAAGGTTCGTCAAACCCGGACTTTCCTCAAAGTGATTGGGTAGAAAGAGATTAAAAAGTCCTTGGGCCTTCGCCTTCTTTCGCAACTCGGTAACGATGGCGGGAGTCGTCCATCTGGCCTCCTTCAATTGAGCCTTGTAGATGCGCTCTGCGGGCACACATTCGTTCTCGATCCAATCGTAAACTTGCTGAATCTTCTCAATAGCGATCGGTCGGAGCTTTGCCTTTACCCATGGCGGAATGCGTGCGAACGCCGGGTTGTCCTCGATCTGGATGTTAGAAGCCATGCCGTCGCTGTGGTACTGTTAGTGCTATTACGAAGGTCAGTCCGGAAGATCAACAATCAATTCACGCGATTGAGGATTACATGGCGCGTCCATGTCTCCACTACGCCTAATGGGGTTCACAGGCGTGAATTGGTGGAGGCCGAGGATGTTGCGGGGAAGTTAGCAGATGTCTGGAAGACTTTAAGCGTGCAGGTGGAGCTTGGACCCTTGACTTGCCTCCCGCACGCTAGCCATCGGAACACTATCTCCACCATCCGCCCAAAGTCGAAACCGGATGACGTTTGATTGGATGCTTTGCTAAGGAAAAGGTCTTGGAGAAATCCACGATGGAGGGGCATGCGCTTCAATCATCGAGTGCTGGCTGATAATGGCTGCTGAAGGCTTTGCGAAACCTTGGATTGAGGTGAGTAGGGCTGTGCGAGTTTGAGTATATTCGATACTAATGATGGAAAGTTCGAAGAGGAGTTTGGAGAGCGACTATTGCTTCCTTACGACTCTGTTCAAGCATGTCTTGAAGGATTTGGAAAGATAGGTGCGAAGATGGCCTTGAAGTACACGTTTCCACCGCCCGACCCTGCCGTGAAGACTGAGGATCAGACCATCGATGGCGGCCTGAAGGTCCGCATTTACACTCCAGAAGGTTATTCCGAAGGAAGACCTGTCGGTGTTTACTACCACGGTGGGGGCTGGGCAATGGGCGACATCGAAGGTGATGACGCCTTCTGTAGGTCCATCTCCAAGGGTGGCAATGTCGTGCTTGTTTCAGTCGAATATGGCCTTGCTCCACAGAACAAGCATCCGGGTCTCATAAATGACTGTTTCACGGGGCTGCAATGGGTTCTGAACAATACAAAAAAACTTGGCGGTGCTGAGGGAAAGATCTTTACGGCTGGTGTATCCGCCGGAGGTCAGCTTGCTATCGCACTGGCCCTGAAAGCAATTGATGAGGGCTTGGGAGAATCATTAATTGGTGTAGTGGCCGAGGTGCCAGCAACGATCCACCCTGATGGAATTCCGGCGGAGCTGAAGTCCAGATACACTTCTTATGAAGAGCACGCCAACCATACCATCGACACCAACAAAGCTATGCGCGTGTTTTGGGGTTAGTCATTGTCGACATATTTTCGATATGAGCTTACAATGGCACGTAGGAGCATTTGGTACGCCACCTACAGACCCATACGGTTCACCGCTCCTCCACCAGAAGATCAGGGAATTAAAAAAGGTATATTTGACCGTAGCGGGCCATGACACTCTTCGAGATGACGGGCTTCTCTTCAAAGAGAAGTTAGATGAGAACAAGTAAGGCATGCCTTTGTTCGTGCACAAGATATTGCTAATTGGCCAAGGGTGTCGTACAAGTTTGACTTCTATGAAGGATATCCACATTACCACTGGGCATGGCCATCTGCTAAACTCGACAAGCCAAGGGATGAGTATAACGCAAACCTTGCGAAAGGCGTACAGTGGGTGGTATCTTAGCAATCTCGTTATGTACTTTCGAAAATCAATCAGAAAATAAGTGAAGGTTGCCAGTGCTAACGAATTTGCCTTTGATTTCCCGTTGCTTGGTGACGTGACAACCTTCGAGGTCGAGAAGCTATTCTCTTCCGATGAGTTCTGACGATACGGGATGACCTGCTATACGTAAACTGATCAGAGCTCTTTCTGCAGTCAGGGCACATGTGACGAACAATCTGAAAGGGCGTTCAGTCATGATTCATGTGTGATCCACGATTGGACCTTTGTGACTCGTACTATGTCTCCCGGGCCCCGCCTCCCCGCATTGCCGTCCCCACCATATGGTAACACAACAAAGAGCAAATCATGAGTGCGTTCAATCAGAGCAAAGGTCGGGGTACTTTTTCCGTCTCGCAGGGTCGGGAAGGGGTCAGTAGTTCAATACAACAACTGGGCCCCAACATGGGATCTGGTACTGGCTTCGCTTCCTTACACGTCCACGTTTACGAAGAAACGCGTATCTATAATATATCCTGACAGCCATCACGGTACTCAGTGTATGCACAAGATCATCTGTTCTATCTTTTCGCTAGCGTTGTAATCATGAAGGCCGGTCAGTGGGATCCGTAAGTCGTTGACGTCTAATTGACACGTTTGAGGCTAACCTTGCAAAAATAAAAACAGAAAACAGAAGAAGGTTGTCATCAACGATATACCTCAGCCTAGGCCGAACGATAATCAATTTCTTATCAAAGTCCAATCGGCTTCCTTATGCCACTCAGATCTGCATATGGATATGAGGCCAGACTATCCAGCTACCCTAGGCCACGAAGGCGTCGGGTACATCGAATCTATTGGCAAGAATGCTGAAGGGAAGGGTTTCAAGGTCGGGGATGCCATAGGCACCAATTACTTTATTGACTGTTGCTTCGAGTGCGAAGGTTGCCTGGTACATAACTTACGCTGCGAGACGGGCAAGTCAAAGCTACAAGGCTTTGTGGTTGATGGCTTCTTCGCGGAGTATGCGGTCGTCGATTGGCAGAATGCTGTACTACTTCCGAAGGAGTTGGATATATCGAGAGCGGCACCTTTGTTTTGCGCCGGTATTACTTCGTTTCACTCGGTTGACAGCTGTGAATTGAAGGAAGGTCAGTGGTTGGCCATCATAGGATGCGGAGGTCTGGGGCAGTATGCTATCCAATACGCAAAGGCGGTGAGTAACTTAATTGCCAACTATGCGAATTAGCACTCATTTTGATTTAGATGGGCTATAAAACCATTGGCCTCGACATCAACGATTCGCAGTTAGAGATGGCAAGGAAAGTTGGTGCTGACGCAGTGTTCAACTCTATGTCGAATAAGAACTATGTCGAGGAAGTGAAGAAGCTCACAGATGGCAAAGGATGTCATGCTGCAGCTGTCTACTCAGCTTCCAATGCTGCATACGCAGGCGCACCTGATATTCTTCGTGTTGGTGGCCTTCTGATGGTCATCGGCATTGCACCGAAGCCGTTAGACTTCATCACCACCTTTGACTTAACTACGGGAAGGTACCGCATCAAGGCCGATAGCACTAGCATTCCTCAACGGATGAAGAAGGCTGTCGACTTTACTGCGAAGCACAGGTAAGTAGATCTTTAGAATATTGATGCATGAGATGCTAACGCACAGTAGCATCCAGCCCGATGTCGATTTTAATAAGATCGAGGACTTACCAAGAATGGTGGAAGACATGGAGAACGGGAAAGCTGAGAAGAGGCAGGTTGTTGTTTTCTAATGACCGCGTGACTTAGATGATCCATGTTGCCTGCATGTAGCGAAATGTGTGTATCACCACACTGACTCTTCACTTTTCTCTTTAAGTTAGCTCGGATATTTCAATAATATTGTATGCGGAACGCAAAGCGTGTGATCGGGTCCAAATTCCGTAGCACCAAACTGATGTTCAGCTGCTCCAATGATTGACGAAGACCCTTCTTCCCCGCACGACACCACTCTAGCGGCCGGATGTACAGATCCTTTGGCACAAGTGGATGGATAGCTCTTGAAGGGTGAATCAAAGAGCTGTATGGGATCTACGTAAAGGTACGTGCTGCTACATCGATGTCAGGACCGCCGAGCCTTCATCCACAACCTCGTCTCCAAGATATATATATACTTATGTTAGTTATCGTACCACCATTACCGTATATTCTCATCCATTGCACAATCACTTAAGCTTATCTTGCTTGCACTCTACCCTGAGCTGTGTATCATTATGGTTCACAACAAAGTCAATGTACGTTTGGCGCTACTATAATTGTCTCAGATAGTTAATTTGACTGTTTACAGCACCGATTCAACAACGATCGCTTTGAATGGGATGCGGGTGAGAACTACCAGCGTCAGTAGATCTATAGGACCCTTCAGTTCAGCGCTTACGATGCGAAGCATGCATCAAGCTCTCCTTTTTCTTCAAGAAGCTTCCACACGTGGATGACGACCACTTCCAAATGCATTATAATCATGTGCATGCCGATTTGACATGTGCAGCCAAGTTGTTCAACGTGGTCAAGATTCAAAGATACGTTCAAGTAAATTGCGCTTTCATGTTCCTTAAGATTTCGCTAACATGCGAAGACATATCAAACACCGGAAATGAAGGAGAAGATCAAGGCAGCAGGGATGGAACTGCTCGATTATGATGCTTGCTCCCAAATATGGGTCAGGAAATGGTGAGTGCTCTCCGTCAAGTGGTTGATCTGTTCGGAATTAACAATGGTCCAGGGAAGATTGGGAGCGATTTTCTACAAGCCCAGAATACGTCGCGGGTAGGATTTTCGATTAACTAAACATTGGGTGGTCCCTCACTCACTCTTCCAGCGTTGTTACCTGATGCTGAACACTTCATGGACAATAAGACAAGCGGTATCAGGGTCTTTGCCGGGTGAGTCATTCATCAATGAGCAAAGTATTAGAAAGGAGATCCTGACAAAAGAGCCAGCCACGATAATATCATTTTTGGGAAAGCGATTCCTGACTGTGATAATACGGATGGACTCGTCCATGATAGAGAAGAAACTTCTGCAGTCGAATCTCCTCACATCGACTAAGTGCGACTTGACCTAGTCCTTACGCTTTTTCCTCGGAAAACGGAGAAACAGCTTAAAGATATCCAAAACCTTGGCTCACAATGTTCTTTTGTTGCTTATATTAAGGTATTAACGAATACTCGGGCTTTTGTCCCAGTGTGATAGAGCAGCCTATACATTGAAATGAAAATTCATGTAGCCAATTATGTATATAACTGCAGCGTGGAAATTAAGACGCATCATTCCATCTTCAAGGCTTACAAATAGCTTTCCTTGAGATCATATAGATGTTGTAGCCTCAAATTCGCGTTGCAGGATAACCATATCCACGAGCAGATGACTACCAGATTGGGTAAGAGTTGATGAGTTCAACGACAACTACCCCACAGTCTCAGCACACTGACTTCTCAAATCTCACGCTTAAAATATCTGGTAGCTAACTGACTTTCGGCTAGTATGTAGCGGAATCTGGAGAAAGTCTCCCAGAATGCGGGGATAGCTTTTGCGCTAGCATCGAAAGTCATCAGTATTACAACAGAAAGGATCTGCATTATAACAGGAGAAAGATCCAGAGACTCCCCAATTCTTTACTACTTTTCAGCAGAGCTTGAAGCCTATATTTTCTGTTATGGTTGTCGAAAAGGTAACTCACCATCATGACCGTGCTTCCTCACTCGAAAAGCAAGACGTGGAGAAGATCGACGTTGTTCCTTCTCCGCCACCTACATTTCTACAAAATGGGAATGGCGAGAGTGTGATAATAACGTGGAAGACATGGTTCGTCATCTTTGTGCTTTCGTCTACTTTCGGACTCAGTTTCTGGCCTGTGCCGACTACGGCAGCCCTCCAGTCGAAACTTGCAATTCGATTTGGGCAGCCTCTGTCCTCAGCTTGGTATGTTCCTGCATACACGACTGCAAATGCTATCGGATTCCTGATCGCTGGTGCGAACTCGGATCTGTTTGGTCGGCGACTCTTCTTGCTGTTCGGCAATGCGTGTTGTTGCGTTGGATTCATCATCACGGCTACGGCTGGCGGCGCATCGCAGTTCACGGCTGGACTCGCTATCACTGGATTCGGAGGAGGATTCTGTCAGATGGCCATGTGCTCGATACCAGAGCTTCTGCCCAACAAATATCGCCACATTGGCATCTGTAAGGCTCTCTAACGTCGATCAGACGATACTCGCTAATTTCATACCAATTCGATAGGTCTGAGTGATGGCTTTGTGTTTATTATAGTTGTCATCGGCCCTATTGTAGGTCGGTATGCGATCGACTCTGGTGGCTGGAAGTACATTTACTGGGGTGGCCTTGTTGCACAATTCATCTCGCTGTCAGCCCTTTTCGCTTTCTACAAGCCACCGAAACACCCCAAGGGTATACCCTGGAACGAAGCAATCCGAGGCCTCGACTATATCGGCAGCGCGCTCATCATACCAGGTGTTTGTCTCGTCCTAGTCGGTATCATTAACACAACCTACAAACCGAGCTCTGACCCGACCGTTATTGCACCTATGGTCGTTGGTTTCGTTCTAGTCGCAGTTTTTGGCTGGTGGGAAACAACAAGTGCTGTCCCGCATAAGCTGTGCCCGCCTCATCTATTCGCCAGCCACAAGGGAAGAGAGTTCACGGCCCCTTTCATTGTGGCATTTATCGTTACCATGTTCTATTATAGTGTCAACATCATTTGGTGAGTCATCGCCATCGCGCAGTCACAAAGCAAAACTCGAAGTATCGTCCGCCTTCGTACAGCCTATCATGTTTAGCACAGATGTGTCATAGGGACGATGCTCTCCTCTCAATTTAACTAACATTTATTCAGGCCTACAATGGTTAACGTATTCTACCTCACTGCCACAACGTCGCGCACGACTGAGCTTCTACTAACACTCCCTCCAAACGTCGGTCTTGTATTTGGAGCTTGCCTGTTGATTGCGTTTGGGGGTGTCATAAAGCACTGGAAAAAGACGCTCATCTTTACTTGGACCGGAATGACTTTGTTTGGCGCATTGATGGGTCTTTGCACGCCTTTCAATAAAGGTCTCATGATTGCGTTCTGCTGCATTAATGCCAGTAAGCATCTATTAACGTTTCTTCTTTGGAGAATAGGACTAACAGAACGCAGCGTTCTTTGGTTGGGCACAATATGAGTCTGTCGCATTTACTCAACTCGGTGTTCCTCAAGAAGACCTCGGATTTTCTGGCGGTCTTGCAGGCATGGCCCGCTACGCCGGAGGCTCACTGGCAGTCGCAATTTACACGACAATCCTGACCAACACACAATCTGCACGTGCAGCTACCACTCTGCCGGTGGCAGCAATATCTGCAGGCATGACTCCCGAAAACGCTCAGAAGCTACTCGCTGCCTTCCCACTCGGAGCGACAGCAATAGCAGCCGTACCAGGCACCACACCAGACGCACTGGCAGCGGCAAGCTTAGCGTTCAAATGGAGCTATGCCCATGGCTTGAAGGTTGTTGCGCTTAGCAGCCTGAGTTTTGGTATCCTGGGGCTACTTTGTTGTTTCTATTGCGAAGATCTGGGACCGAAGATGACCAATAAGACTGAGGTCTTTTTGGAAAACGATATAAATGCAGAAAAGAATGTGTATCACTAACTAGGACAGTTCTATAAACAAACAGGTAGTCTGCTATATAAGGATTCAATTCATAATCGTGGCACGAGGATGCGGTTGTTTTCATCGTACCTCATACTGTAAAGTTAGACCGTCAGAGTAGGCATGCGATACGATAACTGAATAGATGTTTCAGCGCACTAATTTAAAGAACCCTACAAGGCTATCTTTCACTTTGGAATTGAGAAGGCTGCGACTGAAGGGATTTCTCATTTCCCGCGAATCCATACCTCACTAGCGTTGTCGAGTCATAGTGTACCCCAACTATGCACATCCTGACTATGCGCGCAGATCTCCAGGCGTTCACCCGACGGGTGACTCAAGCCTCATGCGGGGTCGAACACTACACGACTCGTATCAAGAGGAAATACGACAAACCAACTCCTTCTGCACCCCATCGGAAGATCGGGGACGGCCCGGATATCGATATCCAGCTACTATGCACGCGAGCAAAGTCGAGTCATCGTTTAATATGCAACCTCGAGTAGTACATGCAGGTGCGAGTGGGGTCTTTACGCGCGCTACAGATACCTCGGTGGCGTCGATCTAGTTACAGGGTAGTGCAGCGGGGAAAGCAAGCATGGAGAAGGTTATGCAGCTGCAACCGCTTGCGGGGTAATGAACTGATGGGGATCGATTTGGTGGTGTCAAGGGTTTAGTTGTGTAAACAGTATAGCACATTCATGTTGATGTACTGTACTGCGACGGTATCAGATATTGTCCACACACTAGCAATCACTCTTGGAGAATTACTCAATCAGTTACAATGTCTAAATCCGCTCTTGTCTTTGGCGCGTCAGGAGTCACTGGCTGGTCCTTCATTAATGAGATTTTACACGATTATCCTGAGACCAATACTTGGAAGCGCGTACATGCACTCACAAACCGCCCACTCTCTCAAGAGCAATCGCAATGGCCCGACGATCAACGATTGAACATCGTTTCCGGGATTGACCTCCTCAAAGGTAGTCAAGAAGAGCTCGAGAGCACCATACAGCAAAAGATCTCAGATGTGAATGAAGTCACGCATGTGTACTATCTTGCATACAAAGCAGATACGGATGTACAGAAGGAATTGGAAGAAGCTGTAGCTATGTTCAAGAGAAGTACACTTGCTATGGATCATCTCAGTTCGAAGCTGGAGTTCGTGGTCTTGCAGACGGGCGCGAAGATGTGTTAGTCCAGCCGTGTTGGGGTAGATTTTCGAAAGACTAGCTGACCATGCATAGACGGCTGCCATCTTCTTAAGGACCACCCTACAGATTACCTCCACGTCCCCCACAAAGAATCTCAGCCTCGCCTGAAGCAACCGTACCACGACTTGCTTTTTTACCACCCACAGCTCGACTGGATCGCTTCTTATGCGGCAGACAAGAAGTGGAGCTGGGTCGACACGCGACCCGATATAATCATTGGATTTGTGCCAAATCAGAACTTCTACTCCCTGGGTAGGTCTCTCCACTCTGAATACAAACCCCTGAGCATGAATGCTAAAGTTACCCAGGCACAGTCATGGGCATCTACCTCAGCCTCTGGAAAGAAGTGCACGGCTCCGGTTCAGAAGCCCCGTTCCCTGGCACACAGCAAAGCTGGAAAGCCCTCAGCAACGACAGCTCCAGTGACATGATCGCACGACAAACGCTATACCTCTCGCTCAACCCTTCCAAAGTCGAAAAAGGCACCGGCTACAACGTCGCAGACGCAAAGGAGCCTTCATCCTGGAGTAAGAAGTGGCCAGCGCTATGTTCATATTTCGGACTCAAAGGCACGGGTCCGACGCCCAATCCACCCGAGATGCGCAGCTTCATCAAAGATAACATCCATGTGTGGAAGAAGTTAGAGGAGGAGAAGGGGTTGCAGGCGGGACATGCAGATAGTCCGATGACTTTCCCGGGGTTTGAGTATTTCCTGATGACGCAGTTTGATTTTGATAGGCAGTATGACATGAGTAAGTTGTATGCGACGGGTTTTAGCGAAGAAAGAGATACGTTGCATGCGTGGGGTTTAGTTTTTGATCGGATGCGCAAGGCGAAGATTATACCGTAGGGAGCGCGAGTGCATGCTGAAATACGATTACATATGTTATGAGGCTTGCAAAGATATAGTATATGAAAATACAATGTGTACATGTGATAGTCGCCTGCATCTTGTGACAGCGATTCCGATTTGTCAAAATGACTTATCGCTGCAGCAAAGACCCACGCACAAGCTGACGATAGTAAAGACATGTTACTAAATTGCGGAAAGGTATAACGCTCAAGCAGGTTTTCCTCCCAAACACAAAGCATTCCTCATGGCATACCAACGATCATTCCATCTTAATTCAACAGACTCCCAAATCCCATCCCATATCCCCCTTGCTGTGGCGGAAATCCATCCAAATCACTCCCTACACTCACGCCATTCCCCACACTCCACTCTCTTCCAAAATCTGCACTCCCATCACCTAGACTCAAGAAGTCAAGATGCGTCATATCGCCGTTGTCCGTGAGTGCGTTCATTTCTGGAAAATGCACGTTCGCAAGGCTGCTGATCGCATCCGAGGTATCGAGCTCGGCACCCATCCACGCATTCCGCGGTCCCGATGTTGGTAGTGCGGCTGTAGATGGCGTAGCGAGGGAATGCGATAGGTCCGATGCGTTCTCGGATATGGGCGGCCAGGCCGAGATTTCTGAGCGGGGCGTTATCATGATGAAGCCGTCGGAGCGTTCGGATTCTGCGTCCCAGCGGTGCGGGGCTGGAGGTGCTTTGATGGTCAGATCAATGTTGGTGACGCTCGATGCCATGCTCATGCTTCGCTTTTTGCCGGAGCCTGTGCCTGCTCGCGGCCTACTCGTTTGTCTCTTCTTGTACAGGGGAACATCTGCGGCGTCTTTGGTAGAGCCGCGACGTGCAGGTACAATGGCGGATTTGGGCTTGTAGAGCTTGAAGTCATTTGCTACGGGCCCGCCGCGCAGCTCGATCATTACAGCACGTAGAACGACAGCCATGCGTTCAGCTGGCTGGTAGGTTAGGGCCATGTCGTTGAGGGCAGCAGAGAGACATTCAAGATATTGCATGTTGTTGTTACGATCGTTGGGATCTTTTATGAAGGCAAGCGCAGCCACAAGAGCCGTTGCAGCGGTACCCTGGGAATTGTTAGTCACTGGTTAAGCAAGCTGCCGAAGTTACTTACAGCATGTTGCAGGCCTGTAACAAAAATCTGTTTAGTATTGAAGCGTTGACGATGCTGCCAGAAAATTCTCGCAACCCGAATAGCATGCTTAGTGCACACTGTCCTCGACAATGCAGAGAAATGGTCATCTGGGCCATTTCCGTCATATCCCTGGTTACTCTGATCGTCATACATAGCGAATGGTCGGTGAAGCAGGATAAGAGAGCTGTGATACTGTTGATGCAATAGGAAAAACGAGAACGGCGCTGTTGCAATGTTCGCAGGTGTCCAGCGAAGCTGCTCCGGAAGCCGGGCATACCAAGTACTGAACTCGCGATCCAAAGCTGCCATGCGGAGATACTGGTTGCGGTCGACAACGGACTCCGTGTGCTGCTTCAGCGGGTCCATGTTCTCCGTTATCTTTCCGGCTAGCTCCATAAGATCGATAAGTGCTTCATAAATTTGCGTCTCTAGGCTTTTTTCTGGACCGACAGGCCTGCATGTGCCCAAACGTTCGAATTGCTTGGAAAGACTGTAAATCTCGAGGTCGGAGCTCTTCATTCCTGTTGGTCGACCGAGAAACAATGCCCAATACCTAATTATGTAAGATTTAATGTAGCGCAGGAAGTTACGTATATACTTACTTATCGTAAATGACGCATGCCCATAGAGTCATTTGCCGTATCTCTACCTCTCGTTGTGGCAGACCAGAGAGACGTGAGTCGAGGTGCAGCCCGATATCGAAAGCGAGGCGAACAGCTAGACCTGAATAAAGCCAGCCCAGATTATCGCGGCCAACTATTTCTCATCAGCTCTGGAAACTCATCTATAGTTGACGGTCCATCTTACCCCCACACTCAAGATCCCCCAGCAGCAACATAGCAACCACTGTCGGAATACCACCCGGCCTCTCCAGTTCATGATCAAGCATGTACTTCGCTTCTCGGTGCAACGTACTCTCCATCTGCGGAAGAGAGATCTTCTTGATGTCCTGGCGGTCTTTGTCCGCATGCCTAAAACCTATAGCCAATACGCAAACATGCAGAAAGCCAGAATAAAACTGCGTCCGGCCAGCCTCTCGGTCTTGCTCGAAAGCCTCCTGGTGCAGTACATGAATGACAGAGTTGTAGCACTGCCAAAACATCTCCATGAGATAGTCGTACGTCTCCAAAGGTAAAGATCTGATGATCTTTTCAGCTCTCCGTGCCTGCTCTGAAAATTGCTGCTCGGACTCCATGAGATTGCCATGTTCAGAGTGCACGTGACAGTTTGTTGTGGGACCAAAGTATCGTAGGCGCCCGCTGAGCTGGTCGAAGCTAAGATGCCCTCGAGTGGACAACAGCCTACTCACCATGCCATCTCTTTTAGGTGGCGGAAGCATAGAAGGGGATCCGGCGCTTTCGGCATCCCCGTAAGGGCTGTGGTTATCTTGTTCGACGTGTTCAACATCTGCGTATTCTTGTGGGCTCTGCTGGCTGCCTGGACTTGATTGATCCTGCTGGTTCTGTTGTCCATCTAACCTCGAATCGGTTGAGGCCTCCTGCTCTGGTAGGGCGTGGCGGGTCTTCGGTGGGTGATTTGCAGGTGGTGCTTCCACGCCCTGATCTTTCAACATGGATTCTAGCAATGCTACTCGGTCGGTAAGACTGCACATGTATGCTCTGGAAATCGGTCTAGATTCTGTTAGCTAAAGCGATCCACTAATTTGGGGAACGCTTACCGTCTCCGTTCGTCATCGTTTTTGATTATGCATTCCACCCCTGATCGTTTGCATTGCGTGCATTCTTTCTCGCCTGGAGGTACAACGCACTGCCACGGATTAGTAGAGATACCCCATCAGACGAGACCCAACGTACCCGGATGCGCCGATCTCGGCATGAAGCACAAGCAACTGAAGCCCTATGCCGAGATTTTTGAGTCTTTGAAGCCTGTTGCGATCCGTTCTGCTTTGGACCGGGAACAGTGTCTTCCTCTGGTTTGGGGTTTTGGTTTCCCGACTGTCGCTCACTCGAGTTCGTGTTCGCGTCTGTAGTCATGGTCTCAGTCATGGTCTCGGTCATGGTTGGTGTTGCTCTGGGTATCTTATGAAATCAAATGCACAACAAGGCGGTCAAATGTCAAGCATGGAGAAAGAAATTGCGGGGAACCTGGGGAAGCATGCACGGAGGGCAAAACATGGAAATAAGGCATTGTTCACTAAGTTGGTCTTGGGCTCCTGGACTTAGCCTCGGACACTTGGCCGAGCTAGCGGGCTGTTGGTAATGAGGCGCGTCGTAGTCGATGGTTTAACGCGGGGCTCCGCCTCCAGATGGTCAATGACAAGGCCGTTTGGTCCGTGTATCGAGGGTGTCCATGCTTTTCGGCCTTCGCAAGCGACTGGAGTGGTGCGCGGGCTCTAGCCGGGACCGGATGCTCGGTTTCTATCCCACCCATACGGCGAGTCATCAGGTCATGAGGGTTGTCGTAACGGGACAGTCGCCTTGTGGCAACGCAAGTTTCCTTTGAGCCGAGCTGAGGGGGCATTTGCAGCTTCGGGCCACGTACAGATCCGCTACAGTGTCTGCAAGGACGAGGTCACAGGGAGCGCGGATGTCACTGGGAACAGACGTCGACGACCCAATCGAAGGAACGCAGGGGCTGTGCTGCCGGCTCAGAGCCATGGGTCTGGATGGATGCGTACGCGCTAGAAAGCTAGAATGGATGCAAGCACGAGTCGTGCGAGCGAGGGGGCTGAAGGGTTCTGGGATGCACTGTAGTCAGGTTTGCGGGGATCTCCATGGCGTCCATGCTCACATGTACGCCCACCCGCACGCCTTGATTCGTCGTCTCTACTTCCCGTGCGGAGTCTCGGAGGAAAAGAGTTCGAGCCAAGGACGCCCAATCTGCCTCTAGACGTTAGGTGATTCAGCCCGTTCGCTATCCCGCATAATGCGGCATTTACTGCCACAGCTGGCGGACAAATCTGCATTGAGTGGTTGTATTGGGCGTGTCTACGGCGAACGCTGAGGCATGAAGCTACGGTAACGATGAAAAGCTATCGAAACAGAAGATGACAACAAACAGTACAAAGAAATGCTAGCATGGGAATCTGAACAGCGGTTCTGGCAAAACTCTCAACGATGCGGGGGAAAGCCGAGCCAAACGCGGGCAGCAGGCAACCGAAGACCCGCAATAATGACGCCGCGGTACAACACCGGTATGCCTAAAGTGTATCCAAATAACGATTCGCGCTCGCGAAGGCGAGGCGCTTAAGCGACGCTCCACTCGTGGTCTGAGTTCCTAATGTAGGTACTCAGCCCTTGGATGTCCTTGTCAACTGTTGCCTTGACGTCTCCATTGCCCAAGAATGCAAATCTGTTCTTGTAGCGATACGTGTAGTCGTAATCCTCCCATCTCGGATCTTTGATGGTCTTGAGAAAATGAATCGTGGCACCTGGCCAGAGATAGATTCTCTTCTTGATTTCGCCGTCTTTGAACCAACTGCGGCACTCTTCTTGCCACACGGTGTTCTTGTGGAATTCGTCAAAATGGTCATAGATCGCGTCGAGCGCATCCTGTTTTACAGCCATGGCTTTGATGCCCTCGTGCTGCATCTTGCGTATACACTTGACTGAGTATTCGATAGTGGTTTCAATCGACGGGATCAAGGTGCCGTTGGACCAAGTCGCACCTGGACCAACGATGGTATAGTAATTAGGGAACCGCGGGGCACTAACACCAAAGTATAGGTTCGGTCCAGTAGTCCAGTCTTCTTTGATCGACTTGCCTTCACCGTTGATGACTGTGAAGGCGGGCTGGAACGCGACCTGGAAGCCAGTAGCGCATACTAGCCTCTCAACCTTGTGGATCGTACCATCAACAGTTTCGATACCTTCGGGCACCACACGCTTGATACCATCAAACACAGGAGTAACATTATCCTGGACCAGCGACTCGAGGAAACCATCGCCAGGTGAGATTCTTCTGCAGCCTGGAGAGAATTTTGGAGTAATGAACTTCTTCAAATCCTCATGGCCAGGACCCATGCGCCGGTGCATCTCCTTTGTAATACAATCCCTCATCAGGTCAGATAACTCAGAATTCTGGATGTACATGCCGAACAAACTGTTAATCTCGGCCTCAATGCGCTTTCGGAAATCAAGGTGATACTCCGGATCTTCGCGAAACTTCTTAATGTCTGCTTCAGTGAAGTTGTACTGGCGCTGTCCAGGGTCAACATCCTGGCCCTTCTGTAGGTCGTTTGTGAGGGCACCAGCGCCAAAGGGTGGAGAAATCCAGGTTGGGCTACGCATAAAAACCTTCACTTCCTTGCATATCTTTTGGAGCGCAGGCGTGATCTGCACACTGGTGGAACCAACCCCGATAACAGCAGCTGATTTTCCATCGAAGTCAACGCTGTGGTCCCAGTTGGCGGAGTGAACGATGGGCCCGTTGAAATCATGAAGACCTTCGATATCTGGCCATTTCCAGGTGTTCAGGATCCCTACAATCCAAAGTCAGTCTACACATTCCCAGATGAGATCGCGTTCATTCATACCACTGCCGTTGATTAATACATGAGCCCATTCCTTCCTCTGCTCTTTAGTTTGTGGGTTCTCGATAGTCAGATTCCAAATGCCCTCCGATGGATCCCATCTTGCCTCGATTATTTTGCTGTTCAACTGCATGTACTTCTTGCTTCCTGTAAATGCGTTAGCGCTTGCATATCCTGACCCAGGCTATAGTCGGAGAAAAGCAGTTTGGCTTTGCTGTGGCTCTAGCTCTGAATCGCAGACCAGTGCAGACTAGTCAAGCTTTGGTCCTTTACTGTAGCATGCGCTCCATCAACGTACCATGTCTCTCTGCGAAATCCTCAAAATATCCCTGAATTTCCTTCCCCGATGCAAAGAACTGTGTCCAGTCTGGCTTGGGGTCCCAGGTAAAGTTGTAGTCGTGAGACGGGATATCGCAGGCTACGCCCGGGTATGTGTTTTCGTACCAAGTTCCGCCAAACATAGGATTTTTCTCGTAGAGTGTCAATTCCCATGCCCCCGGGACGAGCATCTTTTCCATCTTGTATGCCAAGCAGAGGCCAGAAGCACCAGCTCCCACGCATGCCACTCGCAGCTTACTCGGCTTGGAGTGATACTGTTGCAGGACCCTGTATTCGCCTTCTGGGTTTGCTGGTGGGTATTCGTACACGGAAGCGATGCCATTCACGCCGTTGATGGCCGTAGCCATCTTTGAGGGTGACATTGTGGACGCTGGCTTCGAAGGGGCGTTGGACGGAATGGCAGCAGGAACCTTTTCCTGCTTTTCGCGTTTCTCGATCTTCTCACGAGGAGGAGTGAGTCGGACGAAGGTAGATAGTCGCTTGAGCATGATATGCAGTAGCAGAGCAGCTAGCTTATAAGACGAACAACGGACCAAAACTCTCAGGCCATCAGTGTATGACGGTCAGACTACTCTCTGGAGTCTTTAACCGTTCCTCGGGGCTGGGCATCTGCAGTGAAACGGTTAATCGCTTGCAAGCTATCGGAACGACTTCCAGCGAGGCCTGCTTAACGTGACCCGCACCTTGGGGTAAGAGCATGCTGGCGCCATCCTCGCGACTCTGGACTTGGCCGACACCTCCCCATCTATCGGCTACGCGTGGCGCAACTTGATTTACTCGCCGAGTATGGGCTATCATTTCGCTGGAGTGGCAGACGCGGAAAAGTAAACGCGGGGTGAGGGGTCTGTGGACTTGTGTCGATCGATCGACCGGCGGTTCTCATTGGTCGCTTCTTGACAACAAAACGACTTAGTTTATCGGGGATCGTCGGATACTGTATCGCAAGGCTGGAGGTGGGTTGGGGAGGGTTTGGTGCAAATTGTTTCGAGATTGAGTATCGAATCCGCCACGAGTGATGTAAGTCACCATGCCCTTTCACGCCGATAGTATTGTACTATGGACTCATGAATGTCAATTAGATTAGATCAAGAACATAGCCTGCTCTACTTTTGCCCTAGAATTAGACGAACAACTTGAAATGTCAACCACGACGCTGCAGAGTGTTTATATAATGTCAAATGACTTGTATTGCGCACGATATCTTACAGCTTCGCCTTTGGTTTCACTCCGCCCATCCTTTGTGCATCCCGTTTCGCCCACTCCTTCACCAGTGCCCTCTTGATTTTGCCCGACTGTAGTTTCGGGACCTCATCTACGAACAATACACCACCTACTAGCTGTTTGTGTTTCGCAACCTTTTCCTTCATATATACATATATGTCGTCCTCTGTCACTTTACCCTTGTACTCATCTTTTAAAGTGATGTAAGCACGCGGCCACTCCTGTCCATCTAGGGTGATGCCCACTGCTGCTGCATCAGCCACAGGGTCGAACTCCAAAAGAACGGCTTCAAGCTCTGCGGGAGCTACCTGTAAGGCGTTTACTTTAATAAGTTCCTACGTAGGGAATTAGCACATGTGTCACATACGCTGAGTGTGAACGATTGTATACCTTTTTACGATCCACAATCCAGAACCACCCTTTTCTGCAGACAGCCACATCTCCAGTCCTGAGCCAGCCGTCTGGAGATAGTGTCTCTTTTGTGGCGTGTGGGTTGCGCCAATAGCCTAGGCAAATATTGGGACCGCGCACGTAAAGTTCGCCAGGTTGGGCATCGGCCACTTCTTTACCATCATCGTCGAGGAGCATGCATTCACAGTTGGGATCGAGCTGACCCACACTACCAGAACTAAAAAGAAAATGTTAATTGCTTGGTGGAACTTGGGGGAGGGGTGTGCTCACTCGTCGATGGTACCACCTGGTACATGGATAGCACCGCAAGTCACCTCCGTCATTCCCCAGCCTTGCACGATCTCGCAATTCAACTTTTTGCTAATCTCCGTCTGTAATTCCTTGCTCAGCGGCGCCGCGCCACAGAGAATATCAGTCACACTGCTAAGATCGTACTTGGCTGTTTCCGGCCTCTTGCTAAGCATGACCATGATCGGTGGTGCAATCTGAAGATGCGTGACCCTCTGTTCCTGAATAGTCTGCAAAAACTCTTCGTACTGAAACTGCTTCATAATATAACAAGGAACCTGAAGCTTCTGCGCCATGGCAATGGTATATAGTTGCCCGTAAGCATGATACAAGGGCAGGAATCCAAGCCAGACTTCTCGCGGTCGGTTTGTGTGGTTCCAAGGCTTCTTTAAATATCGCATGTATATTGTTTGCTCTAGGTTTGCGACAAGATTGTGGTGGCTGACTTCGACGCCTTTGGGCAGGCCAGTAGTCCCCGAAGAAAAATTGACTGTTGCGGTAGTGGCCGTGGATTCTTCGTCAGATAGCTTTGGGAAGTTGTATGCATCTGCCTCCTCTGCTGAAGGCAAAAACTCTTGCCAGTCACGGCAATCTGCGGTAGGCGTGTTGGCTACGTCTGAGAATAGGAAAATGCGGCCATCTGGCAGACCTGACTTTCGCCCGGCTGCCACAGCATTCTTTGCTAGTGAAGGGTGTGCGAGAATTATCGATGCTTGAGTGTTTGAAATCTGGTGTTTCATTTCTATATTGTGTCGGTAGTTGAAAGATATGCACTGGCTAGTGTACTTACCTGATATTGTGTAGGCGGGATTCGCTCCGCTGAATATCCTCTTTGATCCCACAATGCCTAAGTAAGCCACGGGGACAAAGATATGGTTCGGTGTGAAAATCAAGACTACTTCTTGCTGCTTCACTCCGAGGCGATCTAAGCCAAGTGCAAGCCGCTTCGACCATTGTAACAGTGACCGTGGCGTGAGGTAATGGTTTGTTCTTTTCGCGTCAATCCAGATTGGAGTTTCCGTCAGCGGCTGCTCTTTTGGGAATAGGTACTCCAGCAGGTTGCATTTGGGTATATCGAGCGTCGGGAACGGGCTTGAGAATGGCATGCTTATAAGTAAGAAATAGAGATTGGAAGCAAAAGAATTCAGGTAGGAAAGGTAGCGGAAGGCCAATTACGGCAGCGAAACAGATCTCTGGAAGTCAGCTGAGGCATCGACATCTCGTTCTCTCGACTTTATAGCCAGTGATATTCATGGTGGTTAGCTTGGCTGCAACAGCCGGGGAAGTCGGCGGGGTACAGACGGTGGAGCTAGGGCCGAGGATATCGGTCTCCACGCCCCGAGCCACCCTAGCTTCTACTATCTACCCCGGCACCACCATTTAATATGTCGTTGTCCATGCATAGACTTGGATATTCTTTGTTCCTCGCGAGAGTGCTTGTGGGAGAGTAATAGCACATAATGTCCGACATCAAGAATTTCGATCGCATGTTCCGCCTTGATGGCAAGGTCGCGCTTGTTACGGGCGGTAAGGCTTCCTAGCGACAGCAATTGCGATGAGATGCTAATTGAAAAATCTCCAGGATCAAGAGGACTGGGACTTCACACTGCCACGGCTTTCCTGCTGGCGGGCGCAAAAAAGGTAGATAAGATTAACAACCAGAACCAGAATCCAGACTCAATACTAAATATCTTCACCAGGTCTTCATCTCTGCGCGTAAGAACGAAGGTGCTCAAGGTATCGACCAAGCGGTCGAAAAACTCAATAAACTGCGCGTCTCTGGAAAGGCGGTCGGCATAGCTGCTAATGTCGCGGATACGGATGATATCGCGCGGCTGGTGAAGAAAGTCCAGGAGACAGACGACAAGCTGGACATATTAGTGTGCAATGCGGGTGCGACATGGGGAGGACCGTTTGATCCGACACCAGACTGGGGCACCAAGAAGGTGCTGGATTTGAACGTGCGCGGTGTCTTCAACCTCGCGAGACTGTAAGGATGTATCACATTTGTGCCAGTATTTATGGCTAATACTTCGCAGATTCGCACCACTACTCGAAAAAGCAGGCACCCGCTCAGATCCCTCCCGCATCATTGTCGTTTCATCAACTGCAGGTACAACCGTCCCACATGTTGGCGAACATGGCACCATCATGTACAGCGTCTCTAAGGCTGCCGCTCACCACTTGTCACGCCAGCTAGCAGTGGAGCTTGGTCCACGCAACATCACAACCAACACGGTAGCCCCTGGCTTCTTCCCATCAAAGCTGGCAAATGGCTTGATCGAGCATCTTGGAGGACAAAAAGAGTTGGAAGATTATAATCCGCGCAAAAGGCTGGGAGAGCCTGAGGATATCGCTGGTGTCATGGTTTATCTGGCCTCACCTGCAGCTTCCTACGTAAATGGCGAGGACATCGCGGTTGACGGAGGTGTTCGCTTTGCAGCAGGGCGGCAGTCGAAATTGTAAACATAACCACCATGAACTGGAGTCGGAGGCGCATCAACTAGTATATTTCAGCATCAACGTCGATATTCGTCCATACTCGTGAATAGTTTGCTATACATTGTATCGATTACGAAATACATTACACCTAGCTACGACCCATTCGTCTGCGCCTTCGTTTTCTCAATCCTAGCCAACTGGTTTTCCATCGAGGTAAATTTCATCATAGCCTCCATATCCGGATCGCAGAACTCATTCTTCGCCCTAAAGTAGAAACTATCCCTATTCACCTCCACCGTTAGCCCGTATGCTTCCTCCGCCTTAATCTTCCTGCCTGTGCAGTCTTCCAGATCACCTCCGTCCAACACGTGCGTGACGGCTCTGATGAGCGTAGAGATCGGAGTAAAGTACTGTTCAGGAAAGCTCTTCCATTCCTCTCCAGTCATCAGATTTGTCTTGATAGTCCCCGGTGCAGTCGCGTACGTTCGAATACCCTCGAGGTGGAACGAATAGGAGATGGCCTTGTTGAAATGAATGACACCTGCTTTGGCCGCAGAGTACATTGGGCAGAACTCGGAGGGATACAGTCCGCCGCAACTTGCTGTCATGACCAGTGCGGGACCAGGGCCATCTTTCTTCGGTGACTTGCGGAAGTAGTGTAACGCCGCATAAGATGTGTTCACCACAGCCTTCAGGTTTATGTCGATGCTTAGCTGGTTTGGCTGTGGAGGCGGCTTACTCAAATCATGCTTCTCATAGAAGTTGTCGCGTTCAACAATCCCTGCATTTGCAAAGACGAAGTCTATGCGACCAGACGTTGAGAAGGCGGCTTCGAAGGCTGAAATAAGGCTGTCCCAGTCTGTCACATTTGTTTTATGAAAGTATGCATTTTTGAGGGATGATGCAACGGTTTTACCCGCGTCTTCGTTGAGGTCAATCAGATGGAGGTCCCATTCTTCATTAGTACGAGCAGATAGGGCTTCGGCGACAGCGAGACCCATTCCTGATACGCCCCCTGTAATGAAAGCTGCTTTTTTGACCATGTTAATGCTCCTTGGGTGCGAAGAGATCAGGTCGTCGAAGGTAATAGGTGGGTAATCAGTCGATCTGAGTAGTGGTCAGAATGTCGTCGAAGTTTAAAGATTATGCTCAATCGACCCTATACGGAGAATCATGGCTCTTGCTCCGCACCATAAAGTCGTTGCAAGGATCGCTTCTTCCGGGTCGGAAAGAGGGGTCCATCATCGCGCCCAGTCGCCTTCACACCACCAGTTCTAGTCTTTCTGGACCGAAACGTTCTCGACACACAGATCTTTCACCATGCCTTCTAACAAGAAACTCCGTAGCATTTCTTCCCAATTTCTTATACAGCATCGATCGCTCCGGAGCTGCTTTGGGGCGACGATGATCGTACTTTGCTGTGAGTAGCACACGACGTCATGTCATGCGGGGACCCCAAAGTTACTGACTCATGTAGAGCTGGCGCGTCGGCTGAGTGCGGAAAACCAAGCGCGAGTGCGTTCTCCCTTAATCGAAACTCCACATAGGAACGGCGCGAGTATGCAGCCTAGCCGCGGCCCGGGGTGCAATCCATTATCTTCGGAGTTAAGACCCTCGAGAAGCGGCATGTGGTCCCTTGACTGAATGCGATTACACAACAATACCCCTCCTCTTCCCCGCCTTGTGAGCACTCGAAACATCTTACTCGTCTTCTCATTTATTCCTTTCCAAAAAATTGCTTCTATCCGTCTTGATACCCACGCGATGTCTCTCGCGTACTCATTGAAGAACATTCCCAAGCAAGTCTTCATAAACAATGAATATGTTGACTCAAAGAACTCAAAGAAACTATCGCTATACAACCCTACAGATGGCTCATTGATATCGGACGACGTTCCTCTCGCCGGAGAAGAAGATGTCGATGCAGCTGTCGCCGCTGCTGAGAAGGCGTTTGTCTCATGGAGGAAAATTAGCCCTACGGAGCGACGCAACATCATGTTGAAGTTTGCAGAGCTCGTCGAAAAGAATGCTGAAGACATTGCAAATCTTACACGTGTGTCGCTTGGAGCACCGTACAAGGCTTTTGGAGCCTTCGAGGTCGGGCTATGCGCAGAAGTACGTGGAGACCATGAATCTTTTCTTCCCGTTGCATTCAACAAGCAATGTAAACTTGAACAACAACACTGACAATTTTATAGACATTCCGATACAACGCTGGCTTCATCGACAAGTTCGGAGGCGAATCATGGCCACAGGATGACGGATTCCTGAAAATCGTCCGAAACGAGCCTCTCGGTGTCACTGCCGGGATCGTGCCATGGAATGGTCCCGTTGGAACTATCGGTCTAAAGGCCGCACCCGCACTCGCGACGGGGAACTGCTTCATATTGAAGCCCTCAGAGAAGACACCTCTTTCTTCACTCGCACTTGGTACATTGATCAAGGAAGCGGGCTTCCCCCCAGGTGTTTTCCAGATCCTCTCTGGTGATGGAAGCACCGGTGCCATCATTGCAAGCCACATGCGCATTCGCAAGGTTTCCTTCACTGGATCCATTCCTACTGGCAAAAAGATCCAGGAAATGGCTGCCAAGTCGAACCTCAAGCGCGTAACACTCGAGCTCGGTGGCAAGTCTCCGGCTGTTGTTTTCGACGACGCCAACCTCGATAATGCTGTCACGTGGTGCGCCAATGCCATCACTGCAAACACTGGTCAGGTGTGCTTCGCCGCCTCACGTGTCTATGTCCAGGAAGGTATCTACGACAAGTTTATTGAGGCTTACAAGAAAGCTATGCAAGCTAAGAAGAACGAAGTCGGCGACCCAGAGAAGGAAGGTACCAATATCGGCCCGCTCGTCGATGAGGCCCAGTTCAAACGCGTGTCTGGCTTTATTGAACGCGGTCAACAAGGCCAGGGTAAGCTTCTTGTCGGTGGCCAAAGAATTGGCGACAAGGGCTTCTACATAGAGCCTACCGTATTCACGGACGTTGACCCCAACTCCGAAATTCACTGCCAGGAAATCTTTGGTCCCGTTTCAGTGGTCCGATCTTTCAAGACGGAAGAGGAGATTATGAAGCTTGCCAATGGTACTGATTTCGGCCTCATGGCCGGCGTGTTTACACAAGACATCAATAAGGCGTTGCGCGTGGCATCGGACTTTGAATCTGGAATGGTCGGCATCAACTGTGTCAGTTTGATGTTTGGCATCACGCCATTTGGTGGCAGCAAGCAGAGTGGTCTTGGACGAGAGTGTGGTATCCATGCACTGAGGGCGTTCACGGAGCCGAAAACTATCATGGTTAATTTAACGTATTAAGTGCGGATGCAATTCGAAGTTATAGTCTCTATTACGATCAACTATCAGCATGAATTTAACACGTGCTTTTTTTGAGTAGTTTATCACCGGATCAGAGTATCGCCGAAGCTGAGAAGGAGACCATAACGGACGATAGGCAGCGACGGTGTAGGTAAACATGTATGAGCTTCAATGAGCGATGAGCCAATCTTTTAGCTGAGATTGTGTTTAAATCTTGGTATTTTTATCATGAAAAAGATAGAATAATATCATACAAATGGAAACTTCGATCATGGTGGCATGTGTATCATGAACAAGCGTAAACTATACTGTACCTCCACCCTCGCGCTGGTCCAACTGTAGGTGATGGTATATCAAAGTAGAGGTATCTGCGTACTTGAAATGTGCAGATCCAAACAAAACGAGTGGGTAGTGGAGTCTTCATGCAGCTTAGAGGTGGTTAACGTCTTTCCTCCGATGGAAGTGAATGAGGACATGGTGTTCTGAATAGGTTAGCTCGACTGAGATGTGAAAGATAAACAAGAGAACTTACGCTTGTCAGTAGACTTGTGCTTTAATAGGGCCTTATAGGTAGCCAAGCTCCGTACGCCCTTGAAATAGCGTTGTGGGTTCCCACTTAGCTCGGGCTCTATAGCAGCAACCACATCTTCGTTATCCACCACGGTAGGCTTTGCACCAGGGGCAGGCTGTAGAATGGGTGCAGGTGGTAGCTGCTTTGTATCGAACTCAACAGTGCTTTCCCTGATGTCGACATCCTCTTCATCGCTTGGGCCTGCAATTTCCGGGATCGAAGCGGCGACCTGCTCGCCTAGGAACAAATTTTGCCCTAGCGGACTTCCGACTTCACTACGATTCCCTTCTTCGGACGTAGGCGTCAGAGCTGGTAGGTCGTCGACATCAGGTGGTGATGCAGGAGGGGTGGTGGGCACGACCCATTGAAAGTCAAAGCCCGAAAAGCGTTGCGGCGTGCGAAGGAATTCTCGAGCACTGATTGGTGGTTCTGCATTGTGCGCAAAGTTTTGGCATGCTTGCCACCAGTGCGATGCTTCGGGTGGTAGTAGCTTGCTGTTGCGTTTCGAGGGTGCGTCTTGACCTTCAAGAGCGCGAAGGGTGGTCTGTGGAGCGTCGTTGTTGGCGCTTGCGTTGGGTTCGTCTTCGAGAGTTGATACTCGGTTTTGGATGCTCAACAGTATCGTTCGATGGGTCGCAAGTTCATTCTGAATGTTCTGTAGCATCTCAACTAGTAGGGTATTTGTCTGTCGCAGTTGGGATTTCGTGGTTGATACTGATGCCCGCGAGGAACGCTTTGAGTGCATGGTAGATGGTGAGTGGCTTGGTTGTTTTGATAAAGATGGGCTGGCCTCTACAAGATGAATTTTGGGCTCTTTAGTAAAGTCTGCTAAAGTCATGCCGGAAAGGTGCGCTATGTCTTTAACTGAGGTACCATCTTCCAACGAATGCACATGGGTCGACACTAGGGGTGCAGAAGATTGTTGCACGGCTGCCATGATGAAGAATAAGACGATGGAGTGGAGGAAGAAATATAGGAACGCCTGGTGTGAGAGATAGATATTCACGATTTGATCGTACCTGTCGAAGTTGCCCTTCCTACCTTGGTAGCTTTAAGCAATGCTCTCGACCCCGCGTGTTGCCTCCCACCCCAGACGCCAAGGTACCAGGGGCTCATATATCACAGGTATCTATAACTGTGATTGGAGACGCTGGCAGATCTTGAGGGAAGAAGTAAGGGATTCCGCCCTTCTCGAGGCTCCTTGGTGCTCTGCTGGGCGTCGCCGAGCGCAGCCAAGAAACTCGGCGGCTGCTTGAGGCATGCTCGTGGCGGGAAGGAAGACGATTCAAACGTTGGTGTTGTAGACTTCTATCGTCACATGTTTCAGTGAGGACGATGCAGCGTTTCGGAGAGCGGCTCTAGAAACGATCGGCTAGCGTTGCACGTGATCGAAGAGCTTCCAGGGTTCTAAGGTTATCGACAACAACTTTCGAGGACTGCACTCGGCCGCTTTCCAAACTCACTTATCGGAAGAATCCATTCTTTGTTCTTGGCGATGCAGCACCCTAAGAGTCTCTTGTTACACATTTACTCAGCCAAGCTAGGTAAGTTATTGCTCCCTTGCTCACACGCAAGTGCCAAGGCCTTTGAGTCTTCCTGTGCTATCTACATCATAGTACGATGACGCACCACAGCGAAAACCAAATACACCGCTGCGCTTGTTTGCTTACGACTGGAACTGCAGGCTTCTACGAGCTGTATAATATGAAAGTTGAAACCACTCATCCTCTCGTGGCAGTTGGCCGTATTAGGTAAGCTGATGTAAAAAGCTAGCAGCACACTGTCACTATGGGTCCCA
The DNA here is from genome assembly GCA_019828545.1 of Paracamarosporium sp. OC-R06-R3. NCBI lineage: Eukaryota > Fungi > Ascomycota > Dothideomycetes > Pleosporales > Didymosphaeriaceae > Paracamarosporium > Paracamarosporium sp. OC-R06-R3. Next base: position 98,116 of record JACVRA010000401.1, on the reverse strand, counting down.
CATGGAAAAAAAATACTGAAAAACATACAACAGCGGGTATTCGCTAATCGTCACCGACTTAACTACTAATCCGCCGGTACCCTGCTTAAGTACAGCTGAGCGAACGGGAAGCTCTGTTTTCAGGGTCCTGTGGTCGTATGTGGAAGACGTTTGTGGTTTATCTCTACTTATTCCAAAAATCTCATAGCAACCCACCACGACTTCGTCAATGGCCATCTTTCACCAGACTCAGTCAACTCTCCCCCCTTCCACAAATGCGGTCTTACTACCCCTGGTTCCACCAAGGCCCATCCCTTCATCACCGACGCCACGTCCTCCTTTGTTCTGAATATGATTGGAGTTGGTGTCCGGTCATACGCATCGCCCAGTCCCTTTAGTTCCTTCAATTCCTCCTCGTTACAATCGTCTTCTGTCACATGAGTCATGACAAATGCGCTCCCCTTGACCAATGTCGTTTTCCAATAGTCCAGGACAGGAGTATATTGAGCAGTTGTCCAGAAGTGAATCAACGCAAACATCATGAGAGCGACGGGCTGACTGAAATCAATAAGACGTTGGGCCTCAGGATCCGCGAAGATGGCATCTGGCTCCAAGGCACTTGCTCGAATCATGCTGACTTGTTCCTTCCTGCCAGTTTCGCGAATGAATTTGTTTCCCTCCTCCACCGCGCTCTCTTCGATTTCGACATACAAGATTCGAGCATTCGGTGCAACTTCCAGCACAGTTTCATGTGTGCTCCCTGTGGTGGGAAGTCCAGAGCCCATATCGATGAACTGCGTTACACCATTTTGCGCTAGCCACCGCACTGCTCTTCGGAGAAACATGCGATTTTCGACCGCGGTAGGTATGATGCCTGGAAATACTTGCACAACCTCAGCGGCAGCCAGGCGATCGATTTCGTAAGAGTGTGTTCCTCCAAGGAACCAATCGTACATGCGTGCCACGACAGGGCGTGTGGGAGCTACTTTCGACGGATCGTCGAGGCCATTCGGATGATGCTTAGGTGCTGCCATGGTGTTTTCTGGCCATTACGATGTCGGAGGATGGGTCCCATATTTATGATAATTTCGAGGACTAGATCTTACTTCAGCACTTTTCAAACTAGTCGCTTGCGACTGGAATCTAATACTATCAGGAGAACTGCCGGAAATTTTATGCGCGGTGAGAAGGCTCTTTGACGTCGCATCGTTCTAAACGGTGAGCTTCATAGCCAATAATACTCCATCTGCGGTGATCACGGATCTCGAAGTAGCAGACGACATACAGCATGAGAAGAGACTAAACGAAATTGCACCGCATAGGTCGAGCAGATCAGCGACTAGGTGATACATGGCCGCCTTACAGAATAATGTCGATCCGCTAAGAATGTGCTCTCTCTTACTCAGCGAAAAGGTTTCCGCCCAAATTCTGAAGAAAGTCCATGGCGTGTGCATAGCGAAGTTTAAAAACTACGGTGCTTATCTGAGACGCCTTCTTCCAACTAGGTGCACCATTACTCAAGTATTAGCGTAAAGCTGTTGTGTCTGGTCAGCCGTTAGGTTGATTCATCGCTAGATGCTCAGATCAAACCGTCGCTTATGTTTACCACGCGACAGACGCTCCACTTCAAACGCAAGGATGCGCATTCATGTGAGCGCTTTTTCCATAAGCGCCCATGCATGCCTTACCGCACGTTACCACAATTCATGCATATTTTCCATGGATATGGGCACAGTTGTTCGAATCTGATTTGTTACATGGTACTGTCTCTCGGAGCGAAATGCCGAGTGAAGCGATCGGCCGCTTGAAGGCCGGTGAGAACCTTCTTTGAACCACCAAGATGAGTGAGAGAGTCAGAATGCAATAACGCAATCTGGCAGGCTTGCTGAACGGTCTGAAGATATCGGCAGTTGGTGGCAAAGTGGAAACGTACCTGCAATGACGATGATGTCGACAAGGGAAACATGATAGCATGTTTTCTCTATAAAATACTAAATCGGACATCTTCTCTATCTACAATACTGTCCGATATTAATAGTCTCAACCCAATTTTGTTTGAACTTGGAATTAGCCTTTCTTACTGGATTCACGCAACGCTGGGTAGTTTACTGCTCCTAGGTAAGCGAGCCCTCAGACCAATGAGTCGATTACGTGATTGCGAGAATACAACTCTTTCTTCACTTGTCAATGTAGATGTCTTGTCATTGTGAACACTGTATTGGGGCGTCATTATATAATCGAAGTACAGCTGACATGGAGGCTGAACATCTAAGCGCTGTGTCATGCATCGCTGGTCGCGAGGAGCGACCGCGAAAAAAATGCATAAAGCCACACCTGAGGCAATGATTCTTTTTCTTTCTCTCTGAATATCATCTGTTTGCGTCGCTCGATATGTCACAGCTCAGTATTGCGCCTTCTTCATCGGCTTCCAACCCACACCCACAATGCCATCCATAAGCATATAGCATTGTCCCTCCTCTCCACCTGCTTCCTCAATTGCTATCCTCTTCAATTCTTCCGAAACATCTTTCAAAATCTCCTCCCTCTTTTCATCGTCCCAGTATTTCGAAACCATTGTCAACGGCATGGTGAGCATGGTATCCAAGAACTGTGCCGGTGTCCCACACGAAACCTTCTTTTTCTCCTGCACGATCTCCACATCCTGGAATCCAGCCTCTTCGAGTTGCTGTTTGACGTACGAAGGTTGGTGCCAAGGGTTACCCTGCTCAATGCGCAATCGAAATTCGGAGACTGGAGGCAGCGGTGGCGGTGTAGGCAGATTATTGATGGCTCGCTCAACGAGTGGGTACCATGGAAGAGCAGCCCACGACGTAAGCCCAATGAATCCTCCTGGCTGCAGGAGATCAAAACAGGTCTGCACAGTTCCTTTCGGGAGAAAAAAGATGATAAAATTGGCGAAGACGTGCGTGAACTGCTCTTTCTCTAGTTGGATGTTCGTGCCGTCCACGATTTGCGTCTGGAGGCCTGTCCAGCCGTTCTTCTCTCCTCTTTCGCGAAGATAGGTTAACATGCTCTCGCTGATGTCGCCACCTAGCACTTTCACATTTTCCCATTTCTCCTTGGGCACCTTCTCGTAGATGCCCGCCGTGACGGCTCCGGTTCCACAGCCAAAATCGAGGGCGTTGACGGCAGAGTTGTGTTTGACAACATTGGACGCGAGGGAGGCTTTGTCGAAAAAGATTTCTGCGAAGGGACGGGTAGCAGCTTCAGCGCGGGCATATTTTTCGGCAATGGAAGGGTCTTGCCAACCGTCCTCGAGGCCTTTGAGTACCTTTGCGGCTTGTGAGGCAGTGGTCATGTTGGTGAGGGATGTGTCTCAAAGGCCAATGTGATTGTGGGGAGCAATGCTGATGAGAATAATTTCAGCACCGTATCGATCAAAGTACTACCTACTATTTATGCGACTTGGAGTTCTCTTAATCTTCCAATGTAGCCCTTTCTTTTTACCAAGCTTGGCTGAGCAGGGTGGATAGCGTGACGAATTCATGGCCAGCATTCCTTTCATCGCACATCGGGCAAAAGCCTATCATCGAAAGTCTCCGCACAGGATCCATCGAAGCATAAATGCGGCGTCGGTGCAGGGGTAGCAGGTTTCGGCGACTTTTCTGCAGGATTCAAAGTTTCCGAGCGACCAAAAGTAATGCAGTATCGACCCAATGGTTCCACCAGCTAAGAACATCCCCAGGGATGGGTAGGTTTGGAGAGTTTTGATTGGACTACTTGGGTTGTGCCATACGCAGCCACGCCGTTGAGTTGATGGTGAGTGTCATGCAAAGTAGCCAGAGCCCAAAACATCGGTGTACTGCTAAAAATTGTTGATATTTATTTGGGGACGTATAATGTATTCAAAGGGGTATTCCTCTACGTAGAATGCTCGATATCCTAAACGCCGGCGCTATGCATTTCAAGAAACGTCCTAAGGCTCCTCTGACGTCGTCTCTAACCATTCGGCAAAGTAGGCACATGTCCTGGCCGTAATAGGACCTTCGTCACTACAAAGATCAAAGACTGGACAATTTCCGCAAGGTGCATCGACGAAGCCATTATACACCTGTTTCGTTGGGGGCAGGACAGTCCGGTAGGCAGTGGCCGTGACCTTCTCCAACGTACCATCTAGCACCATCATCTCTAATAATTGCTCCATGTCGGACTCACGAACAGTTTTTCCTCGTAAAAGCTGGATACTGTTGAGGTACTCGGCAAGGCTGATGGTGGTAGGGTAGAAAGGGTTGCTCCTGTGTACGAGTCGAGAGGCGCTAGGGTCGACAGGGGGATGGTAGGGTTGGACAGGCAATGCCTCTTCGATGTCCGGCACACCCTTCACTTGGGCTTTCTTGTGAGCAATGGCGGCCTGGCGGTCGGTAGACGCATAGTTGTTCCAATTTCCAGGGACCCTGATGCAAGTCTCTTCCTGCACTTTGTTCCCTATAACCTTGGCCGCGACTTCGATCAAGGCGCTGTCGAAGTCGCCCTCGTTCTGCCACGGGCCGCCTGCAACGTCTTCGGAAGGCTTGAGGTGCTTCAGCAGGTACATCTTGCGGTTCGGCGTCTTCACGCTCATGACAGCCTGGATGAGGTCTTTCGACTCGAGGCTTTTGAGGTACTTTGTTACGGTCGGTTGTGCGAGGTTCGTCTTGGCTCGAAGCGCCTTGGACCAGACGCCTTCAGTCTGCGCATTGTCGATGTGTTGGTAGAGAAGTCGTTCGTCGGGTACCAGGCGCCGCAGTCTGCAAGTGCATGGTTAATACAGCGTAAGCCTGCAGTGGACACAGGTCGTACTTTTCGGCAATGTCCCTAGGTCGCAGCTTCCAGCATGCCTCGCCGTCGAACTGCAGCGGCTTCAGCAGATGCCTGTTAGACAAGTCTCCGACCATGGTGAGCAGCTCGTTCAGGTCGCCTGCCACCTGCATGCTCGTGAGATCGCGCTGGAAGAAGGTGGTCCCCTCCGGCCGCTTTGCGCATTCGTCGTACAGCATGTCGGCGCGACTGATCATGTCGTCGCCTGCAGGCGCAACGCCGTCTTCTGCCTTGGGCGCTGCCGACTCGAGCGGCGCTGTTGACGCGGAGGCCATGTTTACGTGGGTCGAGGTCGTCGCTATCGATCGATCATGGGCAAAGGACAAGCAGGCGCGGAGTCACTGCGTGTGCTATTGTGTACGAGTTTCAGCCGACGCATCTTTCTCAAAAGTTTCGCGGTGGGGCACCACCGTCGGGTCCGTGCGCGACACCTTGTCACGTGCCACTTCATCGCCCTCAGACATGCCTGAGGTGTGTGCATGAGGTGGGTCATGCTCGCTTCCTCAAACTCCTGGACCCCGTGGGGTTTCCGGCTCCGATGCCATAGCATATCTCCGTGATCAGCTGGCTGCTTGTGTTGTTGATTCACGTCCACAGCTACCTAACTCCATATTGTGATGAAGGCCGTTTCAGCTTCTGCAGGCCTAAGTGCACCGTAGACACCGCAGTGCGACGAGAGGCATGCTCGCCCGTAGACACCTAGAGCATCTGCCATGAGTTCATGTTCACGTCCCCTTTTTTTGCCATCCGGCCACTCCTGTCTCTTGCATTTGCCGGCTTACCAATTGCCTCGAAATGATCAACGACGCGACTCAGGCACCTACGCTCCTTCGGTTACCAAAGAGACCAGGTGCCGATACGCGCTCTGCCTTTGCCCAGCGCTCGGATGGGGTCTCCCAAACAGCCCCGGGGTAGCTCGGGTATCGTCACCCGTACCTGGATCTGCGTCTATCCAGCCCTCTCTTACCCAACCCGACAGTCCGTGGCTCAACAGCTTTATCGATCACGCCCCGAGCGGACTTCTGTGCAGCCGCTCGAGTCTTCCCAATCTAATTGTATCATCTTCAAGTAGCCCAAGAAATTCATGTGCTTGCCCCTGTCGAAAGCCGCACAAACACCTATTAGATGCTCCAATATCCACCCGTGATTTCCTAAGCAAGCCAATGCCTATTACGCAGCTCTCCACAAACAGCGAGCCTTAGCATAAGCGTACCCACATCGAAGAAGCCGAGCAACCCATACCCAGGCGAGGATCATTTAGCTTGCTGGGCATTAAGACCTACCCAGACATCAACACTTTCTCCCATTCTTTAGACTAGGTCCAAAAGTCTCGACAGCTGAGCCTTGAGTCACTCACAAACCGGCTTCACCTCATCTACACGACATACGTTCATTGTTTATCAAGCCTGTACATCCCTTCGGTTTCTGCACATACGATTTCGCTACCGAGTTCAACAATGGCCGGAGAGAAGAATGTCAACGAGGACGTCGCGCCAGACAATGATCTCAATCGACACCCTCCAGCCAAAAGTGAGGGTCTTCACCATGACCACATCGCTGCTGAGGCCCTTGGTGGACACACTGGGGATTTGCCCGAAGGATACTACTATAGCACAGGTTTCATCGGAACCGTCATCGTAAGCGATTGTACCAAATCATCCTTCATGAGTCAACTAGACTAATCTCCAACCTAGGCAACCTGTCTTGCGCAGATCTCTGGCTACCTAGGATGGGTCTTGCCATCCAACACTCTCTCCCTCATCAACCAAGCCATTGGGCCATCACCGAACCTCATTTGGGTCTCCATTTCCTGGACAGCGGGGTTCGCTATAGGTTTTACACTCGTTGGTCGTCTATCGGACATTTTTGGAAGAAGATGGTTCTTCATCACTTCCTCTATCCTTGGGTTGATTGGCAACATTATTGGGGCAACTGCACAAAGCATTGATACCTTAATCGCCACGAACGCTATCAACGGCGTTGCGGCCGCTGGCCAACTATCATTCCACATTATCCTGGGAGAGCTGGTACCAAACACTATGAGAGGCCCCGTTAACGCATTCGTGTTGTCCACCTCCGTCCCGTTCGCCGTATTCGGCCCGCCGGTTGCGCGTGCTTTCTACGAGAATACCGCTCTCCAATGGCGATGGTGCTATATCCTTGGTGTCATCGTCAATACACTTGCGGTTGCGCTGTACTACTTCTTTTACCACCCACCGACCTATGTGAGTAATGCCGCTCGTTTTCCCCATCAGTCCCTAACGGATCGCAGGAAATGCTTCACGTGGGAGGCAAGTCTAAACTCAAGCAACTCAAAACACTTGACTGGGTTGGCATCTTCCTCTTCAGCACCGGTCTTGTCGTTTTCCTCATTGGCATGAACTGGGGTGGTGGCACGTACCCGTGGAAGAGTGGCCATGTTCTTGGTGCACTCTTTGCTGGGTTTTTCACACTGGTCGGCTTCTGCTTCTGGGAGGCTTACTCAGGCCTCCAGTACCCTCTTATCCCAATGAAGCTATTCAAGAATATACAATATGATGCCAACGTAGCTTGCGCTAGCTTGGCAGCTGTTGTATACTATGCAAGTACGTATACGTCCCTGTTGTAGAAGCCTTGTCGAGATACTAACTAGTCTTCAGACACCGTCATCTGGCCTACTATGATTGGTGCTCTCTTCACAACTGACGTCAAAAAGACCGGTTGGCTCTCGTGCGCCGTCGGTGGAGGTCTTCTTCTTGGCCAGATCCTCGGTGGTACAGGTGTCCGCTACCTGCCACGCATGAAAATCCAGATGACCGTTGCATCCGTTATATGCGTGTCCTTTGTCGCAGCCCTCGCCTCATCCAACGCTAGTACTGAGACCAGAACCACCACCCTGCTCCTCATCGGCACTATCGGCGCTGGATATATCGAAAACCTCACATTGAGCTCGACCGCCTACCTATGGGATCCTGCAGACATGGGACTCGTCACTGGAGTCATGGGCGCTATCCGCACAGCTATATCCGCCATCGCAACGAGCATGTATTCCTCTATCTTGACGACTGAGTCTAGCAAGTACATTCCGCAATATGTCACGCCTGCTGCGCTGGGTGCTGGTCTACCTGAGTCATCTCTCACAGCCCTATTTGCCGGCATCACTGCTGGCGACTTTTCCGCAGTCCCAGACATCTCACCTGAGATCATTACTGCCACAGGCGCTGCTGTGAAGCATGCATATAGCCTTGCTTTCAGAACAGTTTTTCTTTGCACGTTACCTTTCGGCGTGCTGCTACTCATTGCCGCGGTGCTTTCGCCTAATGTTGAACAGTATCTGACGGATGAGGTTGCAAGGAAATTACACAATGGCGAAAAGAGCGAACCCGTAGTGCTGAAGGAAGTTGTTGATGAGCCATAGATGCGTATGCTTTGTGTTAGTATCATCATTTCGGACATACAAGCGTCTGCTTGTACTCTTCGAATTGTTCCCTGACGAGCCTATTAGAGGCCAGTATTTGGGCTATCGCTATAGAGTCGGGCATACATAGCATATCAATGCATGGATCAGACTCTTGATCGCTGTACTTCACGAAATTCTCTCAGATGAATATGTGTTATGTGTTATCTCTCGGTACAGAGATGCATTGTTTTACCATCGAAATTGCGTTTCCTTCCCTCGTTCGTCACCAGACTTGTGCCATATGATCTATTTAGATGTATCCGCATTACTGGAAACCAAACAGCTTCGAATAATCTTATCATTACGTCCATTTTCAGCCATGTCTGTCTTATGGAGACTCATTCGTCGGGTGTTTGGTGGCTATGCTCGGATGAGGCGGTTTACGCATAGGTACAGCTCGGCAGGGATACTTAACGGCCTGCTGAATAGCAAAGCTGCACATGGTTGTCCTATTCAGCTGTTCAGCTATAAGAAAACAAAGAGAAAGGTGGCTATTAACGACATTAACTACACCGTACTTTGATAACTACCCAAAGATTGACGCCTCCTTCTCCCGCGTGCACCGAGTATCTTAATTAGAATGAACTCGGCATGACACTTAATTCCTAAATCTTATGATCATTGTTTTACACGTAACCCTGTTCTCATTCTATTCCTGACCCGGGTCTCACTCGTCATATGCACGAATGTGGTATCTGAATCCTCTTATCGCACTGCCTTCAACCGTGCGATTAATCTATCCGCTTATACACTTTGCTCTTCGCCCATGTAGTGTAAGATTTGACCTGGAAGATGTAAAAAATAGAAATATATTGAACACGGATCGTTGTAATTTCAGCGCCTCAAATGCTTTCATATGTACAATGATCGTTTCTAACACCCCTCTGCTTTTGTTACCTAGGGTTAGAGAATTAGGTCTTTAGAATCTCCGAGTTATCTCTAGGATACTGAAATGTTTCTGTGCCACATTGAGAAATACTGTGCCATATTGACAAATCCTTTGCCCCTGCATCTGACATAACATTAGTGGCACATGAGCTACTAAGTCTCTAGAAGAGCAACCACGTGAAAGATGATGTCAAATACGGGCGAAGTCTGAGTAAGATACTGTGAAAGGACAATGATGATAATCTGAAGTTATAAAGGGAAGACTGCCTGGTAAACAAAACAATAGTCGTGTTATACGTCTACTCGAGACATTTCAATACGTTCTTGCTACAGTTTTCTGCTCTGACGTATTCACTATGATGAAACCTAAACCTTTAGATCTTTCGAGGCACTTCTCGCGAATGGCAAACCGCCGTACCGGATCCTCTGTCTCCAACATCATCGCTGGCGTCCCTGCAGCCAAGTTTAACGTCGGGCCTGGATTCCCATTTGCAGGAAATTTTCCTGTAGATACACTGGAAGGTGCCATCGCTGAACCATTCCGTTTTCCACTGCATCCCCTTGCTGCGATTTCGCTCCCTGATCCAGGCGCAACTGATCGATTTACTGTACCAAAGACTATCCTGGAAATCGATCCTGAAAATGAGATCGATCTCAAGGTCGCTTTGCAGTACCAATCTTCCACTGGAATAGCGCCCTTAGCAAACTTCATACAGGACTGGGCAATAAATCATCAGAATCAAGGTCATATCCCGTACGATGATCCACAGACACTGTTGACAGGCGGGGCATCAGATGGGCTAGCTAAGTGTCTACTAACTTTTGCGAATGAAGGCGATGCAATATTGATGGATTCGGATGTCTATTTTTCTGCTCGTGACCAAGTTCTCCCTTTCGGGGTCACGGTTGTCCCCGCGAAGCTAGATGAGCATGGAATTTCCCCAAAGAGTCTGAAAATAGTCCTAGATGATTGGGACGAAACCGTGGACGGACCGAAGCCACACATGCTTTACACAGTGTCGTAAGTGCAAATGATGTCCTTGCCAAATCGAACGTCCACTCACCTGTCTTAGTCTTGGTCAGAACCCTACGGGCATAATCACTCCACTCTGGCGCAAGAAAGAAATATATGCCCTCTGCCAACGACACGACATCCTGATCTTCGAAGATGATCCTTACTGGTCGCTTCAATACGATATCCCTGGTCACAAGGGTAAAGATCCGTCTCCGGACGAGCTACTCTCTGTTCTAGCGCCATCATATCTCACCATTGATGTGGACGGGCGCGTATTGGGCTTGCAAACCTTCACAAAGATTGTCGCTCCTGGGTGTCGCATGGGCTGGATCGTGGCGCAGCCAGCCTTCATTGCTAAGCTGACGCTCACTACCGATGGAACAACGTCCAATCCCAGTGGATTCGCTGAGGCAGCAATCGCACAGATCATTCTCCGCGAGTGGCATGGTGTGCCTGGCCTTACGAGATGGATTGCAGGGCTGAGAGCACATTATAAAACGAGAAGGGACACGTTCTGCGAAATACTGGACGAGGGCCGCAACCTTGCTGTTGTCAGCGCTGACGAGGACGAAAACTCATCGAGTCAGATCGCGAAGCCCGTAACTCGTAAGCGAAAGCGTCACTCAGGATCCAAATCTCCTAAGTTGCAGACCCGTTTGTACGATTTCGAGGTTCCGGCTGGTGGCATGTATGTCTGGGTCAATTTACATCTGAAGTCGCATCCTCTTGCTTTGCCGCCCTACAACCTGAGCACCAAGCAGATAAACCTTCGCCTCTGGAACTATTTTCTCTCGAAAGATGGTGTCATCACCATTCCTGGATATGTTTTCAATGCTACGCCTGAATTGACATCGGCGGACAACTACATGAGGTTGACGTTCGTAGCTACACCGCCGGAGCAGCTACGTCTCGCCGCTCGATCGTTTGTCCAGGGTGTTAGGGAGTTTTGGGTTGGTAAAGGCTGGAATCTGCCTCCTGGTGTAGATACAGACATGACGTCAGTTGGTGTAGACGAGGACTAAGTATTCGGGAGGATAGCTGGTTGGATAAATTTGCCTTTTTGCCATGTCTGTTAGTTTCGAATTGTGGTAACATTGTCGTATAATGGAAGGGAGAGCTCTTTTTTCGGTATTCTCTATACAATAAAGCTTAATCAATCAAGCCAGATGCTCTTAGCTGTTAGAACAAGTTCTTCTAGACAGACGTATTAGGCTTTAGTCACTTTGTGTTCGTTAATTATTTGTTGACCTCCCACCCTACCTAATAGCTTTCCACTCGTTTGTCACGTTTCGACCGGAAGCTGCTGAACTGGCGACCTACACCACATGTCAGCACCGCAAATCGAAAAGTCATTGCGTAGACAATGTATACTTAATACAATACTTCGACTAGACAATCTCCTAGAATGTTGTGAAAATGAAAAAGAAAAATCTCATTATCGCTACCCAACGCTAGCCATCACCCAAATACTCGAAAAACAAACACCACCTCTCAAACAGCCCCAGCAGCCCTCCACACACCAACTCTATAACACGGCGCCAATGGCTTCACGCATTCCAGACCCTTTCTAATTAACCCTCACGCTTTAGCCAGCTCCAGCAACCGCGTGTGCTGCTCAGGATGCGTCTTCTCGACATTTCCCTTCGCCATCTTCTTCATCATAAAGTTTCCATCGATCTCCACCTCCTCGACAAGCTGTCCTTTCACGACGCGCCACTTGGCCGCGATGGTCAAGGTGCCGACCGGAGGCTTTGCGTTGACGAGCGAGTCGATGCCGTCGTTGACGTTGGTGAGGGTGAGTTTGTATGTCGTCTGGTGCATTTAGTAAGAGTACAAGAAATTCGTGAGAGGGAGAAAGGCGTTGGGTTGGGGGCGGTAGTACCTGGCCGATTGGCTTCTTGTCCGTGACCGAGTAGACAGCTTCGCCGTTTGTATCACCAGAGATGAGTTCGTAGGCGATGAGGCCGGGACAGAGGGCTTTGATCATGACGTCGTGGTTGTGGAGGGTGGCGATGACGGTGCTGGCGTCAATGCCAGAAGGGATGGGAGTAGTGATTGTGGAGGACATGTTGATAGTATGTGGATAGACGTGGGGGCCGGGGTATAAAGCGTGAAATGGATTGTAGAACGCCGAAGTGATGCTAGAGTGATGATAAGCTGTGATAATAGGAATAGAAAAGAGCGGAAAGCGGCTGAGCTTTATACGAAGACAATGAGGTATCGTATATTTGCTCACTATACCGTACAGGCTCGACGCCGCGTTCCCCTGCGACCACCAAACTCGGCACGGGCAACACTCTTCTCAAAATAGAGAGTTCAAAACGTTCATGCTATCCCCGCGACTAGAATTTGGTATTGACGATCCTGGGCATCGTACACGACGTCGTGGATCTCGTGGTAGCGAAGACATGTCGAGGTCCATCTCACGGACCTTGTGGCACTCCATTGGGAACTATCGTTTCTGTCTCAAACCTTCGTATAAACACTATGGTTTCTTGTTGTTTCCCTAGCCTCCTAATAATAGTTTACCGTTGTGGCTAGATGTTTTAACTAAACGAATTGTATTCGGTCCGACGCGGATCTCCGCTAACAATGCTTGTTCACGTTCCGCACCGAAGATTCGGTGCCAAACGGTGAATCAGGGGGATGACTCGTGAATCGCATAGTGCGAGTGGGTCGGGACATCGGCTCCCCGCAGTCGTGTATGAATTCCCATGCTCTCGGGTTCTTCGTTGCGACTGTCACTAAAACTTCTTGACCGCACCACCTATTCGGCTCCAGACTCTCTGCAGTGAACATGCTTATCTATTTTGTTGCACCTTTGTGGTCTTTCCCTTCGCATTGAAGATAAGTGGTGTTTTGAAGGTGTCCCCGCTGGAAGCAAATCTTGGCCCCCCCCCGTGAACGGTCTACTGGATGGCTTCTAACTATTTGTCCTGGCGTCACTCGATCAACATGGTAACAATAGATATCTCTTTGCAGTCATCAATAAACATGGTGATAGCATTTAGCCAAGTGCAGCAGGGGAAGGGTGATTTCCACGAGATCGCATATTTATACCAGGGGATCCCAGTACAGACGGTCTTCTTCCAAAATGGCAGACAAAAGGAGGAAGAGCGAAAAAAAAACTTCCTGAAGATCTAGAAAGGAAGTCTTGCTTACAGGTTGCCAAGTACCGTCTACTACACGACCTACGCGTACAGATTGGCACGCGGTCACACGGTTGGCTTGGAAGGTGCGCATGAAGCTCCTGCCCTCTACACATCGCCCGTGCCTTCTTCAAGTGATGGAATTCATCATGCGACACTTTATGCCTCAAGTTTTCCTGTATGCCATTCTATCCTTATCGTAACTCACAATCCTTTTGTTCAGTTCAGCGCAGAAGATCGACACGGCGTCTCAGCCCTCGCACAGGCCTCTAACGCGAGACGACGTCATATGCAAACAAGGATCATCGCTCTCGACCAGCAACCCGTAAAGACGTTGTATACCACGCAGGTACCACGGAAAAGCATCCGACGGTTACTTTTACGGCACCACGCGGAAGGTCCGGTAGAAGCTAAGCCGCCATGGCTGAAGAGTATGAGGAACTCATTGTAAGCGACTTTAGCAGTGTGCGAAGCCTTACACAGTACTTATCTTCCTGGCAGGAACTCGGTTTCGAAGGCGTCGATAGGTTCGCGACGCACTTTCATGACCCTGTATTTGGGTTCGTGAGCAAGCACTCGCCGCAGTTTAAGAACAAGCACGCTAAACAGGCGTCTGGTCAGCAGCAGAGAGAACAGCAACGAGAACTCCCTCAGCAAGAGAAGCCTCCTCCACGTCGAGACTCACCCCAACTACAGGAGCCCCCTCCGCAGTCAGATTTACCTCCGCATCCGCAGTGGCAAGTTCCTCCGCCGCCCGCAGGACCGCCGCCCGCAGGACTAGCATATCGAGGAGGACCATCTGCTGTACCTTACCCTGGCCCGCAGCCGACAGGAGTTCGGCCTTCTTCAAGACAGCCGTCGCGAAAACCATTGCCGCGACAGCGCTCCTACTCGGAACCACGACGTGACCGATACGACAGTAGATCAGTATCTAGCGGTAAATACGAAAGAGACTCGGATCCAGATATCGATCGGGGACCAAACAGCATGTATCCATCCTATGCACCTGATCGAAGAAGGAACGGTGATTGGAGAGACGATGACAGATTTGAGAGATTCGAGAGGACCGTCGAAGATCGCGAGTACTACGGGCCAACCGGAACAGCCCAGCAGATGGTGGTGCGCACGAGAGACGCGAACAGATACCAAGGAGCACTTGTGGTAAGCGCGCGAGCCACGTTGATAGCGTTTTGCTGACGTTCCAGCCACGAGCACCATCACCGCCAGCCGAATATGGTTACGGTCGAGCCTACGAGGACGGATGGGCCGTACGGGGACGGCCACAGCCGCGCCGACAACGTTCGTCGTCTTGGTCTCCCCAGCGCAGACGTGAGCGGCGTCAGGATTCCCGGCCTCGCCGAGTACGGTCCAAGTCTCCCAATCACCATCGAGCGTTAGCCGTGGTCGTGGGTGCTCTGGTGGGAGGGGTGGCGGGCAGTAGGGTCAAGAAAGGTGAAGCGGTGCCCAACACGGTGGCCGCGGTAGGGGGCGCCATCCTCGGTGGCATCGCAGGCAGAGAGATAGAGCAGGAGTACGACCGACACAAGGAGCGAAGGACATACGAGGGGCACGAGCGAGGGGAGGCGAGGGAGAAGCGACGATTGGAGCGAGAGTACAACTACGACTAGGACTAGCGGCAACGAGTGGCATTCAGGGTCATGGGGTGGGTCGTGTGGACGCGATTGGGCGGTGGGAGGGGCATTGTTTGCTGGATAGCCCGGGTGTTGGCAGGCTTGCACCGGCTGTCTACGAAGGTATGAAGGAAATGATGACATGTTCTCGTCACGAGTGAGTGTTTGGGCTGCAGCAGACGTGGGAGGCGAAATGCTCGGTGCGGCGGCTGGACCGAAGCGAGGCAGCGTCTTGTCACAGCAGCAGCCGAGCAACGGCGACGCTATCGTGGAATGGACGTTGTGGTGCGGCGCTCGCGTTTGGGGTGTTTCAGCCGGGCGTGCCATGCTTCTCGAAGCTTGGTGGAAGCCGGCGACCCACCTTTGCACAGTGCCCGCCGTCGACGCCAGCTAGTCGAGCTCCACGCGCAGCTGCACCGCCCAAAGCGAATCGCATCCCAACGGCCGCGAGAGCTTGCCCGTGTTTGCTGCTGCTCACCACCACGGCCCGCCTCGCCCACACGCACGCCCTCGCCCAAGCCGCGCCCTCTGGCTGCCGCGTCCGCCCCAGCATCGCGCGCGCCCGCCAATGGTCGCTGACGCCCGCGCCTCTCCTCCGCCTCGACGCATGCCCTCGCCGAAGACTGCCCTCCCGCGCCCATCGCTATGAGTCGCCGCTGAAGCCTGAGCCATCCCGCAGAGCCCCGTTCCGTCCCGCCTCTCTCGCCCTCGCCCTCGCCCACGCTGCCCCTCGCATTTCCCCTCGCCAACCCCGAGCCCGCCACACGTGCCGCTGCTCGCCGCCATGCGACGATACAGGCCGGGAGGACCCGCGGGCGGCAGGGCCAACGGCGGCGTCCTGGTCCCAGATCCCTTCGCCATGGTGCGCGCCTACGAATCCGACACAAACCCCACCAGGCCCATCCGTCCCTCGCCCCTCACCGCGTCCACCATCCAGGGGCTGCCGCTGGACCTGCTCGACCGGCTGCGCTCCTTCCCGCTGTTCCTCACCGCGCCCGACTCGTTCCTGGCCGCCGTCGGCATGCACCTCAAGCCCCAGCTGTACCAGGCGCACGACACCATACTCACCGAGGGCGAGCAGGGCAAGGCCATGTACTGGCTGGTGCGCGGCTCCGTACGCGTCACTTCGCGCGATGGCGAGAGCACGTATGCAGAATTGAAGCCCGGCGCCTTCTTTGGCGAGATCGGCATCTTGATGAACATTCCTCGCACCGCCACCATCATCGCCAACATGCGGTCGCTGGTGGTGCGTCTGAACAAGGAGGCGCTGGAGAAGGAGCTGCCCAAGTTTCCTGAAGTAGAGCATGCCATAATGGACGAGGCCAAAGAACGCCTGTCCATCCTAGAGCGCAAAAAGAAGGAGGTCGGCAGAAAGCCCACCATGGGGCTTGTATCACGGCCCATCAAGCGCACCATAGACCGCGTCGATGGCGACGTAGTCATGTCCGAGCGGGGCTCTATGCAAGATGGAGAGGTTATAAGCCAATACAAGAAGCGGAAGTCTCCGAGCCCAGGTCTCGCAGATGTCGCAGCCATGAGCGTTTTCGGCAATGGAAGTCTGCCAGTGAGACTGCTGCTCAAAGAATTGCCTCTGTTCTCGAGTTTACCCTCTGAGATCTTGCACTTTATTGGTCTGAATGCACAGCCTTGCCACTTTCCCCCCTTCACCGATATCATCAAGCAGGGCACTCAGGGACGCGATGTCTTTTTCATCGTCAAAGGCGAAGTTGAGGTGGTCAACACGCAGCCACCTTTGGAAAACGGTCATTCTGCCATGCTTCAGAATCGAAGGAAGTCTATTGCCGCAGGCGAGCACAGTCTCCAGCCTGTCAAAGCGCGCTTAAGACCAGGTCAATATTTTGGAGAAGTTACAAGCCTGTCTCTAGCACCTCTTCGCACGGCGACTGTTCGCTCCGTCTCGTCCGTCGAATGTTTGATGATTTCTGGTGACGTGCTCAACCAGCTGTGGGACATGTGCGGCGCAGACTTGCGTCGTCAGGTCGAGCAAGTTGCAAATGAAAGGCTCAAGGCCGCCAAGGACACCGATACACACATGTCCGACTCTACAGAGACCACACCAAAGATTGACTCTCTGATCATTGCCGACCTCAAAGGTCCACGCACGCCCCGGAAAGGAAGCGTTCCCACTGTAACCTTCGATGATCTGCCGACCCAAATTGACAGCCCGTTAACGCCTTCTCGAAGAGAAGAGAAAATGATGGAGCCCTTTGATCCGGACCCTTTTCTAAATGTAGACCTTGACAACGTTCGCTCTCGCTCCCGGAGAGGCTCTCTTGCTCCACCGCCGGTTGAGGCACCCACGGGATCATCCACCATCGTTCCCAAATCACCCTCTCCAAACTCCACTTCACTCTCCCCCTCGCCGTTGTTCAAACATTCAACGACGCCTCCGGAGCCGACGTTCGAGATTAAAAGACCGAGAGTGTTCCGGCAACCCAGTAGATTCAACAAGGGGCTTTTGCCTGACTCAATCATTGTCAACATTTTCAAACATCTCGATTTGTGCGAATTGATGCACTTACGCCTCGTAGCAACACACTGGAAACATATTATACATACCTCTCCGGATATCCTCCACACTCTGGATCTTAAGAAACACAACCGCCGCGTAACAGATCGCACGCTACAGGACATCATTTGCCCATTCGTGGGTAATCGACCTACTTTTGTCGACATTAGCAATTGCTTCCACGTAACAGACGAAGGGTTCGCTGCGCTCGGAGCTACTTGTGCACCCAACGTTAAGATATGGCGCATGAAGAGCGTATGGGATATAACAGGACCTGCCGTGCTTGAGATGGTGCAGAAAGCTAAGGGTCTTGAAGAAGTCGATCTGAGCAACTGCCGAAAAGTAGGCGACAATCTATTAGCCCGCGTGATAGGATGGGTTGTCCCTGAACTACCACCAGCAATGGCTATGGCACAGGCCCAGCAAGCGCAGATGAACCATCGTCGCTCGTTTGGCCAGAAAGGTGCAAATGGCCAGCCAGTGCCGCAGCCCCTACCTCCAGGCACTGTTGTAGGATGCCCGAAGCTGCGACGCTTGACACTGAGCTACTGCAAGCACATTACGGACCGGTCTATGGCACACATTGCAGTGCATGCAGCGAGCCGAATCGAACAAATCGACCTCACGAGATGTACAACTATCACCGACATCGGCTTCCAACATTGGAGCGTGTATTCATTCCCTCGGTTGACTAAGCTATGTCTGGCCGATTGCACGTACCTGACTGATAACGCCATTGTGTACCTGACCAACGCGGCCAAAGGGCTCAGAGAGTTAGACTTGGTAAGTAATACTCCTTTACAGCATGCGCACGGACTGTTGCACGTATCATGTACCCTGTACCAACTTTGGATACGTTGTATACAGGGTCTCAATGTGTTTTGAATTGGGGTGACTGAGTGCATGATACACGCTTCTACCACCTAATAGTTCTTTGGATATGCGCCCGCTAACATATGACAGTCGTTCTGCTGTGCCCTATCCGACACCGCGACCGAAGTCCTCGCCCTCGGCCTACCCATGCTTACCCACTTGAACCTCGCTTTCTGCGGCTCCGCCGTTTCTGACACCTCTCTTCGATGTATCTCGCTACACCTTCTCGAGCTACGCCATCTCTCCGTTCGCGGCTGTGTCCGCGTCACAGGCACCGGGGTCGAAGCCGTGGTAGAAGGCTGCAGAGACCTGGAGCTTTTTGATGTGAGCCAATGCAAAAATCTGCAAAGATGGCTTGACGCGGGCGGTCCCGAAAGCGTGAGAAACAGGGGTAGAAAAGTGATATTTGAAACTGTTGCAGATGGGAAGTGGAGAACTGGGCAAAGGTGATGATGAAGGTGTTCAAGACGGTGGAAGAGAGCACGAGCGACGGCCGATTTACGAGAATGGATTTGAGGAACCGCATTTTTCCGCCTAGCTACGCTAAGCTTGATCAACATTTCAGCGTTGACATTGTACGCATTTCAAAAACGACTTAGAATCGGCGTTGGTGACGACAGGAAAAATTATCTTGTTAGACGTGATTGGGGTGGTGGTCATGTGGTTCTTTGTGTAGCTCGCGTTTCAGTGCTGCGTTTTCGTTGATGATACCAGCCTTAGCTTTCGTTCTGTCCCGAACATGTAGAAATGGAATGATGCGTTTAGCGCGTATCTACGTCGCTTATAGAAGTATTTCTGAAATGTCATCCTATGTCAGTGCTTTCGTACAGGGAGTCGATTGTGCGCGGGTTTTGAAAAAGGCAACATCAGACCCGGGAACCGTGATATGTTTATATTGGGGAGTTGAACGAGGGACAACGCTGGCCAGGCACAGCACAGAGAATCAAAAGTTCGACGTCTCGCTAATCATCATGTAGGAGACAAACGTAGTATATACATCAAATGCCATCTTAGTATCCACACCAAAGTCCCAAGCCGAACGAACGCCAAAGCATCAGCCTCAGCATCAGACGAAATCCGCTCACACATGTATGCACAAATGCAACCACACCCCCTACCTCCTATCCCCTCACAGCTTAGGCTGTGGCTCTGCCTCCGCCTCATCTACCTGACGCCCGGTAAAGCTAACACTACCCGCCGCCTTGACCGTGCCACTCTTGTTGATAAGCTGCAACTTCCTCGCCCTACTAAACGGCTCGTCGTCGTCATAATCACGAATGTAAAACGCCCAGTCAGCCGTGGGATCGAGTTCCGTCTGCGAATACCCGTTGCCCATCCACGCGAAGCGATTCCCGCTGTACTTGACATCCCAGTCGTCGTGGCGGACTTCCATCATAGCCTCGATGTAGTGCAGCGTGGAGCCCGGCCACAGCGCGGTGATGGGCCCGTCGGGCCGGCCCTTGTACCAGCTGCGACACGGATCGTGCCACACCGTCTTGAGCATGAAGTCGTCTTTGAACTCGACGAAGTCGGCGACGGCCTCGGCCTTTGGCGCAAACGTGCTGATGTTGTGCGTCTGGAAGCGGTCGATGAGCTTGCACATGTAGTCTGCCTGGCACTCTATGGCGGAGAGGACGGGCCCGTTGCCGATGGGGCAGTTTGGCCCCAGGAAGATGAGGTAGTTTGGGAAGTCTGCGGCTGCGATGCCGAAGTAGGATTGTGCTTCTTGGGCCCAGACGTCTTGGAGGTTTGTGCCCGTGCTGTTTACGACGGGGAAGCGCGGCTTGAAGGACGTGTTGAAGCCGGTTGCGCAGATGAGCACGTCGACGGGGTACTCGGTGCCGTTGTCGCACTTGCAGCCGCGCTCTGTGATCTCGTTGATCTCGCCGTAGACGACGTCTACGTTGGGTTTGCCGAGGGCCTCGAGGTAGCCTACGCCTGGGGTGAGGCGGCGGCAGCCAACGTGCCAGTTTGGGATGAGGCGTTGTTCTAGGTACGGGTTCTGCAGCTTTTCTTTCATCTGCTGCCGGAAGTAGGTTTCTGTGTCGTTGTTTGTGGTGGTGTTTTTGAGGAAGATGCCGAATTGGCCGTTGAGGCCGCGCTCGACGTTCTTGCGATACGTGTTTAAGACGCCTGGCTTGGTGGCGAAGTCGGCGCGTTCTTGGGAGGAGAAGACGTGTTGCTCGAGGCCTTGGACGGGGGATACCCATGTTGGCTCGCGGATAAAGGTTGTTACTTTTTTGACGTGTGGTTGGATTGTGGGGAGGACTTGGATACCGGAGGAGCTGGGGTGTCTTAGTGATGGTTCCGCATACAGGAGTGTATTTGGGGATAGTTTACCCATTGCCAATGAGACCGACGTGGCGCCCACGTAAATCGATCTTCTCGTCCCAGTTTGCAGTGTGTAGGAGGACGCCCTTGTACTTGTCGATACCGGGAATGGCAGGCCACGCCCAGTTGTTCAAGATACCGGAGGCATTGATAAGAATGTCGCAGTGATCGTTAACGACCTCACCACTCTCTAAATCCGTAATCTGCACGTCGTAGCCACCCTTCTGTTTATTCCACGTCGCACCAACAACTTGATGTCTTGTCTTGACATACTTGTGCAGGCCATACTTCCTCGCGAAATCGTTGAAGTACGCAAAGATCTCCTTAGAACTAGCATATACTGCACTCCAGTCTAGTTTAGGCTCAAATGACCATGTGTAATTGTGCGAGGGAACGTCGCATGCGCAACTGTCGACACCCAGTTAGCCATTTTCCCAAATCGGTCACAAGCTCTGGCGTGCGGGGAGCAACCGAGGACCCCAGATTCACGGGACTTCACAAGCGAATAGCCAAAACTTACCCTGGATATCGGTTCTCGAACCACGTACCCGACACCTCTGAATTTTTCTCGTACACGGTGAGCGAATAGTTGGAAAAATGTCGTTGTAGCTTGTATGCCATGAGCAGGCCCGACGCTCCAGCGCCAATGCAGACGACGCGGACATGGCGTTGCGCATGAATTGGGCCCCGTCGACGATGCTGAGCATCTGTCTCTGGGCTGGCTGTGGATGGGACGATAAAATCCGCCATGATAATCTGGGTATCTAGCAATAAATCCAACAACAGAAAGAAGGGGACAAAGTTCAATGCGGAGATGTGCGAGGGCAGACCCGCCAGACATTCCTTTCTTTATAGCGATCATACTGTTGCCCAGACGTGGAGTCATTTGGTTCCGCTCTCATTGCCATTGTCGAGTCAGTGTGGTGCCGGATCAAAGTCCGGGGTGGACCTGGGGGAGGTCGGTATGATTCGGCGGCTTGCACAAAGGGTGTGGGTATTACTCGCGTCGGTCCGGATATGTTTTGGCGGAGGTATAGGTCTCCACTAGTAGGAACTGGCGACTAGCACATGGGGCTACCCGAGTGCTTAACTGCCGTATCAGAATGTCGAGGCTTGCGTCTGCTGCGAGGCTTGTGCTGCAGTGTCAATCGGCCCGGTTGCGTTTGCCAGGTTTCCTGACTGCGCTTAGCAATTGAACGTGGCATCCCAAGACCCTGAACTGATTGATTTGGCAAGTGGTATCAATAGTGTAATCTCGTTATGGTAAGCAATACGCTGTAAACGGGGTATGTCAATTGTCCAACTCTAAGAATCGCACAATAACTCAGCGATCATCATTCAACACTACGCGATTGTAAACCCACCGTCGGCTACTAGGGCCGACCCAACAACATAACTACTTGCGTCTGAATGCAAAAATGCAATGACATCTCCTATTTCCTCCATGGACGCAAACCGTTGAACAGGCACCTTTATCCTCTCATCGTCCATCACACTGCCTTTGCTCATTGTGCTCTCGACCAGAGGCGTCAAGACGTATCCCGGACATATAGCATTGATCTTGATACCCCTAGGTCCCATCGCGATAGCGTCTGCCTTGGTCAACCCAATCACTGCATGCTTGCTCGTGCAGTATGCTGTCGCAGGAACGTTCAGCGTCGGTCCGACCTTGCCATACATGGAGGCAGTGTTTACAATCGACCCGCGATACGACCTGTACGAGTCGCTCAATTTATCTTGCTTCAACATCTGTCTTATCTGCGCGCGCTGACATAACCATACGCCCGTCGTATTAATACCTAACACGCGCTGAAAATCCTGTTTCTCGATCTGATCCGTGGTTTTCAGCGCGCCGCCGATGCCTGCGTTGTTGAGCGCGTAGTCTAAGCGTCCGAATTCTTTGACTGTTTGTTCTACGCTGTCGTTGACGGCGGCTTCATCTGAAACGTCCATTTCGATCTCTTTGACTCTGATGTCCGGGTAGGTCTTCTTTAGGTGCTGGACTGTTTGAGTGACGGGATTGCGGTCGAGAAGGGCGAAGGAGCGGACGCCTTGTCGAGCCATTGAGTAGGCCGCATGTTGACCAATTCCTGTTCTGTTCAGTCGAGGCTTCTGCCATGCGCGGAGAAATATGGCAGATGCTATCGGTGTTCACTTACCGGATCCTGCGCCTGTGATGTATGCGACACCTTTCAGAGCGAATGCCATTGTATTCCCTAAGTCTTTCGTACAGCAACAACAGAGCTGACGGACCAAACAAAATCACCGAGAAGTTCAAGTAGGAGACGTCACTATTCGAGCAGTAGGGATATACATCTTGAGCTCTCCACAGCCCTTCTGCTAGCTCCTCCGGAGCAGGGAGCTTTACGCGGAAGCTAGAAGCCCGGGTCCGGACTGAATTTCGCGGGGTCTCCGCATAGCTAGCTGCAGACGGAGACGAGGTGCCCTAAAGCGTTGAACGCAAGTAGCGTGGTTTGGTGTGGCTGGATGTGCTTTGCCGCGGGTGTTCGGGAAGTGCGGAGAAGGTTGGGGGGGAACATGTACGCGAGTCAAGACGTGGCCGGGGAAAGGAAGCTGCGAGTCATCCTGTACGAGTAGATGTAGTCGTTGTCGTTGCGGGATGGAAGGAAGGGCTGATAACGAGCAGAATTTGTGGGACGAGTTACGTGACACAAATTGTACTTGTGTGTGAGAAGCCTTCTTACGCTGTCTGAACCACGTTGACGCCGAAGAATCATGAACGGGAAGAAGCATTGTCATCCTGCGACACACCATCGTCTTTGCTGAAGGTAGATAAGACACGAAACGTAGTCCATTTGTACTACCAGAGAATTTCCGCACATTACAACCTGCCCACAGTAGAATAAACGCACAACCTCAAGCTTCGGGTCATCACGTGAAAGCGCGTTTGCCAAGCCTCCACTCCATCGGCATCTAGCGTGTCACAACATCACTGTGGCGCACGATGCGTGCCACCAAACCCCGCCTCGACATGCGCTCGAAATGACCACGCGCCCAACCCGCATCGCACAAACCTCCACCGAGGTCAAGAAACTCTACAAGCGAAATGGGCCCGTCCTTCCCGAGCGACAGCAACGCCAGCTGGAACGCGCTGCAGATCTAGAAAAGCGAGCCCAGGGGATACGAGAACGGGAGGAGCGCAGCAAGGCGAATAAGAAGAAGCGTGAAGAACGGGAGAAGAAAGAAGCGGCGCTGAGAAAGTCGAACGGGATTGGTCTGGCCACACAGATGATCGGATATAGCCATACTCAAGCACAGCTGAAGAAGGGCATGGAGGTGTTTTTAGGTTACAAGAAGAAGAGCGAACAAGAGCAGAAGAAGAAAGAACTGGAGGTTGCGAAGCAGCTGGAAGCCGTGGTTGAAGAGGGCACAAAGGAGCCTTGGGACGACGATGTTGACGATGCGTTCGATATGCCCCAACCGAGTACGCGAGCTGGAGACCAGTGGGTGGACGACGATTTAGACGACGCCACACTTCTCGAACTGCACGACCAAATCATGTCAGACCCAGTAGAGGAAGCTACCGAAGTCCCACAGCCTCCACAAGTGGCATCCTCAGCGCCTGTGGTACACTCACCGAAGATGATAGAGCCATCGAAGGACGACATGGACTTTGTCCGCTTACACGGACCGACCAATAAGATGGTTGATTCGCTTTTGGACAATTTGCCGGAACCTTTGATCGAGGTTCTCTCTCAAGATTGCTCTATCGATCCCAACACCTGGAATCCCTCACCTGCACTGCTTCACAAATTAAATCCACCTGGGTTGCCACCTCACCGGCTTCGCCTAAAAGTAGGGTGTGTTGTTGCACTTCTCCGAGATCTCAATAGCAGCAGCCAACTCTCGAAAAGCCAGCATCTACAGATATTGCGGGTAGAGCAGGAAAGACTAGAATGTTTGGTTCTGGATGGACAGCTTGAAGGAACGAAGACGTTTTTGACTAAAATTTCATTTACCGCAAAGCATCGTAACGAAGACAAACTTCCGTTCCAGCGCATACAGTTTCCAATTCAAGTTTCAAAGGATTTTGTTGCACCAATCCTTAGTCGAAAACCATCTCGGTCCGGTTTCACGAAGCCCACGCCATCCGGCCAACAACCACAATTATCAAATTCTTCCTCCAAGCGAATCATGCCGACACCGAAAGCCCCTACGCAGATAAATCGAAACCCAAGCTTCAAGCTTCCAGGTTTACCTGCTTCCAAAGCGAAGCCTATGCCACTCTCGAACTCCATAGCATCGCCGCCTACCTCAATCCTTGACGGGTGGGATGATTTTCTCGATACTGCAACACAGATCGCTCGCGATCTATCCTCTGAATCATCATCATCTCACAAGGTGACGTCTCAGCCTTCATCGGATTCGAAACCGATTTCTGTGGCCACAGATTCCCGCTCTTTACCTCCATTGTCGACTCAAGACTTCGACTTCTCCTTGGAGGACCTGGATGACTCGCCCATATTGCCCCAGGAGAAATCTAAAATCACAAGTGAACGACCGAAACAGCCTGTAGCTCAAATACATGTACCAGTCAAACCTTCAAAGGAACTACCACTACCGAATAAGCCGATGATTACTACACGATCGTCTGGATATGCTACCGCTCACCTGCAACCGCTTCGACAACCAATACACAAGCGAAAGTACACCGAAACCTTAGACAAAGCAGCAACAAACTCCATGCCCAAGACGAGAGATTTCACCAAGTCAGCCAGACTTGAGGGTAGTCCCGCTAATAAACGAAATCATATGCAATTGGTCGGTTCAAAGCATGACTGCAACACAAGCGCTATGAAAACTGTAAGCAACGTAGGCGCAAAGCGAAGTGCCAACAATATTAAGGCAAACTCGCTGCCCTCGTTTAGTGAGTTTGGGTTGTCAACTCAAGAAGCCGTTTCTTTCTTTGATGATGATGACTTAGGATTTGGATCACCGCCCATTGCGACGTAGCAGATCTCTTTCACAAACTTAGATACCCCTTTAGGATATGGTTTTCACAATACGGTTTTAGGGCATGGGTTGGGTATCATTCTTATTATTTTAGCTAACGAAGACAATATTATATTATCATCTCTTCATTGTCTGCATGCACCCCGTTTGTCTCGCCTTCTTCCTCGTCTTCGTCAATCTCTTCTAGTGGATATGTCAGAATGGCCGCAATGCTCCCTAGTGCCTCAAGCCTTTTACCACTCTCGTGCAAGCTACTCAACACCCTCACCTCACCACCTTCAACTTCCTTCACCCGGTCAACAAGCGCAACCCACCGTTTCCTTTCAGCGAGGTTGTGTGACCGAAATAGTGTGTTTGAGATCAACAACACGCCCCCTCCTCTGCCGACCGCCCCGCTTTCCACCGCCCTTTCGATTTCCCGTGGCCCATATGCTGCGCGTCCGTCTTCTAGTCGCATATGTTTCATAAATTCATCCATGAGTGCGGTTTCTCGTGTGAATTTAGCATCGGAGAGCTTCGCGGTGCAAGCGGGCGAGGCAAGTACCTCCGCGAGGTTGTGTACGTGTTCGCCAGCGGAATGCGCAACAACGATGCTCGGTATCAAAGTCTGGAGAAATTTGTTTCCTGTCCGTACTGCATAGTCCTTGATGAACTGCAGGAAAGCCTGCGCGTAGAACCCCGCGCTTGCAAGCAGAAGCGGGACCGTCTTCTCCGTCTGCGCATCCTTCTTCGCACTCTCCATGTCTCGCAACAGCGTGCTGAGCAATGTGTTGTGAAACTTCTCTAAGCCCTTGTTATGTTGTTCCATGTGGCCCTTCCCCTTCCGCGGTATCGAGACCTCTACCCGGTTCCGCAGGATAGTTTGATGCTCCGTAATCAGGCAGATGTTTGCCATCCCCTCGCCCATAACAACAGCCCACATCTCCGCTCTGCTCCCGGTATTGCACGCCTCCGTCAACATGCCTACCGCAACGCTATCCCATCCATCCACCTTTTCAAGCTCAAACTTGCGATTCAACTCCAGATCCAGCGTATGATGGCTCCCCATCTTGACATGCTCGTTCTCAGAAACGACGCGCCCGGCGACGTGTAGCTCGTTGCTCGCGAGGTCGAAGTCAGTCAAGGTAACAACGATGGTAAGATCGAGCGCGACGCGCTGTGAGGTGACGGCGCCGGCGCCCATTTCTTTAGAGATACGACGTATGGCTTTGGCGCGGATGTGGTCGGTAGGCTGGATGAGGTTGTAAGCGTGCCACATGTCTTCTGGCTCTTCAGGGAGGAGGGTCGCAGTACCGGCGCCGGTTTTGGCGTCGATTTGTTGGCGGAGGAGCTTCATTGTGGAGGCGCGCTGTGGTCAGGATATTTTGTTTATGGGGCGGGGGCTTTGTAGCTCCTGAGGTAACGAAGTGTACCTAGGCTTTTAACACGACGCTGTTTATTGTGCTTGAAGTGTGTTATAACGTCATGAGAGTTATACAGGCGAGGAAGTGGTTTGTGTTGGTGGTTCGGTGTTTGATGGCCAAAGTTGCAAAGCGCGGCGCGTTGAGGGGCAGTCGTGACGTGGAGGGGCACTCGCCTTCGTTAGCTTTCAGGTTATCGATAGAGGAAGCTGCACCATTCACTCTGCCTGTCAGCTTCGCTATGAACAAAATCTATTCGAAGTTTGATCCAGTCTACGTAGCTTTTCAGGAGTTTTTGAACTACTACGCAATGTTATGTCCGTTGCTAAGACTCCTGAAAGATCTAGGTTGCTGTAGCTCGCCATTTTTAAGTCTAGCTGCCTCGGTTTAGGCGCAAAGAGTGGACCTAATAGCTAACCCAGTATGACTCATTCTTGTTACACTACTCTCTGAGTATTTTGAATACCTCACACGAGTCTTCCGCGGTATAGATCGCGGCTATATATGCTCTAGATTGCTGCTCATAATATTGATGCTGGTATATAGAGTATTTATTTTCATAAATTTGCCACAATTCACGCCCGCATGGCTTAGTGGTACAGCGTGTCACTCGTACATCTGCGTTATGACAAGATCCCTCGTTCGATTCGGGGTGTGGGCATTTCGTTTTTGTCTTTCTATCACGCGTAGTTTGCTTTAATGATTTTTTTTTGCTTCTAGAAGCCAGAGTGGCAGGCATTGCAGGGTGCGATGAGCAAGCTGAATATAAAATACATTCGTTGATCTCTCTTCGCCCCACCGCGGGGACACGGATAACTTTGTATACTCGCTCTTTCTTTTTCTAATTGGTGACAATATAATGTTCGTTTTCGATAATTCACCAATCTGTTGGTCTCATAAACAACGTATTTTTCAGAGCAGTGTACGAAAATGAAAATTCGCGGCACATTACAATCCACATCTTTCGGAATACTGACCCGCCAACAATAGATAGCTTCTACTCATATTGTGCGATAGCACTCTAACACCCTGGACAAAAGTATCGCCACTAATTACCTGGTCAACCTTGTTCAAACCTTGTACTAGCCAAGGAAGCTTTTTCTAAGACAGTCGAGGAAGCGCATTTACATCCATGCAAATTCTTCAGAGTCGCTAAGAACTTTCTCTAAACTCGTTGTGAAAATGTTTGTGGTGAGTCACTGAACAGTAAAGGAATAAGTTCTTCAGCTGGAGCTAGTGCGTTTAACAGCTAGGAAACCCTCCTTCCTCGTGCCTTCATCTACTTACGGACAGCCACAGGAAGACGAGCCGTCAAAAGATGAGCGCGTCAGCAGCTCCATCCTGGAATGATATGAAATTCTGCGGAACAGATCCCACTCCTACTCTTTTGAATGCTTTGCATCTGTCCAAGTATACGGGCGTTACAGCCAATATATAGTATCTCCGTTTATCGCCAGATTCTATGTTCCTTCCAATTACGCAACTTCGAAGTGTCCTCACAGTTTTCCTATCCTCACCATCAAACTTCAGCCAACCTTTTTCGCCGCTCCCGCATTTGTTTCCAATTTCGCATGTTCCATCATCCTTCCGTTCAATTCTGCATGACTGAAAGCGTCTAACTTGAGCTTTCAGTGTACCATCAGCCAATCGAACAGCCTCGCTCCACTCGACCTGATGGTGATCAATGCTCATATACTCGATCTGCCCAGTGTATGCCATCCACGACCACGACGGCACCTTTCGGTCGCTTGGGTAGACTATTCGTTGCATCCTTACTGGCCCAGATCGGTGCCAGAGGAGGCTTCTGTGGATGTACCGATCAAAGACCCCATGCGTGACTGTCATTTCGAAGGTTTCTGCAAGTCGATCGGCTAAGCCCGAAATTGCGATAGGTCTGTCCACAGGTTCTGTAAGGCCAAGCTGTGAATACCTCGAAAAGAGATGCTGAAATAGTTCTACTTTGTCTTGCGCCCGACGGTGCTTGATAAAAGCTGGGAATGTGGGATCGGACAGAAAGAGCGATTTGGAGCTAATACCAGCAGTTAGCAACAACCAATGATTTGTAATAGGGCAAACCAAAGCTAAACGACCCATCACTAAAGAAAAGTTGAAACCTTCATAGGTTCAAAAAAGTTAGATATAGCTATGTGAACAAACTTACTTGCGCATCTGAGTAAGCGTCTCGCAGCGTACTCCATTACCACACTCCCAGTAAGCTTGTGTTGCTGTAAAATGGATGGTCCGTCGTGACAAAGCTCGTTCCTGTAACACCCAGGCCCGCTGATTCAAGATACCATTCTCGACATCGCCATGGAAATCATCGACAAACCTGCTAATGTAGACTGGACCATATGAGGGGCTGTGTACTTTGACGTATTTCGGCTCTGAATATGCCGTTATGGGCCGCGCAAGGAAGCCTTTAGTAGGGTCTCCAGCAGAGGTTGCAGCAATCGTACAATAGGCATTACCAAAGACAGCCCCCATCCGCTCAGACTCCTTCATCCAGTCCTCAAGATTGTCGCCATACTGTATTATGCACAAGGAGTCGATCCAGAGGTATCGTTTGCCAAGTTGTCTGGTTACTGTGATCGCATCCTGGAAGGTCTTTGGCAATGTATCCATGTCTATCCCTTCACGGCTCCTGCCATCAATGTTATCACAAGATGTGCAAAACGTTTTCTTCTGTTCTTCTGACGGATTGCCTTAACAGTGGGATAGAGCAATGTAGTCTCCTCGATCATCTGGCTCGGAAATGTGGAGGCGTAGGTTACCATCTCCAACATCCAATACCCTGGTAGGCAATTGCGGACTAGATACTAGATGGCAACCAAGGTCCTCGTGGGTTTCGTCGCAGACTCGAAGCCACTCGCAGACTACTTCGAAACGAGGTCCTGATTCTAGTAATGTTGGAAACCCGATTTGGATACCAAAATGTGAAGCTTTGGATCCTATAAAGAGGTGAGTAGACCTCCTCGCAAATCTTTAAGAGTTGGAGCAGAACAAACCAGGAGCAGCGCATATCCTCACTAAAGTCCGATTTTTGATTAGTGGGATCTTGCTTTCGTCGTTTCCGCCCGAATAACATTGGGACAACATCCTGCAAAGCCCACAAGAGTCTGCACTCTCTTTGGTACGAGACAGACTAACAGGTTGATTAATGTCGATAGTCCTGCACCGTTCACACAGGTTCCGTGATGTGGTATGTGCAACCAATTGTGCAATTTGCTTGGAAAAAGGTTTAGGGAAGACATCGTCTACCAGACATCTCCACTTATCTTTTAAATTCCAAAATTCGAAAAGAATTTCTTTGTATCCCTTTCCTTTTTTTTCGATCTCCTTGCCAAATGTAATAAGAAAAGGTCGGAAAGCGTCCTTGAGAGCACTATTTGAAGCTTTTCGTCCCCCATTCTTTGCTTCAAGCTGGAGAATTATCTGGGACACCTCGGATGCAAACGGGACACCAACTTTGAGCCATTTGTATGCATATTCTTTGTTGATTTCGAACTCTGGGATATAATTGTTATTGCCTATGTTACTAATAACGCCTTCGCTTGCAGGATGCTCCGAGGGCTTCTTCTGGGGAGGGGTACGAGGTTTTTGGCGTTTCGTTGGCCTTTCAATTGATGTAGTGCTCTCGAGATCTCCAGAGCACTTCCTTGTCCGAACTAGTGTATTTCGGGATGGTTGAGGTTCTTTTTATAAGCTATGTTAGATCGTCGAGAATGACTTAAAATAGAGGAAGTATACCTTTGGCTTTGAGGTGTATCGCGGCTGTTGTTCAATAACTGCAAGAGATTCGCTCTTCTTAATTGCTAAGATCCGTTTACTATGTCGCGTAGCTTTGCCAAAACTCGGATCGCGTTTCGCTAGAGAAGTTAATGCATGCGAGGTATCTCAAGAAAGAGTCCGTACCTCTTTTCACCTGCGCTGGCATATTTCTCTTCTGAGAGACCAAGGATGCGGAATTACTGATCATGCTGGTTAGAATCGGAGAATCGAAGCGCTTGACTGCGTTGTCGCTGGGTCTAGAGTGGGGAGTTGCCTGAACAACGACAACGGCCAAAGCTTCGGCAATTACAGCGCATCACTAGAATCTTATGCGGGGCGATGGGATGTTATGGGTTTTAACGATATGAGGGAAGAGGAGCTGAAGAGAGGGAGGCAGAAATGCTGCGGGGTAGCAGAGCTGAAGGCGCGGACAACTCAGCGTGGCAGTGCAAGGCTGAGCCTTTAGACTTTGCAGCCATGCAAAACCTATAACTTCTAACCCAATTTTTGATCCTGAATCTATGGGATTAGGTCATTTGGCTCGCGAGTCACACATACTGATCAATGTAAAGTAACAATCTGTAGCAAAAAGTTACCACTGGTGGCGAGGAGGGTGGCTGACCCGCACCGGCCATAACCTTGCCATGAACGTCCCAACTAGATGACATTGCGGAGACATAAGATTCATTATCGATAATAGGAT
Organism: Paracamarosporium sp. OC-R06-R3; assembly: GCA_019828545.1. NCBI lineage: Eukaryota > Fungi > Ascomycota > Dothideomycetes > Pleosporales > Didymosphaeriaceae > Paracamarosporium > Paracamarosporium sp. OC-R06-R3. The sequence continues at coordinate 66,618 of JACVRA010000401.1, read as the reverse complement.
AGCATGCAGCTATAGATAGCGTAGTACCCTACCAAGCATAGCTACCATCATATCTCTGCTCTACCCTTACCAGCGCTCATGAGCATCAACGATGCGAACTCCTCATCACCCTCAGAGATCAAACTGAAGTGCTCATGCACGGAGCCATTCATTGTATGGCTGTGCGACGGCTGTATCCCCAAGATATGCCGACCCTTTCCACCTTTGTACGTGCTTGCGACGACGGCATTCTTCCAAAAACACTTCGCTTGCCGACGCCTACACTCGGATCTTGGTATTCTATATCATGCCTGTTGGTCTCCGTCTCCTGCCATGTCCACTGTGTGCAACCTGCCCAACCTGTTCTTTAGACGCCACCCAACTCATAACATTCTCCTTCAACGAGCTAAAGCGATATTTGGCTACTGCTTGGTATGTGTATCGGTTCTGATGTGCCACGCTCACCAAAGTTTTCCTACCTCCAACACATCCCAAGTATATCCCCGATTGCCAAAGGCTCAACACATCAGTCCAAATACTCTCGCAGCTGTAGCAAGAAGTGTAGCCCAGAAATGTCAAGCACCCATTACTATCGATAAAGCTGCTCCACCGACCAATCACGCCGCGCTCCACCCTACCCCTCGTATCCACACCCAACCCAAAACCAATCCTCACCATCGACCTACCCATCACGGTACCACGCACCCAAAGACCCGCAGTCCCCCATATCCAACTCATCATCCCCGCCACTTCCAAAAATGGTTAAATGCCCCGAATGCGGCGCCGGCGCCGATCTGACTAAAGACGGCTCATACGCGCACTGCGCATCATGTACGCTCGCTCAACTTCTGCTGCACACGTGTGGACAAATCTTCTTCATTACGGTACTATGTTGGTTTTGGATATCTAACGTGTTTTTCCGGTGCAGGTAACACTATTTTCGAGCCGGGCAAGGAGGGAGGTCATTACAAGGGGAGCGGGAGCGGGTCTGGCGATAAGGAAGAGGGGAGCAGTGGGCAGACTACCAAGGAAGGGAGTGGGGAGGGGAAGAAGGATGACGGAAAGGGAGGTTCGTAGTATGACTGAATGTCTAAGATCCTTATGCAGAGTGGGAATATGTGTGAGCTATTGTGAGGAATAGATAGATCGTGGAGAGCATCATCTTGAATTGCATTCAAATTCTACTTCCTCTCTCCTCTCCGAATAGTGATAAGTAGCTCTAGTGAAAAGTCGCAAGACCGAAATACGCCTATAACACCCATTGCAACATGCAAGCGACAAGCGACAAGATCCAGGACTTTTACCGCATGCGGTCGAAACCAGTATGTATATTTGTGCCGTCTATTTACTGATGCGTTTTAATTCTAGCGGCCGCGATGCACACAATCCCACTCGTACTGCGCATATCGTTAGCAAAATGCATGGGAGGATTGGAGATGATCATAAGCAAGTGGTGAAGCTCACCAACACCAACAACCCACTTGGCACAAGCCAAACGCCCAGTCGGAGAAAAAAATGAAGAACCAAGAAAATTCGTGACAGTAAAAGAAGACCGACACCGGCGAGCCGCTAGAATTAAGAATCACCAGCCACCAGCTTTTAGAAAATCTTCATTCGCTTCACTTCCAGCTGTGTGCCGCCCCATTCGGCAGTCGTCTTCTCCCCTGCCTTCCACTCTACCTGTCCCGCATAACCCTGCTCGCGACTACACCACTCCTTGAGATCAAAGAAAGAAGAACGTACCACTCTGCCTTCCTCATCACCAGTATACACATTATGCGGCATGGGAAGGATGCACGTAACAGGTGCTTGATGATTTGCTCCGTCTTCACGGGAAGGGTCGCCATGGTTCAGTTGTTTTATAAGAGCGATGGTCCATGTAGCAGCTGCAGAGGAAGGCGCGGGTTTAAGGTGGAAAATCTGTAACGCACCCTGTGTTAGTCACCGATTGGGAATTTTTAGAATTGAGAAGTACGAACCTTGACAACGCCTCTGCGGTGTCCGGTGAATATCAGCTCGCGTTCGCACCACTCGTTGCCCACGCCTTCGTAGATAGCGAGGGCGGTGATGCCGTCGAAGTCATCATCACCATCGCTGACATCTTGATTGAGCAGCATTTCACCGTTGAGCGTAGTGATGATAAGCCGCGGGCCGCAAGCCAACGCGATATGCCCAGTGACGTTGTTGATTCTCGCAGCCTGTATCGAGATCGGGTTCTTTTTCTGTGCTGGCCCAAGATCAAGCTCACGCACGAATTCAAATCTATTGAGATCCCAAAGGAAAACACGACCATCGGAAGAGGCAGACAGGAACGCCGACAGTGCGCGTGATGCCGCAAGGGTGACCACTGGACTCTTGTGACCAAAGAGCGTAGTTGTCCATTGAAGTTCAACTGATCCTCTCTCTGTTTTATGAACTTTCCAGATTGCAATTGTGCAATCCGTCCCAGCCGTGATCAAAGTCCTTCCATCGACAAAGAAGGACGCTGTAAGCTGGCCAGAATGAAGGTGTTCGAAGATGCCTACCAGCTTCTTCGAATTCGAGTCGTAAAACCGCACGCTGCCGTCAGTGAAGCCCCACTCCATATAGCGATCATAAAGTGGCGGGATGTTCTGTCTGAAAGGTGCAGAACAAAGCAACTTGTCATGCTTAGTTATGTAAGCGAGCGATGAGACACGATCGTTGGATTCGAGAAGAGTTCCAGGGAGACGGTGAAGGCTCTCGGCAGCAGTGTCTAACTTCTGTAGCTTGGGATTGAGATCTTCCTTCTGGGGATGTGGACGCTGGAAGACTTGTACTGGCGTTTGTCCGAAGTTGTTGAGTCGGCTAATATGCAGTTCACGTAATTTGTCGTCTGTAATAGCATCGAAGTCTATGGCGCCTTGATAGGTTGTTCTTTCGTAGACATTAGCTGCTTCAACTGCGGCGTCGCCACGTTGCTTGTATCCAAAAATGAGGTCAATCCAACGATGAAGGTTTTTGCTGACAAAAGGGCTCTCCAACGCTTCACGTTGCTTCTCAATGAATATAGCAGGATCGCCCTTAGCCCAGGGTGGCAGCGTAACATTATCGATACTTTGGCCACCAGCTCGCAAACCGAAATTGTAGTCATTGACATTGGTCAGGAAATCAGGGAGGAAGAAGAATTCTGGAGTTAATTCTCTCACATCCGTCATGTTGGAACCTGTGGCTGAGTCCCATGCGCTTTGTATTGAGTAAAACATGCGATCTGCGTGATCGAGACCACCTTGGATGAGTGAAAATGCAGCCATAAATGGCTGAAGACGTATAAGGTAGGAAGCTACCATCATGGCGGAAGAATAGTGGGTCAAATAGTGAGCCGCATTTTCAGTGTCGTCCATCTCTAACATCGCGGAATACTTCTGACGGACAAATTCTTCTTGCTGAGAATTCTGTATGCCAATGGGCTTCGATAAGTCGCGGAAGTTCTTTGGGTCGTTCAGGTCAAGCTCAGTATCTGTGTAATTTGAGATGATCCACGGAAAGACAGGATACTGCGTGAGATCGTTGAAAGTTCTGCCAGCAAGCGTATTGACAAACATGAGGTAGTGGTAGTTCGAGAGCTCGCCCTTCATCCATTTTCGCGTTACAGGGTGTGAGGTTACAGAGCTGAAAGCGGATGCCCAGCGTGAACCAAATGTTTGCGGTGCCTCCTCGGGGTTCCGTAATGAGTCGAGGCGCCAAGAGAGTTCGGGGTTGACAAGTAGGTCCGGCTTAGCGACGTGTGGCGCACGTTGCATGAGACGCGAGTGAATGTCGTTTCGAATTACATTCGACATCGCTGTTAGCAGATAGCTGCGACCATCGTCGAAAAAGACTTCGATTGCGACATCTCGGTGAAGGAAGCGTCGCTTAGAGATACTGATGACTTCAGTCCACTTCCAGTTTCGTGCTGTTTCGTCGTAGTTCCTCGGTGGCGGTCGGCGATTGGTGACAGCTTCTTTACCAGCTATCACCTGGACATATGGATCCCTCTCGTCAGTGGGAGCTTGCCAAACCCGAACAATTTCACCATCGGCTCTTTGAAAGAAGTCGTCGAGAAGATACAGGCAATCTTTGCCAACGATCAGGAGACCTTCGATTGCTTCCAACCCCACCACGCGAGATATGTTGCAAACGTATTGTACTTGGTCGCCGCGATTTAGACTTCTCATGACTTTGCGATTCTTATCTTCGAACCCATCTTCGTCTTCAAGCAAGGCCTCAACCATCTCGAAGTCATCTTCGCTATCAGAATCTAATTCATCTCTTGACGCGTCCTGAACACCCATTGACGATGAAGGCCTCATGTTTGCGGTAGGTGTAACACCAAGAGCGTCTCTGGAAGAGATGGCTGGAACAGTGGTGTCCAACCTCAGCTTGTCCCTGTAGTTCGGATCTGTGTCTTTTCGCTTAGGCTGATAAGTCTGTGCTCGACCTACATTGTCAACAATTATACGCAGACGTTTTCGGTCACGACCTTCAGTCTCGTCTAGTCGCCATTTAGGAGTAGGACTGTCTTCGAAGAGCGCGCATGGGCCTCTTAGCTGTCTGTCTAGCTTAGACATGACAGTAGCCAAGAAGGTAGCATTTTCTTGTTGATCTTGTATATCGCGCTGATGCTTGGTGCGCTCCGAAGCGTGAATGTTAGACCGCCAATGGTTCAAGGTGCTTTCATGTTGGCTCCAGATATGCTCATTGGTAAGCTCCTCACTATGCCACTGCTTCAGCTTGTCTCTTCGTTTTGCGATCCTTTCTTGCGAAGTATTCTCTGTTTTCTTGTTCTGTTCATTCGCGTAATCTTCCCAGACCTTGGACATGGCTCCATAAAAGAACCGATCGAGGTTCGCCTTGTGCTCCTCAAACCAGGTCAGAAAGGTCTCATTGTCTGACTCTGTCAGCTTTTGAAAACCGTCGTAAAGCTCTCGCTTCTCTGGTGGTATTGCCTGGCTTAGAATCGCTAGCGCATCAGTCGGCTTTTGTACGAAGAGGAGACGCCAGAAGTTTGCTGCTGCTAAGCGAACGTCTTCATGAGTCGACGATAGTTTCGTATACAGTAGGTAGCACATGGGCCGCAGATGAAAAATTTCCGTGTTCTCAGTTGACAATATGATTGGCTGCCAGTAGACGACCTTCAGAATAGGGCGAGACGAAGGGGAATCATCCTCATAGCTGTCCGGCTCAGCCAGACGAAGCAAAATGAGTCTCAAAAATCTCTCGCGAATAGTCTTTATGGGTTTGATGCAGAGCTGGACCGTTTTGATCTTGGCAATATCCGGCCGCTCTAGATACTCCAAAAGGAAGCCAATGAAATCGAGTAAGGGTTCTGCGCCGCCGAGGAACCAACCCTCGAAGACGGCCTCGGAGAGGTGAGTCACTAGCCGCGAAAGATTGCTGAGTACTCTTGGCTCGTGCAGCAGTTTCTGGTCCAGCTGCAGAGCACTGGTAACGGAAGAAATGGTTTGTCGCATTACGTAGGATTCAAAGTAAGCTTGATGTTCCTGAAAGCCAGGAGGCGTTCTCATAAACAAGGCAAGCCCGGGGAATTCTTTGCGCTTGAAAAGCTGATCATGATATACAAGAAGCACGACTTCAAGTACTGCCTCGACGACAGAACTTCCTATTCTCATAGCAACCGGTCCATTGTGTCTGGGTGACAGGATGGGTGACAGGATGGGTTCGAGCTTGGATACCCTCTGATCTTTCTTTGCCTTATCAGCTGAAATGAGGACGAAGGAAGAAGCTCTTCGAAGCGGAACTACGCGCTGGGCTGAAGGGGAAGGTGTGGTTTCTACCGTAGTTGTTCGTACAACTGGCGCTTGAGAATTGTTCGCTTTGGATAAGGGTTGTATAACAACATCCTGGCCCTCAAATGTTAATGCAGAGCCACGCGAGAGAAGCTCTGTCTCAGCGCTCACGCAATCAGAAGAAACAATGACCGGATAGAGGACGAACAAGAGCTCCTGTACATAGGTCGAAGAGCAAGTGAAATCACGGAATATCTCAGACCGGGAGTGCAGCTCAGACAAGAACTGTATTGCTGAATTCAGGACTCCAGCATAGTCGTTCAGGCGTTCCGACTGGGGGACTTTGGTATCTAGGAAGATTAGCAAATTATAGAGGGATGAACGAGCATGTTGTCTTACCAATAGTGGGTTGTTTTGCGTTCAGTGACATCGTACGTCGGCGACCCCTCGTAACAGTAACTTCGCCGTTATCGGCTTTGGGTGGCTCATTCTCTGCTTTACCAGGATCTCGAACAATGGCGCGCAGGCCGGTATCTAGCATTGCGGTGATCACCGCGAACACGGCTGGGTAAACAACTTCTAGCTTCCCGTTCTGCGGTTTCGTGATGAATATTTCGACCAGGTTGAAAACGTCGAAATCGCGCTCGAAATCAATCTTTGCCACATCAACTCCGAACAAAAGTGCAAAGCATATTGTCCAAATGCCGGGGGTGTTCCACCACTGTCTGAACCTATTTTTCAGGATAGTAAAACCACCTGTCTTCTCCGCGAATTTCTTCACGTAGTGATGCCCGTTAGCCACGAGAAGGCGGGCCAGTATCTTGGCAGCAAGCACGACAACGCGATGGTCTGGTTCCGCAAGAAGATATAAGAGCCACTGAAGAAATCAGCACGAATCTGTCTCAGATGCATAAGATCGTACCTTGCCAGTCACATTTTTCGCAAATCGTATGATCTCGTTCATGTTGAAAGGATCACATAATAGCTCTGCAAGCATCCTTAAGACTGCAACACCAAGTTCGGCTAAAGGTAACCCAGCAGGTGAGCTCGGATCCTGGCCTGGACTGGCTGAGCGTGGCGTAGTCCCAGGTGTCAACGTAGGTGGCGTCCCTTTCCTAAGACGCAGCGTGCTGGCTTTGGGCCGCAATGGTCGCTTGACGTATGAAGCACGGCTATCATGCAGAGCGTATGTGACGAACAGTGACAACGACCGGGATGATTCACCATTAAAGTTGGCTTGTAGAAGGACCTTGAAAGCTTCAAGGAAAAGTGGAAATATCTGGGGCGTGAATGGCTCGCCCTTCAGAGCATCCGTCAACCGTTTGACCACCCCTAGTCCATTTAGCTTTGATGTTCGAATGTGTATCGGAGATATACGTACTGATGCGTTGAAATCGTTTTGCGTTATAGTGATGGTGTTTGCTTCCTCTGGCGAAGTCGACAAATTGCTTATAGTAAAGCTTCTGAGTCTCCAGGGACATTGACTGGCGCCATATTTCCAGATCAACAAGAAGAACACGATAGGCTAAAGGATTTATGATGAGAGATTCTTCAGGATGTTGCTCGTCGTACCCCACAAACTTCAATATGATCCTGAGCAACTGAATAAGGAAAGCTTCACGTTCGTCAGCGCTCACCTCTATAGCCGTAGAGGATCGCATGCTGTATCCTGTTAGGGTCTGTCCCATTTTCTGGCGTAGTACTTCGGCAAGGACAGCGAAGCCGTTGTTCTGCTCCATGGCTTCACAGTTGCGCCAGTTACCTTCCACGGCTTCGAGAAGAATTTGGACTGCACGTGATACTGATTGCAAAGTCTGAGCGGATTGTACCAGCTTTAGACCAACTGCCGAACATCCACCTATCCTCCATATGGCATCATCAAGCGCTTGGGGAACAACCACCACAGCATCGCCAGAGAGTCTACCAAAACCGCGGGCTTGCGATAAAGCGTCGTTCACTGATGGAACCGCAGCGTTGATGATAATGGGTGTACCGTGCATTCTTGTGAATCGATGGAGTGCTCTTGCTGAATCTCTGGATAATGACCGGATCATTTGGGATTCGTCAATAGCGTTTCTGTCGTCATCATCCATGACAGAGCTGGGCGAGAAGCTAAGTAGTATCTTAGACTCTGGTACTAGCAGCCCGGCACTAGAGCGTATTGCGGATACAATTTCGGAACGTTCCTCCTTTCCAGGGTGTAAGATCTCATTGAGCACATGCAGTTCTGCAGAAGTACGGTAAGTCTGAAATGAGCCGAGCTTGTCTTGAAAATTTCCGCAATAGCGCGGGCCAAGCTTGTGATATACAGCAATAAGCTCGTCTGATAATGGCTCGGCAATAAGATGGAATGAAGCCATAGACAACCTAGACGTTAACACATTACGTCCGAGCCGTGGAGCCAGGTTTCGCGGTGTGCCTAGAAAAGCAAGCACGCGATGCTGACCACGACTGGAAGATAGAGACGCGAAACTCTCTTGGCTACTTTCCAATACTGGGGGATGCGATGGGTAGTGAGCCTTCATGGTTTCGGTAAATTCACCGTCTACAAATAGATATGCCTGGTGAGCACCTAGGCTTAATGCTTTGGGTCGCCGGTGAACAATAGCGATGTGATACCATCGGCCTTCTTGAAACCGTGGTGCCTTTTTGAAGCGAACACTAGGAGTTATACCAGCCGCGTGACCCATATAGGTTTGCAAGATAAAACATCGGGTATCCTTTTCTAGATAGGCCATCAAGAAACAAGTCTGTGTATCATCGTATGCACCGAATATTGTGGTGTGGCAATTTGGGTCGTATTTGTCCACTCGGATCCAGGTGGCGAAAGTGTAGCCACCGCCTGGAGAGACGGGTGGAAATGGGCGGCCCATGTCCGGGAGTTCGATGGCGCTGAAGCCGTGTAGTGAGAGGTCGAATTGGATGAAGGGAGCACCGCGGGAAATACGCATTCCTTGCTGTAAAAACTCCGCAGCATGCTCTGAAGTCGCTGCCTTTCGAAAAAGATAGTACGCATCATCTAGCTTGTTGATGCCGAACTCGATAAGCTGATCTGCAAGCTCTCGTAGAAGCTCCCCCTCCACCGGTGCACATTTATTGTCGAATAGCAATGGAAGTATGATGCTAAGCACCCCAGTGATGTGCACGCCAGCTTTGTTATACGAAGACAACGTGGTGATCTCCAGAATGGCCAGTAGAACAGCGACTGACAATGGCTTAGAACGCGTTCCTGGCACGTCTTTACCGGACAAGCCCCTCCAAAAATGTAAAATGGTGGGTATGATATCCGGGTTCTGGAGCACCTCATTGCCGCTGAATATTGTCCGCACCTGTGCCCGCAGAGCGTCTATATTCACATTGACGTCGCTATATATCGAGCGTGGGCTCATGACAACGATTTCGACGGCAGTTTCTTCATGTTGCTGGCCATTCCCAGCTTCAATTTCTTTAGGCTCCATTTGAACCTCCTCGACTTTCTTGTCTATATCGCGGAAGATGCGTGTTACGGCTTCTTCCCCGAGGGCAAAAGCAAAGAGGCAGCCGAACAGCTGCTCCTGCCCCGCATCATCCCGGTTGCTTACAGACTGGCCACCAAAAATGCCGGTGCTGCCCAAGGCTTGCTCCAAAGCACTCCAGCCATTGCCCTCTACCCGCTTCGCGAAGAAACGTCTGTTCCCCGAGTGCTCGTTGAGTGCTTCGGAGAGTACGTCTAGTGTGCTCTTTATGACCTCGAAGAAGTCGATGCGGTCGGGAGCGGAGAGGTGGTCGGGCTTGTAGAAGCCGGAGACGGAGCGGAGGGTCAAGAGGAGGACGTCGAAGCCGCGTACATGGCGGAAGGCGTCTTTGGTCTGGGTATGCTCATGGGAATCAATCAGCAGCTGGCGCATGCGGCGGAGGGCGTTGCTCTGGGCTTGGAGCACATCGGGGGTTGGCGGGGACGTCTCGGAGGCGCGGATGAGCTCGTCGGCAAGGCTACGCAGCTCGGCTATCTGGTTGTTCATGGGCGGTGCCCTCGAGGCAGCCGTTGAGGAGCGATGGCGGCGGGCGGCGGCCATGTTTAGTCGAGTGCACCGCCGCTACGGAAGGTGGGAGGAGGTCGCAGCGGGGACAGCAGAGTCATCGCTCTGGCATGGAGATTGCACGCCAGCGAGGAGGGAGCAGAGGACGCTGCAATGATTGCCTTGCGGGCCGCGTCGTGGGCGAATTGTGGAGTTCCAAAACGGCAGAGAGCTTGGACCCTCGACGTGCGACGGCGGAGCACGCAGGCGCCCGCTAGGTGCGCGATATGATTCACAGGCAGAGATACGGCGACGGTGCAGCAACGCACTCGAGGGTTGTGTCGACCGCAGCGCCGGCACCGATAGGCAGCGCTATCGTCTCACGCGCGCCGTGTCGTGCTCAGGTGCTGACAGTGAGGCTGTTCACGCGGGCCAACAGCACTAGGCCTCGCACGGGGAAGGCGCTGCCGGTCGTCGCTGCCGCCTTCGCGAGGCACGGTGGCGGGCGCCTGCAACGGGGGCAGCAGCACAGCGAAGCACGACGAGACGGCCGGCCTCTGCAGCGCGTCCCGGGGCTGCTCGTCTGCTCGCCTGCTCGCCGTCCCTGCGAGAGGTGGAGCGCGTGTTGCGAGGCGAAGCGCGGCCGCTTACGGATAGTGGAGGCTGGGGGCAGCGCAAGGCAGCACATGACGCATCGAGGGCTCGTGCCCCAGCACTGATACGCTGATAACAAGAGCTAGCCCGAGGCCCGTATAAGAGCTCCCCATCACCATAGCTACCGCCTGCTCTCCAGCTCCGTCTCCCCATCCCCATCCCCCATCTTTCTCCGTCCTTTGTCCCCCGTCCGTTTCTTCGTCTTCCCTTGTAGAGCATATCCCGGGGTACCGAGCCCTCTCGCCATCATGAGGTACTCAGCCCTCGCCATGCTGCCGCTGGCCGCAGCTTCGCCCTTCAAGGTGGGCACCATTCACAACGGCGCCGCCCCGGTGCTGTCGTCGTCCAACGCCGACGAGATTGTCCCCAACTCGTACATGGTCGTGTTCAAGAAGCACGTCAAGCACGAAGACGCAAAGAGCCATCATGAGTGGGTGCAGAGCGTCCACACCAAGGCTCAGGACGAGCGCATGGAGCTACGCAAGCGCTCCCAGTTCCCCATCACTACCGAGATCTTCGATGGTCTCAAGCACACATACAACATCGTCGGCGGCATGATGGGCTACTCCGGCCACTTCGACGACGAGACGCTCGAGGAGATCCGGAGACACCCAGACGTGAGTACCCTGCTTCCCTTCGCTCCCACACCACCTGCGGCGAGCCGTGAGCGTCTCCAGCCGACAAATCGGTCTGTGCTGCACAGCACCGCGTCAAGCGGCTGTGCGCCGCGAGCTTGCGAGGTTGCCTCCGAGCGGCTCGAGGACACGCAATACGACGCAATCGCACGTGATTCCGTGCCTTGGTACCTTGCATAGCATGTCATGACTCAAGCTAACGTTTGCTCGCATGACAGGTCGACTACATCGAGAAGGACTCCGTCGTCCACACCATGGGTGGCGATGAACACGAGACGGAGAAGAACGCCCCGTGGGGTCTCGCCCGTATCTCGCACCGCGACTCCTTGAGCTTCGGCACCTGGAACAAGTACCTCTACTCCGCCGACGGAGGCGAGGGTGTTGATGTCTATGTCATCGACACTGGCACCAACCACAAGCACGTCGACTTTGAGGGTCGCGCCCACTGGGGCAAGACCATCCCCAACGGCGACGCTGATGAGGATGGCAACGGTCACGGCACCCACTGCTCTGGCACTGTTGCTGGCAAGAAGTACGGTGTTGCCAAGAAGGCTGAGGTCTACGCTGTCAAGGTGCTCCGCTCCAACGGCTCTGGCACCATGTCCGATGTCGTCAAGGGTGTTGAGTACGCTGTTCAGGCACACAACGAGCAGGTCAAGAAGGCCAAGGATGGCAAGCGCAAGGGCTTCAAGGGCTCTGCTGCCAACATGAGCTTGGGCGGTGGCAAGTCTACTACTCTTGACCTCGCTGTGAACGCCGCTGTTGATGCCGGTATCCACTTCGCTGTTGCTGCTGGTAACGACAATGCCGACTCGTGCAACTACTCCCCCGCTGCCGCTGAAAACGCCGTCACTGTTGGTGCATCCACCCTTCTTGACGAGCGTGCCTATTTCTCCAACTACGGCAAGTGCAACGACATCTTCGCTCCTGGCCTTAACATTCTTTCCACCTGGATTGGCTCTGAGCACGCGACCAACACCATCTCCGGTACCTCCATGGCCTCGCCCCACATTGCTGGTCTTCTTGCCTATCTTCTTTCTCTTCAGCCCGCCAAGGACTCCGCCTATGCCGTTGCTGACATCACCCCCAAGAAGCTCAAGGCTAACCTCATCTCCATCGGTACCGTCGGTGCCCTCTCTGATGTTCCCAGCAACACCAAGAACATTCTTGCCTGGAACGGTGGTGGTTCCTCCAACTACACCGACATCGTCGATAAGGGTGGCTACACCGTCAAGAAGGCTGAGAAGGAAGAGAAGCAGGGCCTTACCATCACCATTCCTTCCGTCTCTGAGATCGAGGAAGACCTCGAGTCTGAGTTCAAGATCGCCAAGAACGCGGCCGGACGCGCTGGCTCCCGTCTCCACCAGAAGCTTGACAAGCTCAGCGGTGACATCGAGGAGTTTATTGCTGAGGAAATGGAGGGCTTCTTTGAGGAGTTCAAGGAGCGCGTTGCCCGCGAGTAAGTGAAGGTTGGTAGTGCCTGGCTCTTACGTGAAGGTGGCGCCAAAGTGGCGCCGCTGCTAGGAAATGTTTGCATATAGCACTGGATGTGCTTGGGTGTATTGTTCCGTAGCACGCATATCATAAGGACGGAATGGATTTGGATCTAGGCGCTAGGACTCGTATCGCGCGTTTCTATTATATTTCCTTGTATGGTCAGTATATTCCATCTCTGATCTTATGTACCTCATAGTGGTTTCTATAGAAACACAAAGGAAGATAGTGCGCGGCTAGAATGCATGTGTGTGTGGCGCTTCCCAAACTTTCTTATGCTTGGTGTCTTACTATGGTTCGCCGCTCTTCGAGAAGTCTGATTGCTATGCTGAAGGCGTTTGCTATAACGAGGCCTCATATGGTCATGATGTCTTCCGTGTTAGCTATGTAAGGCAGTTGATCGCAACGAGCCGATCCTGTGCTGCCCATCTCTTCTTGACCTGTAAGATAGTGCTTGGCGCAACTTCTACGCTGACTAATTACGGCTGTGACCTGTGGTTGATCTTGGCGGGGCGTACCACCAGACTCCGTCTCATCTGCAGCAACGATCAGACATTTAATCCCAATGACACAGAGGCAGACTCTCTACTATCTGAAGGGGTAACAGATTGTTAAATTGTAATCGGGAGATGGCGTGACAACCAGGCAATGCACGGCTCGAATCCAAACACAATGCCAGCGGCCAACACCTCTTCGAACCCATCGACGCCTGAGTCGGCGGCAACAGTACCAGAGAGACCAATTCAGAAAGCCTTCTCGTGTGTGCTGTGTGCTCAGCGTAAGGTCAAGTGCGATAAGGCACCTGGTGGGTGCTCGAATTGCACCAAGGCACGTGTGGAGTGTGTCTACAAGGCTCCTCTTCCTCCACGACGACGTAAAAAAGGACAGAATGCACGCGAGCTTGATATTCAAGCCAGACTGAAATTATACGAGAAAACGCTTAAGGCGCACGGCGTGGATCCCGAGGAGCTAGTGAGGCGAGAGGAAGGAAAAGCTGTCGTAGACCGAAAAGAGGATGTGATTGGCGTCAACAAGTACGCGGATGAGGTAGGAGTACCTCCCAATAGCGTGGAACAAACCAAAGAAGCGGAGAGGAAAGGCTCCGGCGTCCTCGTAGCTGAAGGAGGTAAGAGCAGGTACCTAGAGAACACGCTCTGGACCAGTCTCCAAAGCGAATTTCGAGACCCTAAAACAATACTGGACGACTCTTCAGATGAAGGCGACGATGAGAATGTTAGACCCCCAGGTGCACCATCGAGACTTGACATGTGCGGAGGCGACGTACTCCTAGCCGGTTCACTCTTGGGTAGCTCAAAGGCACCTAATAGTCTCCATCCATTCCACCCCAGCCCCGGACAGAGTTTCAAACTCTGGCAGGTCTACTTAGACAACATCAACCCCCTTATCAAGGTCTTCCATGCACCCTCTGTGCAACAGATCATTTCGAATGCGACCGGAAGCCTGGATGATGTGCCGAAGAATGTTGAATGCCTAATGTTCGGGATTTACTGCACTGCTGTTGAGAGCCTGAGCAACTCAGAATGTGCTTCTATCATGGGCGAGCCGAAGGAGGTCGTCAGTCAACGGTTCAAGATGGCGAGTCACCTTGCTCTTATCAGGTCCAGCTTTCTCAAGACGTCTGATCCCATAGTCCTGCAGGGATTAGTCTTGTACATCACTTCACTGATCAACTTCGACGCTCGGGTTGTTTGGATTCTCACAGGCGTTGCTGCGAGGATAGGACAGCGCATTGGGCTCCATCGAGATCCGGAAACTTTGGGATTGCCGCCTTTCGAATGCGAAATGAGGAGAAGGTTATGGTACCAAATCATGATGCAAGACGGGTTTGCAGAAAAGTTGGCCGGTACAGGAGGCATGATGTTCTTTGGCGATGTCAAACGCCCTTCAAACCTCAACGACAGCGACCTCTCTCCAGACATGAAGGAGCTCCCACAAGAGCATCAAGGCGCTACAGAAATGATGTTCTTCCTCATTCGCTGCCACCTCGGCGAGTTCCTGCGTAATTCAGCGAACCCGAAAGCGACGTACGATGGCGTTTGGAACAAGCTGTCTGGGAATGCTGCATCGCTTGCCGCAAAGGACAAGGCGATTGATGAGCTTGAAGCGCTATATCATCGCAAGTTCCTTGATTACTGCGATAGCTCTGTTCCATGGCACTTCATGTGCACTTATCTCTCTAAAGGCGTTGTGGCCATGTTGAGGTTCATCGCCCATTGCCCAGAGGGAACAGATGGGACCTTGCCGCAGAGTGAGAAAGATCTGTTGTTCAAGTGGGCAGTATCTGTGGTGGGGTGGCAGAACATGGCGTATACGACAAGAGAAATGTCGGGTTGTCTGTGGCATATCAATTCTCATTTCCAGTGGAAGGCCTTTGTGTACTTCGTATCCGCTCTCAAGTATCGCACTCAAGGCCCGGATGTCGATCAGGCGTGGAAAGAAGTTCAGATTGTATTCGACTTTCATCCGCATTTCTCGACACATGCGTCTAAACAAGCGCTCCCGATTGCGGTAGCCACGTTGACGCTCACCTCGTGGGATGCGTACATCGCCGACCGCGGTATCCCGGAAGGGGGTGAACCATACTTCATCCAGGTCTTGCGCGCACGAAAGGCGAAGGAATTCGCAAGAGTAAAATTGGCCCAGCCTAAGACTGTTCCAAAACAGTCGCCAGGCCTTTCACAACAAGCCTCTTCGTTTGTACAACCGCAGGAGTCAACATCAACCATTGGGTACTTCGACCCGATTAACAGCTTCGAATGGGATCCGAACATCTCGAATGCCTCCGAAGGCCCACAGCTGGGCGATCTAGATATCCCGATGAATGAGGATCAGTTCAACTGGTCGAACTGGGACAATGTAATGTTGAGCTTTGAATTGCAGAAGGCAAATGGATTTGCTATGGATGGGACGGGGCTTGAGATACCGTACGCTCCAAACGGACAAGGTAGTGAGTACTAGGGTTGTGAAACGCGGGGTCTAAAAACAAATTCTGGATGATTGATTGCTGCATCGGAAAGCTAGCTTACACACCTTGGTACCTTTAGCGCGCGCCTTCCAAACTTGAAACGCCAAGCATGGGATAGGCTGCGATACCTGCATAGCCGCTCACCTTCAACACAGCCATTCTGCCGCGGCAAATATAACTACCTTCGTCACGAAAACGTACGTCGCGAACTGCAGTGCTAAGACCAACTGTAACTGTATCGCACAGTAGGCCACCCGAGGATTCTAATCCAACATTCTGAAGTTTCACATATCGGCAGACATGGCGGAAGCATCCCGCAAGCAACTTCTAGCGTCCGTCAAGGATCTACTCTCTTCTGGAACCTACTCGGACTTTGACGTTACGTGCGGCCCGGATACCTACCATGCGCATCGTAGCATTGTATGCCCTCGTGCGCAGTTCTTTGCGGGAGCCACGAGATTTCCTGGGGTGGAGTCTGAGACCAAGAAGGTTGATCTTCCGGATGAGGAACCCGCTATTGTCAAGCTGTTGATGCAGTACCTTTACGAAGGCGATTATACGCCGTCCATTCCACAACGTAAACTGTCGACTTCTCTGATTCGTTCCCAAACTTCAACAAAATTTCCTCATACTTGCCCTGTCCATCCATTTGGGGGTACATCGCCATGTCAGGAACAACTCTGCCTGCACCATACTTGCGGTCCTCACTGCCGTGTACAAACCGGTTTATTTCGTGGTAGAATGGGCTGCTCGGCTTTCACCTGTTTGATATGTGTCCCGACAGGTCCACCGCTTGGTACAGATGCGTCAGATCTTATCACTCATGCTAAGATGTACGCTATCGCGGATCGTCTTATCGTTACCGGTCTAAAAGCACTTGCAAGTGCCAAGTTCGAAAACGCCTGCTCTTACTACTGGGACAAACCAGAATTCCCTGTTGCCGCTGATCTTGTCTTCACTTCAACACCCAATGAGGACAAGGGTCTCAGGGACATAGTCCGTAAGACGATCTCGAGTAACATGAAATTGATAAAGGACGCCACGATCAAGAATTTGTTGATGGAGTCCAACAAATTTGCCTATGAATTACTCGAAGGAAAGGCTCAAGAGCTGGGATGGATATGAAGAGGGTGGACACAGTTATATAACGTGGTATCAAGAATCTGACTGGGGGTATACTCTAGGCTCTGTGGTTGGTAACGCGGCACGCAAACTCTTCTATTTTGCTGTGGCGAAGGAGCATCTATGGTCCTTGAAACCATGTATATCACTCTTATGATGCAGCCATCAGTTGTCCTATCTGCAACGCTAGCCGTAGCAAGGGATTAATTGTAATTCTCTCCAATCAAACCCAAATCTAGTCATGGTTTTCTTCTATCCAACGTTCAGGATCAAGGAATTGCAAGGAACTCAATATCTGCTCAATAACACAAAACTATGCAAGCTTGCTAAACATACAATGCACGTGCCTTTTCAGCATCTACACATTTGCCTCGTTGTTTGTCATCGCATTCATTGTAGGTCCATGCACGCGAACTTGCTCCGCATAAAGCCAATCTTACCTTGGAAGTCCTGAGCCGCTTGTCAATCATGTCTAATGCTGCGTGCAATAAGCTATTTAGTGTCATCAAAGAGTAAGTATTTTCCCAAAGCAGATACTTTACGAAACTGCACGTCCGCGTTCTGTCTGTGTTTGCATTGTGTAGCTTAGGGCTCTTGTACTGACGTTATATAGCATTCCATCAACCAGCGACTATTCTGACCCCATCATTGCCTACGGCGTTGATGTCTTCAACGCGCACAAGAATATAGTCTGCGGTCAGTCGGATTTCTTCGCAAAGGCAGTGAAATTTCCGGTGGGCAAGGTATATCTGCGAACACTCTAGTCGCCTCTATGATGGCATTTACTAACGAATAGCGAAAGAGGCAGAAGATGGCAGGATAGACTTATCTGCCGATGAACCCGCCATCGTGCAACTCTTGGTCCAGTTCTTCTACGAGGCGGAGTACGACCCAATCTGCCCGCCGGTGCCGCTTCCTAATCACAAGGTCATGTATTACGCTCCCCAAACTCAGCTACACTCATGTAAGCACGGAAAACGCTGCAAGAATGAGAGCTCTCTTCGTCGAGTCTGCGCTCATCACGAATGCGGCACGGCTTGTAAGTTGGACTGCATCAACTTCGTCTGCTCCCACCGCTGTGATCCTCCTCCTGGCTCATCAGAGCAACTTCTCATACATGCTCAAGTCTACAAGATTGCAGACAAGTATGGTGTCAATGCGTTAAAGTATCTTGCCGCCGAGAAATCCCGTCGTAAGTGAACCCGAGCACTGAACTACCAATACTTGTACGAGTATCATGTGATGTATATAAACCTGAGATGCTGCTTTAAATGCTGACTACTTCACAGGCTCCTGTTGGAAGTGGTGGGACGACGCCAATTTTCCTGTGGCTGCTCATCATGCTTTCTCTACTACACCGGAGCATGATCGCGGACTTCGAGACATCGTTCAGCAAGCAGTATCCATGCATATCGATCCGCTCAAAAAGGCTGAGATCGAGGATCTGTTGAGTACGTATAATGGACTTGCGTTCCGTCTGCTGAAGGAGAAGGTAGGATAAAGGGAGATGTATATAGGTGAAGTGGGGACAAATGCGATACGGTCCCGGAAACCGTTTCAGGAATCGGAAGAGAAAACTGAAACAGATAAAGCATTCTCTGATGTTGTTATTTCCGCAATCAAAACAGCTGCTGGTTTCACACATTTATGTTCGCTTTCGTTTTCACTGTTTCGATTGGTGCTTGCCTCAGTATGTTATCTTTGTACCACGGCGAGGTCACACCTCTCCCTAACTGGTGGAACGTAGCACTGTACCCCGCCGATCTGGTGCGTTGTTCTTTTCAAACAATTTTTAATCCAACAATCACTCTCACACCTCCTAATTCCAAATCCTTAACTGCCCACTCATTATGGCGGAGGCCTCACACAAGTTGCTCTTGGAGTCGGTGAAAGGGTAAGCTCACTCTATTCCTCCGAACAACCAACGGATACTATTTAGCGTCATAACTGATCCGTTCGTAGCTTCCTCACTTCTGGTGACTATTCTGATCTTACAATCACTTGTCTATCCGATACATATAAGGTTCATAAGATTGTTGTTTGTTCTCGGGTTAAATTCTTCGAGAAAGCCATTAAGTTTGGTGGTCAGGTATGTCCAGAATCGAGCCTCGAGGCCTCTTTTTTGACATCATTTGAGCTGATCAATCGTAGGAGTCAGAGTCAGACACGGTAGATCTGCCCGAAGATGATCCAGTCATGGTGAAACTCCTCATCCAATACCTCTACGAGGGCGACTATTCTCCGAAAGCTCTTCCCTTCGAACACCTAAACTCCAAAGCTACAGAAAACTCCAAGACACAAGAGGTGTACGGACAGAAGCAGCCGCACAACTCCCCGCATACATGTACCCAGCTTCAGAGCTACTGTGGCAGTGGACAAATCTGTGACCATCATTATTGCGGCGAGAATTGTTCATATTCTTGTACCAATTTCGTCTGTCAGCAGTGTAACCCGCCTCCAGAGCTGCCTCCAGATGAACATGCTGATCAGCTCGCAACACATGCCAAGATCTACGCGCTCGGTGATCAGTATGATGTGGTCGGCCTGAAGCAGCTATCCCAGGAGAAGTTTAGGCGTGCCTCCCTACATTTCTGGAACGATCCCAAGTTTGCAGACGCCGCTCATCTGGCCTTTTCCACTACCATGGAGGATGACAAAGGACTCCGCGATATTGTTTCCACCACTATCGCTAACCATATGGAATTAGCCAATAAACCGGAAATTGAGGTTTTGATGACGCAATTTAATGGTCTTGCTTTCGGTATCCTCAAGCAGAAAGTGTCACAGGGCTGGCGGTAGAGGTACGCATGAGCTTGCGTAAGGTTCTTTTGAGAAAGGTCAGCTTTGTACTCTGCGCGGGATTAAGTACTCTTTCAACTCCAGAAGCCCTTATAGGAAATTTCTAAATGGGTCCAAGTATCTGAGCGTTCAAGGAACGTAAGCTGACGCTCCTGAATAGACTATGATATATGAAGGCAGCTTGCAAATTGTATCTGTTGTCAATACCGGCAGACGAAGCTGTGACAATAGATATCGCTGTGTATCTGCTGCACTTTTCGGTAGAAAATGAACCACTTTTAGTTGCATAAGCGCATAATGTATGAGACCTTCTTTCAAATAATTCGATAATCTGAATATGTAGGTTTTCACCGACATATCTTCAATGATGAGAGAGCGACCCAGAATTGGGAAGTAGTGAAGATAGATACGTGCACGAAATACCATCAGTCGCGACGGTTTATGATTGGTACATATTGAAGGGACTGGATAAACCATTAACTATATCATGAATACCGTAGAGCGACACATAATATCTAGAGACCCATAAATGGAGCTGTTGCTTGTGCTTGGCAGGCTGCGTTTGCTGTTGACATGCACCTGCCATAATTGACACTCGCTTCACTCCACGGTCTGAAAACGTCTTTTCTTTATCCCGCTCAACCACCTTGATATACCGGTCTAACACCTATTCGCTAACGTAACACTGCGGAAAATGGCCGAAAAATGGCGTACGCAGCTAACAGACCGCGTAAAAGAGTATGTACGCATGTTCCGAAATCCTGTGGCACGTGTATTTGACGAGTTATCAGGGCATACACGTCCGGCAAATACTCTGACTTGACGATCAACTGTGGTAATGATACATACTGCGTGCATAAGATCATTGTCTGTTCCGGCTCGGATTTCTTCGCCAGCGCACTCCGCTTCGCTGTGGGAAAGGTACGCAAATTGACGGTGCATTCGACTATCCGGTCGCTAATCTTTTAATCAGGAAGCTCAGGATAATGTGATCGATTTGCCAGAAGATGATCCACCCGCCGTTGAAGCTCTTCTCGCTTATCTTTATACTGCGGATTACGAACCCACTCTACCACCTCCGCCAAAACCGGGAGATCCACTCATATACACATACGATTTTCCCCATACTTGTTTTGGTGGGTGCGTTGGGAAGGATTGTTGGGGCAGAGACATCTGGAACATTTGTGAACATCACAAATGCAAAGGCGACACGTGTGGAAACAATTGTTGGAATTTTACATGTGTCGCTTGTGCAATTCCTAAGATTTCTGGAGATGCAGATCAACTGTTGCTGCATGCAAGAATCTATGTGATTGGTAAGGTTGCGGTATACACAATCAGATCGGTCCTCACTGACACCTACTACAGCTGATAAGTATATTGTCCATGGGTTGCGAGACCTCGCCAGCGAAAAGTTCGCTCTCGCATGCGAAAAGTACTGGGACAATGAGATGTTTGCTGTTGCAGCTCGATACGCTTACACAGCGACGACGGATGATGATGTTGGACTTCGAAAATTAGTGTGCGACACTATTGCAAATCATCGGACTCTTATCGACAAGCCAAGTGTTGAAGAGCTTCTGGCCGAGGTCCCAGGCCTTGCGAAGGACGTGTTGAAGAAGGTGGCGTTTACGAAATGAATGTAGGAAATGTGGCTGATGGACGTTATAGAATCGGAGTAGTAGTGAAGGTTGCTCGGTCTTGTAGTCGTGGCCTCGAAAGGGCAATCAGATTTTGTCCAGGATCTCTTGAAGGCTTGGAGTTTGATGGCTACAATGCAATGGTTGTATGATTCTCTGTTTAGGCCTCAAGTAGTGGTGTTTTACCTAAGTGAACTGAGATTTTCACTTGGTGCTCATCATAACTTGATTTGACAGAGAAACGTTTAGTTTCTTTAACAGCTGCACTATTCGTGTATCAATAAGTCAAGTATTCTTTTACCCTAAGTTCACGTCAAATGACTAATTTTAAGTACTTTATATACTGAGTCATTGAGATATCAATGCACGTTTGTAGAAGCGACTAAGTCTAAAGTTGAATACCACCTTCCCCATTGAATCTCCTCCTCAACTTGGGTGCATAATACCAGCCTAGACATATCAGCAAAATTGCACCAACTATCCCTACCGGGAGACCGATTACGAGTCCCAGGTTCACTCCTGAACCCTCCTGCGGCACTTCCTCTACTGGCGCTGAACACGGCGTTGGCCAAGGCGCTTCGTAATCAGGGAAGTCACAGATCCATATTGGCCTTTTTCCTCCGTTGTACTTCCTATGTCGCCCATTTCCATCACAGACTTTTATCACATCGCTTTCAGCAAGCGAGTCTCGCGTTGGCATTGAGTAATGCTCTTCGGTGTCGCCTAAATACAGTTGGAAAAGCCAATCATTGCCTTCATATCTAGCAAGCTTATAGTTTTCCATGTTCGAGCCGTGCCATCGGAAAGACAAAAGGTGATAAGTTATATCGCATGTATTGATTGACCCAGTGTGGAGAGCGGGCGTGCCGATATGTTCGAGGTAATACTTGTCAGGTTGGATCAACTTGTCGTCCGAGGTTTCAAAAACCTTGTTTCCTGAATGTCGTCAGTATATAGCTTACGCGTCGTGAGCTTTTACGTGTGAATAAAACATACGATACATCGGGACAAATCTCGTCCTGTCGCATGCAATGGTGCGCATGCGTGGCATGACTAAACTATACGCCTCCTTTGTCCTGTTTGTTTTGCCATCCTCACCAACATTTACATCCACCCATGGTTCAGGTATCGCGACCTCAGTATCGATGCTGCTGCTCAAGACGAGGTCTTTGCTTGCCGGCCAGTTGATATATGGCTCTCCGCACGGAAGATCTTCCGGAAACGGAAACGGAAACCATGGATAAGGGTATGTCTTAGGCATTGCTATTGCGGTGTTTACAACGGGTTTTCAGTTGAGCAAAGCTGGAGCAAGGCTGGCGCGTGAGATTGGGAGGGGCGAGACCAAGAGCTGCCAATACCAAGTAACCGGTCAGAAGGATGCCAATCCTGGTTGACGATCGTGTGCAATTACGCAGCAAGTAGAATGTGAGTGCACCCGCCACGACTCAATAAAATTTACGAACGATTTTTGAGGGCTGTCTAAAGTTCGAGAAATCTAGGGCTGACGATGTCCGCCTTACTATGTACTTTATGTGCGTCGAGTGTTGCTGAACAGAATGACAACCATGAGCTAGCTATTAATACAAACATGGTGTCATATCTTCAAGACCACCTATTATATGGGATTAATATCAGTCGCGCATCCATGGTCGAGGGAGGAAGGAGCTATCCTAAGGATTTCACGGTAGTTATACTGACGATGGCTGACGTCATCGCATTCGGTCTATTTGTTCACCAAGTCTTATTAACTATCACAATTCTCTGCCAGAGCCCTTCTCCAACGGGACAAAGAGTACAAACCACTCTCACTTTTATAAACGAGCTTTAAGACTACAAGAGACTTATCGCGATCATGGTTTCAACTCGTAGCAGGACAGCCCAGAGTCATCTCGAAGACTTCGCAATCAAGAGCAAGTCGACGCCACGAAAGGATCACAAAGGAAGCGCGGAAGATGATGCTGGTGTAGATACATCTAAGAAACAGTCATCATCTAAAAAGCGCAAAGCGCCCATATCCACTGCAGAGAGCTTAACGCCGAAACGAGCCAAAACCGCCCAAGGCAATAAGCGTGCCGATTCAGCCCAGGTCGAAGACACACCTATTATTTTAATCAACCGCGCGCCAGTACTGCAACTTTGGTCCACCTGTGTAACACATCGCCTACACCCATCACTCCCGTGGGCGACATGCCTCAGCGCAGGCTCGGCCATTAGCGCAATATGCGCGGTAGCAAAGGGTCGCTCAATCGGTAAGATATCCGAGCAAGATAAATCTGAAGAGAAGATTCGCGAACGAAAAGAGGCGAAGATGAAGCAAGGAGATTTAGAGGAGATGCATATCATGCATTTCAGCCTCAAGCTTAAGGATGGGCTCGCGATCGTTGGGAATGAGCAGAAAGGCAAGCCGGCGAGTGAAGAAGCGTTGAAAAAGAAATTTGGAGAAGTAGAGTATGAAAGGGTAAAGAACTGTTTTGAAGAGATACTAACGTCATGGAGTGAAGATGATGAGGATCGGCTAAACGATGAGGCTTTCCGCTTTTACGAGGATTTTCGCCCAACAGTCAAAGGTGGACAAAAAGGATGGGGAAGGAAAGGCGAACTAAATTTGGAGACTGTCAAGAACGTGGTACAAAAGTGACGCGAAGAGAAACCGCTTATTACGTGTGGACCAGCTTGTGTTTGAGAAGCACGATTCAGTCAACTGACAGTCGCTTAGAGAAAGTTCGCTAAAACAGAATATACATTAGTTACGAAATTTTATATTCACATTAGATTGTACGGGCAGGGTTTGAGTTTACGATTATCTCCTGTGGAAGGTCCACCGGCGTGGGCTTGAGGTGGTCGGTAGCTCAACTGGTGCTGCTATTGGCAGACTTGGTCGTCTTGTGTGAAGGTTTTTCGGAGTAGCCGGAAGTTCTTGTGCCAATGCTCGGTTTGAAATGGGCGTACGTGAACTGGAAGATGTTGAGTCCCAGGGTCTATAGCCATATCTCGTTTGCGTCCCAGCAGCAATCGGAAACCCATCAATCTCAAATACTTTTGCTGAAATCTTCTCTTTTTTCCGACCGAATGCTTTGTTCAGAAGCCAGACCGCAACAGCGATTACTGCTATGCCACCGATGACTGCACCCATCCCAAGGCCAATCACGGCTCCCTTGGAGAGAGAGTCACCTTCCCCTGTCTCTGGCTTCGCTGGTGTTGAGGAAGTTGGAGTTGATATTGAGGCTGAAATTCGGGTCGCAGTGGAAACCGTAGACGTACTCGTGATCTTGGTCTCAGTCGTTTTCGTGTTATGGTCCGAAACAGTTGTCGAAGTGGATAGCGGTGCTCCAAACACCTGCGCTATTTCAAAAACCTTCGCCCCAGCTTTCATACAACAATCTTCCTCACCACCACAACACCATAGCGTCGAGTTCTTTGTCCCATCGCAAGGTGTAACTCGTTGTGGGCTTGGTCCATCACCTGCACATATATCTAGACATTCCCCTGCAGAGAAATCCTTCTGTGTGCACGCGCTTGTCCACCACGAAGTGTATGGTTGCCAATCCTCGTCCATTATGCGATTTTGGCAAACGCCATTTGGCAGACATTCGTCTTGTGTGAAGTTCGAGTTGTAAGGATTGTATCCCCCCGGCGGATTGATACGGTTTAAACCACAGCACAATGATTGAAGGTTGGAAGCAGCGCAAGGAATGTAATCGGGGTTCTGGAAGTCATCGCCAGTCTTGTTGTAGCATGTTGCATACGCTGTCCCGGCAAAGGTCAGGGTAATGATAAAGAGTGACTTCATTGTCGAGAAGTTGTTAGAACGGCTGACACACTGTGGGTGATGCAATAAATGTATTTCTTGGAAATTTCAAGGCCCGGTCTATATATAGATACGACTGTTGTCGACTTATGTTTTGCACGAAGCCAGAGTTTAAGGTTTCTGATAGCTTGCATGGATGTTGAAGGAACGCAGTCGGAAAAGGCCGAAAGCGTGGTTTTGCATCAATGTCCCAAGCCCACTGCTGGGAGTTTCAATAGTATACAGCTATACGAACTTGATGTTTTTCTCTTATCCAATTACTTTCTTCTCATTTAGAAGGTACATTTACGACTCACATTCATCCATAATAATTGTGTATCGTATATTTTTGACGAATTACGAATCACAGGAGCTAGCGCATGGGAATATGGGAAGTGGTCGTTCGCAAATTATTCCCCGGCGCACAATTAGGTGTTTCAACTGTTCCTACGCACTTCGCTTAAGACCCCTTTCTGAGAATGGTCGTCTGTCCATTTACCCCATACGATACGATCAACAGAGCAGAAATTAAAAGGATGTCGGGAATTATAATGGAAGGAGTTAGCGAACGATGTTCGGTTCGTCCGCAGGCTTTTGACCCCATGCTGCCAACAATGATATCCACCAGAGAACACTGATCACGCTATCGGCACATTTGCATCATCATTAAAGTCAGCCTTAGGATATGTTGGAAAATTTGAACTCAAGTCGCAGGACTCGGTGCGCTGCTCGCAAATTCCACTTCCGGCCATTCTCTTCTTACTTCCTCATTTCCACTTAGTATGCCTTCTCCTGTCATTTTACTAACCATATCCAAGAAAGCTCTTACAAATAGCCTCGTAACTTCGACCATTCTTGCAGCCTTGATTGCGCCACTACCACCAGTTATTCCATATCCCTGTAATAGAACAACTAGGTCTGAGAAGTCTGTATGGTTCGTCTTTCCGTGCACGATTATCTCTTTCGTCCAGGAGGATTGCCAGGAGACAAATCGTGGAAAGCTGTTATCTCCCGTCGCGAGGTGCTGTTCGGACATCATGAGGAGAGCAGGCGTGCGGATATCAGCAGATGAGTCGTTCACAGCGGCCGGTGGGAAGACCTGTCCATCGATGTTGATCGAGCCAAGGATTTGCGGATGTGATCGATTCCTATCGTAAAGAGGCTGGTTCAGAGATGCACTACCTCCCAAGGAGTGACCAAAGAAAGCAACATGGGTAAGATTTAGTGGCACGTCCAGCGCTTCTTGGATATTGGGAAGAGCATCGAGAACGGCGGACGTGTCCTCTAGGCGGTACTCGTGTACTCGATTGATGAACTTATCGTCTGGAATAAAGTCCTCTGACAGGCCCGGGACTCCGGTCCCATTTGGAAACTGTAGGTAAGGTTGCTCGCCTGGATGATCTACGGTCACGATAGTGTAGCCTGTCGAGACGATGTCGGAAAAGAGACTGGAGAACATCTGAGATGGTGGCCCTGCAAATGGTGGGCTCCAGATCAGGGTTGGAAGTGCGAGATGATCGTAGTCAAAAATTGAAGGTGCCGCATGAGCGATACGAGCGGTCACGTTGCCAAATGCGCCAGACGGGACTGAATAGTACTGTTCATAGTATGTTGCAAGACCATCCCACAAATATGGACGCAGCGGTGCTTCGTAGAGAGTAGGATAATAAACGTTAAGGATCAAAGACGTCCCAGTTCCGTTTGAAGCAACAGGATCATTCTGCGTAATCTTATCCAATATCCAGGCTTTGGAGCCGACACGGTATGGGCCGGTGGTCGGTGGCAGAGAAAGGCCTGATACTATGGAGCCGAACGTGAAGGCTGAAATAGTGATGAATAACATATCACGATAGCAATGAATTTTTTTTAGATAGATACCCTTTAACAATTCGTTTCAGAGAAAGACAATCTTTAACTGTAAAGCCTGCTGCCGGACGACCCTTCTGTTAGTGCTTACTCGTAAGGTCCTTCCTAAACGAGTAGTTGTCGTGGCGGCTTTTATATCTAGCCCATGATGATAGCTATAGCTGATTGGTGCTAAACGGTAACACAGGCAGCCTAAGGCCGCGCTTGATTGCAAGTCTCCCCAGAGTAACTCCCAAAGCAGCAACTACTTTATTTTATACGAAGGAGCTCGTTTTTACGAGTTAACACATTAGTCGGCATATGGGCTCTCCGCTTGTACAATGCTACTGGCGCTTAATGCTTTTATTAGGTCTTTAAGCAGTGTTCCTAACTCGAGTCGATCATAAATGTTAGAAGAAATGGTGTTTACAAGACCTGATTGGCTCTTTTATTAACATAGTACACGTTACGCATGCACGGATTGCGCCATTTGCAGGATGATACGCGAATGCAGCGTCACATGATATTAAGACTACCATATAGTCCTTGCTACCAGTATCAGCATACCAACAACTTCGAATTTGCTAACGTAAATAAGTTCTAAATTCTACCTTTGCCATGGCGACCTCTACACTCCACCCTGTCAACAACCCTCCAGGAACCCTTTACTTCGCCTTCGGCTCCAATCTCTCCCCCACCCAAATGTCCATCCGCTGCACCATCGCTCCAGAACAATCATCCCGCCCCATCGCCATCGCGCGACTCCCGAAATGGAAATGGTTCATATGTCAACGTGGGTGCGCAAACATCAAGCGCAGCACAGAGCACTCCATAGACGGGAAAGACGTTGAAGACGAAGTCTGGGGCGTCGTTTACTCGATGCACCCTTCAGATGTCGCAATCCTAGATACCTACGAGGGTGTCGATCCAGATGCGCCCTCTTCTGCATCTGTCTCCACTTCCCGGCCGAATGAGCAGGGGAAGGGTAGACACAATAAAGTGTACCTCAAGGTTGATATCATACGGTGGCTTGGCAGTGAGGATGAAAAGAACCTGGGTGAGGAGAAGGTGAGAGCACTGGTGTATGTTGATGAAAGGGATGTTGAAGAGGGTGACATAAGGGAAAATTATGTGGGGAGGATTAACCGGGGTATTAGGGAAGCGGTGGGGTTGGGGTTTAGTGAGGCGTGGGTTAAGAAAATTATGCGGAGGTGGGTCGTGGAGGGGGTGGAGGCGGAGGAGGGGTATGTGGGTGGGGAGAATAGGGGGCTATAAGGATGGGTAGGGTCGTGTCTAATAAGAGGGGTGCATGGTTTACAGTGTAGTATACTATAGGTATAATCTAGGCAAAGAGTCCTGAATTTGATTCAGTACAAAAGGCTTGTGTTCTGCCTGAGAAGCTTTTTGAAGACTCCGGTGCGTCTGCATTAGAAGATTTTGCGCACCGTATATTTATGGGCAAAGTAAGCTTGATATTATACAGCTTGTTATCCGATCTCAAAACTCTTACTGGAACTCCTTAAGTAAACATTTCTCCCAATCTATTTTCTTCCCACTTCTTCCATTATCCATTAATACGCAGGACGCGAGCTAACTCGTGACTGACTCGCAAAACTTGCACCTCGGATAACACTACCCCTTCTCGACCCGGGCGCCGGGCTTCCTTGGGCAATTGAATTGTGCCTTGAACCGTACAAGCCAGGCAAAGCGCTGACCCTTCTACCACCAGTTTCTTCCCTCGCTCCAGCAAGCTGCTGCGCGAAAGGACTGCGCTTGCGCAAGACGGGGCCTTTCCAGTAGATGACATAGACGGCCAATACGAGAATGAAGGAGATGCAAAAGAGAATAGTAGAGGCGTAGGCGAGGTGATTAGGGTTCGATGAAGAGGGGATGTTTTGGAAGAACGGTGTTGCGGGGAGGGTGAGAACACCGGCAAGGAAGTCACGAGCCCAACCGTTTCCACCTGTTGCAGAAGCAGAGTAGGGTCCGTAAGCGCAAATCCTAAAATTATCGATTAGCTGAGAACATGATTTATTTTGGATGCGGGAGGTACGCACATATAGTCAATCGTAGCCATGTAGATAGCATAGTTGGCGATACCGACGACTGCAGCAAAAATCATAGACGCGATCCATGGCAGTGGTGGTCCGGTAGATGTCCACGCGAAGCCGATCAAACCAATAGGCAGGCAAGGCGCCGTGAATAGGAGCCACCAAAGACGAGACTCGTACTGTGCCCTTTCGTCCTCGGGCTTGTTTTTACGCTCCTTCTCGTTGCGTTTGATGGCAGGGATGAAAGATATCCAAGCGAGGAAATAGCCCACACCAATGGAAACGAATGCAAGTCCGACAGCGAAAGTGGCGAAATCCCATTGCGCATACACAAGTGCGAATGACTGGATGAACATGAAGATAAGGGCATCGGAGAAACCGGAGAGTAGGGACAATACAAGCACAATAGGCTCGGTAAGGAACATGCGGAATGGACGGATCCCTTCATCTATATCAGCAAATCTGCGACTGAAAATTTATGGGGACGTTTCTCACAGGTGATCAAGATCTCGCGCATGGAGAAGCGCTCTCGGTACGGCGTAAGTTCATTTGGACCCCACAAGTTCAAAGGCTTGCCATTCTTTTCGCTCTCTTTGCGACGCCTCTTCGCGATGCGGTCCATCATGATGGTAGATCGAGTCTCTGGAACCAGGAAGAAGTGTACGAGCTGAGTAGCACCACCGAAAATCAACTGAATCCAGATATTCCAGCGCCAGGCCAGGAATTGTTCGACGAAGCCACCAACGACGGGACCTAAGATAGAGCCACCGACGGAGGAGAAAACGATGAAGGCCTATTCCAACGTTAACAAACAAACCAAAAGGTATACAGAATGTAGTTAATACGTACCACAGCGTACTGTTGGTTATCAGACTCCCACATATCAGCAACCATACCAAGCGTCACTGAACCACCAGCTGTGGAGAGACCACCGAGCGCTCGAAACGCTAAGATAGTGCCAAAGTTGGGTGCAATACCCACAGGGATTTGCCAAATATTCACAAAGAACAAACTGAGCTGGAGGATAGGCCATCTTCCCAGCTCCTCGCTCCATGGCTGTACTTCATTAGATTGGTGTAAACAAGATGGTAGAAACGAGATATACGTACCGCCCAAAGCTCACAACCAAAAGCATACGTGATCAAGAAGATAGCCGCACCCAATCTTCCAGCTTGCGCGCTAACGCCAAATTCCTCCGAGATGCCTGCTACGGCATTCGAGTATAGCGATGTGTTGAAGTTCATCGACACCTGCACGGTGAAGACAATGGAAAGTATCATCCATTTCTGTAGATTTGTTAGCTCGTACAAATAGCAGAAAGAAAACAAAAGCATACTTTCCACGTCGGAAAGCAGAACCCCAGTTCCTCGTAGCAATCTTCCTCGGTGATTTCGTATCGATCGTAGGTTCCGTACTTTTCGTAGAACTCGCGGTCCTCCTTCGACACGCCCTCATCAGCGGTCGGGTTCTCGTTATGCGTACCAGCATCATCGGAGCTGTCGTATTTTCTTTCTGTTTCCGTATCGCCGACAGTGCTAGGCCTAGCATCCGGCTGTGGGCCCTGCGTATCTGCCATGCCGAAAATGGACAGAACACCTGTTTTTCAAAAGTGTGAAAAGGATGGGAGTGCTGTTATGATATGCGACACTGCGACGAGGGAAAACCTGGCATCAAATATAACAACTAGTACAGCGGCAAGGCTACCCGAATTTACAGCATACTAATGCCGAAGTGGGGATGCGATAGCAAGAGAAGAGCATACGACTGGGCAGTTCTCCCTGCATAAGTACACCGGTGGTGTGCCATGGGGGTCACCAGAGCAAAAAGATATGCCGTCATCGCACATTTTCTGACTGATTTTGGCGCGAAAGAGACGCGAAGGACCGTTTTAATGGGCCTGATCAGCCAGTGGTCATTGGCTTGGGGTTTGGAGACCGTCGGATTTTGTGGGCCATCGTGCACGAGCCGGAGCAGCCGACGCTGGAGATATGACCTCACATCATCCCGCACGGGAGCCCCATCCGTGTGCGTTCGATCGTACGGCCGGGCAGGGCAACTATATACTCTGGAGTTTGAGGAATATAACTCGTGAAGTTGTCGCGGCACGCACCTTGGAATGCCATGCATCTCACGATGCGACAAGCACCGATTGACGAGATCCCAAGCTTCGCCAGTGCATCTCGATGATCCTTTGCCAAGGGCGCCGCAAAGCTTTGCGACCGGCATGGCAGGGAACTGGTGCGGGATTATGGAATTTTGCATCTCTCCTGACGTCATACGTCATCCCAGGTTCAACGTTTGTTGGACGTTGCATCCGCACAGACGCCACCCCAAGTGGCTCGACATTGTGAGAACGATGCGGACGGCTTACCCATCATGGTTTAGACGCATAAAAAAACCGACAGAACAAGGACAAGTCGACTGTATCGAGGACAAGTTTTTTTCGAAAATGGAACTATGAATCGTAAGCTTTGTTCCAAACTGATGTCGCGGCACAGGATGCGCCGGAATCAGCGCTTGTGGGAGCTGGCGGGTGTGGCGGGGTGCAGCGATGATCTCGATTGCGGCTGCGTTAGGCAACCCTGTATGTGTGCGGAGTTGGCTTACGATCGTGGATTGTGTGGGGGTACTGCGACACCTCCTTCGCGCCTTTATCTTGACAACGCTCTCGTCCTATAACTATATCCCGTGCAATCCATCTCTTTAGCTACAATAGTATTGAGTATTTTATTCGCTCTCGTTCCACCAGTGTTCGTAGAGTCCAAGTGCTACACAAGCTCAGAAGCTATCCGATGGACTCATCACTTTGTATTATAGTAATTACCTGTATTTTAGAAGAAGTACCTCATTTGCTCCATAAAGGTCTTGTCCTTCAGCCACAGCTATCTGGTGTTTAGATTCTTCTTTAAACTGTACAGCATGGATTCGAAGACATCTTCGTTCTAGCAAGCCTCAAACATTGTTCCGGTTTGTTGAATGTCCGTCATTCCTGACCGCAGCGATGTGGCCAGGACCTTGTGGTGCTTCTTGATGTGCGCACACAAATTGATTTTAATACCATTAGTACAGCCCTAAGCTGCTTCTCTCTGCCTACTGCTTCTCTCTACCACTGCTCTATACTTCTTGCGATCCATTTCGTAATAGCAATCTTAATAGGCTTTTCCATTACTCTTTTATACTGCTCTTGGAATTGGAAGATCTCGAAACTGCGCTCTGGTGTCAAGTCGAACTCCTGCGCCTAACCCTTGTAGCAACATGTTTTAATCTTTGTCCCAGGTTTTCTTATCGGTATTACCTGGGTAGAGTCAGGTTCGTTTTCGTTGAAGACACCGACTCGTTGTGGTCGGCGAGCAGTCATCATCATAATGATCTTTTGTGGCCTAGGCTCTTTTGATGGTTTTCGTGTCGAGATAGCTTTGATTTTTCTCGTAACTTTGCCCTTCAGAGACTTACGGAGAGATTTCAGTCTTTCAATCTCCTTTTTGATCGGTTGTTCGTTTGTTGTGGCCTTGCCGTGCTTCGATGCACCTATGTTGTGTTCTGTGATCAATGGCAAGGCATTGGGTTTCGCAGTTGAGGACATCATCTTTCTGCGAGCAGATGGTACTGCGAGAGGTCTGTCCTGGGGGAACAGAGGTCATGCGGAAGGCAATTGTGTGGACTTCTGCGATTGAAGAAGATCGAATATCCGTACAGTTCATCGCATAAGGCTATGATTATTTGACTTACAATAAAGCTATAAGCAAACTTAGTGTACTAATCTTGCTGTAGAGTCTACGGTAAGTTTAAGCAGACGAGACTTTTTAAATCAGCTATTGTTGTGGCGATGTCTCCTCCCATATATCGACTAACAAGTTCGTATCCCAATAGAAAGAAGATGCGCCTTTTGAACCCTTCGATGATCAGACGGTTGAGCGGTCAGTGCGTGAGAACCCACTAGGTATAGAAAATACTGCGACATCACAAAAGCCAGCAATGCTTGATCAATCACTTTCATTAACTCGCTAAGTATATGCAAGAGGGTATATCATATATCCACCACCCTTTAGTTCTTCGCACCGTGTACGAAAACCCTCTCCTTAAGGTCCTTGAACTGCTTCTCTCCAGGCTCGCCCGCACGTCCACCGAAGACAAGCTGAGCCCTCAACTTCCAGTCCTGAGGAATGTTGTACTCTGTCTGAACCTTCTGGTCTACGATGGGGTTGTAGTGCTGCAGGTTAGCACCGAAACCTTCAGCTTCGAGGGCGACCCATGCAGCGTATTGGCTGGATACAAAGTCAGTATGATGTTCAAAAATCAAAGAAATAGGTAGAAGTAAGTGTCTTAGCCAGCTGTCAATGTCTGAAAGTTTCAGACAGCCGCCAGCAAGAGCACCCACATTGTACCCTGGCATTACTTACTGCATGGCAGAGGTGTGCTCGGACCAGTCGCCGAAGTGGTGCGCGTAGATGGGGAAAGCCTTGCGCAAGTTCTCGACGGGCTCAGGGTCTTCGAAGAAAAGGATCTATTTGAGGGGTTAGTGATGGTGTGATACGAGGCGGTGGGAGGCATGGTGGGGTGGCAGAGCATGTGCGATATGACGATGGTGGGGCCTGCATGAGCTAGTGGGACAGGGGCAAGACGGCGAGAATGCCATGTGGACCGCCAAAACACCATGGTTCTCGATGCTTCCATCCTTGATGCCAAAGGGAGACGTGGGCGAGAGGAATTGGTGACACTTACGGTTCCGTATGCGGCCTTGAAGCCATTGAGCTTGGGCTCAGTGCCAGACTTGAACTGGTCCTCAGGAACCTGAGGCTTCAGCACATCCTTGGTGATTTCCCAGAACTTCTCGTGCTCCTCGTTGAGAAGAACGACGAGGCGCGCTGATTGCGAGTTGAACGACGAGGGAACGTGGAGGACGAGCTGGTTGACAAGGTCAACAATCTCCTTGTCGGACTTGGGCGCCTGCTTGTTGAGCTGGTAGATGGTGCGGCGGTCCTTGACGGCGTCGAGGAAGGTCTTGGAAGAAGCCATTGTTGAGGTGGTGGAAAAAGAATGGTGTGAGGTTGATTGGAATGTGGCTGTCGAAAGTCTTGAGGAAACTGGTGTGCAGGATACAAGAGACGGCGCAACTCGGCAGCTTTTGTATGCAGCGCGTCTCCAGGCCTGCTGGGCCATTTGTAAGGGCTTGCTCAGCGATAGCGCCATGGTGTCGAGAAAAACGTGCGTCGTGGATCCCCAGCTCCCGTTTAGAGAAAAGTCGTCGCTCGGCAAGTGCTGGAGAAAAACGGCAAACAGCACCCCCATAATTATGCCAGCACCGAGCGTCCTGGCGTTTGCAAGCATGACACAATCAACTGAAACGCTACCGGACTTTGAAAGGAGTGCTCTCCATCAGCATCCTCTCCCTTTGCCCAATTGTGATGAGGATCAAACGACAATGGTGGCGCTCACGCGAGGCGCTGGTGTCGGTTTCGGCATGGTTGCTCGGGTAGCGCCCCGTATCTTCGAATTCGGAGCGGATGCGAGATTTGCCGATGCTTAACAAAGAGCCCAGGCATATGATTAAGTGGAGCGGAAATTCGCCGCACTTTCTCAGGAGGCGGTGATGGTGCTTGATAACGATGCTGCCACTCCTCAATGGCTTCGCTGGTCGTCCCAAGCATGCGAAAACATCTTCTTTCTTGCTATTTGCGCGCGCGCTCCATTAGATCTTCAACGACGGAACAATGAGCACAAACGGCAGCCCTGCGATAGCTGATGATCAGATATAAAAGCGAGCTCCTTCGTATATCAGGGCACACACATCTTGCAGATAATCAGCGCATGTCAACCACTTGAATTATGAACCAGCTGCAATGATATTGCCGGTGCGCTCCATCCAGCGAACCTCTTCGGACGAACACCCCAACATCTTGCCCAGAAGCCAAGTCACTAATCGCATCATCTATCCCAGAATGTAACGCCGGACATCACAACAGAGATGCCCAGACGCCCACCCCAGCGCTCCCCAAAAGCATCACACCCCGCCAAAAGTTCATGGTTCCCCACCTCTCCACCAATTCTCTCGATTCCTTCTCCTCTCCCTTCCCACTCTGCCCCCTCTTCGACAGCTCCGTAATCGTTCCCCACATGAGCAGGCGCGTATATGGCGCGAGTCCGAACAAGCCGACCGCGGCTGCCGCGTATAAATTCGTCTTCGCATGCGACGCGACGCCCGTCGCGCTAAGAGTTGGGTTGAACGAGGCACGATACGCCAGCGTCGCGAAACCGATGGACGAGCTCAGGGCGCATCCCGTAACGGGAATGATGCCGGATTCATAGAGGATAAGCCATTGCTTCGTGAGAATAGGGCCGGTGGCATGGAGAAGCGCCGGAAAGGTGATGATCGAAGTGGTAAGATTAGCACCTATCGTCTAAATGAGCTTGAGATGAAAAGCAGAAGGACGGATGTGAGCTTACCTGCTGCGAGGGCTGCTGCAAGGATGCTGTACGTTTGAAGTGCGGGGGTGAGCAAGGACATGTTGACTGATTTCGAGCTGGTGAGTTCGTTTTGAATTAGGTCCTGACGAGGTGAGATAATCTATACCAGAACCAACAATTCACGAGCAATCAACATTCTTAAATACATCTACATGCGTCACGGCCCCCTCACAGCTAAGGTTGAAGCTACGGTGCCCATGGCGCCTCAAAGTGGTATACGGCCGAAACTAGGCTAGCGTGACACCAGCGGGAGGTTGTTTTGCCTTCTTTCTCGGGTCGGGCTGAGATTCGGGGTCAAAACATCTCCAGTGCACCGACGTCTACAAAGAGTGGAATCCTTCCACAAAAGACGTTCCTCGTATGGAGGTAGATGTAGAGTGAGAAGTGGAGGAGGAAAGTAGCTGGGGCGAAGACTAACCTACTGTGGTGTAGTTTACGCGCAATGTTTATTCAGCAATGAATACGCGCCGGTGCGATCACATAAACATATACGAGCACTTCAATCCCGCCCACAATTTGTGTACGAGTTCCACGTGGTCCTTTCGGAGGTAAAAGCATCAACACGCTCGGTTAGATAACAATCTTCGTTCTAATACCATACTTCATATGCCTTCGGAGGTGAAAGTATCTCAACCTTGGACGAGTTTACGAAAGAACTCGTTTTGATTGACCATTCAGCCTGAGTGGCCTCAACGCTGTGACTAAATAGTGAACAAAAAACAAGTTCCTTCATAAATGCAGGCTCATTTACCAAATACTGTGACACTTCTGCGCTAGAGTTTCTTCAACCCATTTTTTCGTAAAGCTGTACTCATAGGTTCAACATCCGAATACGTTACTCCGGTAACTGACTACGCAGTTCCTCGATGACGGTTCGATGCTTTTTGCAGGATCTGTCTTATGTCACCCACTCCTGCACACCCATGCCAGAGCGGTATATCCCCTCTTTGCGATAAGGCTACATGTGCATCTCACCATAGGCCCCGCTCATGCTCGATAAGGGCTTTATTTGGTAAAACCCCACAAGTTCTGACCTTGCACTCGTTCAGTGCGTTAACACTATTTCACCACAGTTTTAGTATTTCCCTTGTGCAACGTTCCTAGACGTTGATCTATAAAGTAAAAGAAAACCGTAGTAAGAGATATCTACTGAGAGAAATGAGAAGTAATTGGGGGTCTCATAATATATAGCATATCCCCCTATAGCTACTTCGTTTCAGTCTACTCTTCTCCATCCTCCCCACTCGTCTGTCTTTTCACTGACAAGATCGATCATGGATTACGTTCCGATTCAACCCGTCCTTTTGGTGGTCAGGCGACCTATTGACTGGGGTATGTCCGATTGCCCGGTGTCACACGATGAAGCAGGCCCTCTTCGAGCCGGCAGTAAGAACTAACCATTGGATGATGAAAGCGCCTAGCGTAAAATCACAGACTAAAAAACTCCGGCATAGTTACTGAGGCTCCAGAGATATGCGCAAACGTTTCGGTAACGAACTGCTCGGCAAGAAGTCATAGTACATGAAATATGTGACTAGAGAATTGAGCTTCGATGTCGTGAAGACCGCAAATACGGACTGGGGATTAACCGCTCGCTATCCTGAGGCCTGCCCAGAAGGTATTCTCCACGACGAGCCAGAGGAGGATTGTGCCGCCCAATTAGTACGCGCAGGGCTTTACCGTAAGACTATCCTTCGATTACAATAGAACTATCAATAACTACCAGCAAGACGCTTTGAAGATGAAAACAAAGTGCTCTACATTCCCCAAATGCCCCGTATCGGAGAAAAAGCTACAAATCCGCGCAAAGCAGGTTTTCTACGAGCACTAAACAGCCCTGTTGTTCAGCCTGTTTACGGCCCAGGTCATGCATTCCCCAACAAACAAGCCATTGGTAGCGCACTCCGAGTTTCTTATACAAAGCGATCACAAAATCTCTACTATGCACTCTAAGACACGACATTCACTATAGACTTAATGGTGAGTACACTTGCGGTGTTGTTAACACTCGTCATGTGAACGTATAACCTGACTCAATGTCCTACTGACTTTTCTAAAAGCCGTCACCTTTATGCGAACTTGAAAGATATCGAGTAAAATCAACATATCTTCATCGCCGACGTCATTTGTCGCCAGCTGCTGAACCCTGCCGCCTTCTTAGCGTAACTTCAGACCTATTACCCCGATGTGAAGATCCGCTCATCAGTCACCAAATCAGTTTGCACTCACAACGTGCATATGTACTGGCGCAACCTGAATAACGACTTGGTTGATAGCGAGGCAGAGTACAGTTTTCGGCGGGATGTCCCCGTACTAAAATGCAGTTGCTTCAAGCGACCACTACCCAATGCCATCACGCCCCCGAAGAAGGCTCGGGTGCATAGATGTAGTGCTAATAGGGCCCGCTGATATGAGCCATATCTCCGCATCCTGCATACGCATGAAACGAATTGTCATCATATACACCTTCCGCTAAATGTCGATCATTACCATCTCAATAGCCCCCTTTTTTTTCGAATCGTTTGAAGTTCATCTATTGATGGAGTTATCTATGGGTTTCTATTTCTGCATAGTCGGACAGGAGGGCTGTATGGTTATTCGAATGGTTTCTGTTCCAGTAGCAGAAACCACTCGAGAAACCTTGCCAGGACCAATTTGCTACTTGTTCTTGCATCCATTGTTCCCAGAGGTGGCGAGTTCTAGATGATGAGATGCAAAGCCTATACTATTCCAGTGGATATTGATTTCGATATTTTGCTCTTAGCGGATCTAGATCTAGTTTCACTTCGAGTTGGAAGATATAGCAGGACTTACTTCATAGGGGCCAGGATAGCTTCCCGTGATTGCAATTTTGTAGTTGCTATATATCGTTACCACAGAAGAATCATATGGCCCTCAACGTGCCCATTTGTATATAGACGACGCATTATATTGTCTAGACAATAGATCTTGAAGACAACCAACGGGGACACCATGCATCTGGTACTTCCAGTGTGACATGTCACAGGTAGCATCACATCCGCTGTGGAGCAACGCCACTCAAACATAATTTCGTCAGCAACATAAACAAGGCTGACTTGAAAAGTATTTACACCGTCTTACACTACGTCTAATATCGATTCTGCGCGCCTTCAGCAGAATACTATAATTACGAGAGTAAAGAAAGTACAGAGTGACCCTTTTATAAGGTTGGTAAAGCGAATAAATATTTTGTCTATTAGGTTTGTCTTGAATATGGTCCCATTGGTTTCGACGTTAGTTATTGAATTGATTACGGAGGCGGGGGCATCCAATCATCACGAAACCTTGAGGACCTAGTTGGGTGATTGGAAGAGGGTATTCGTCTGGCTTCTCGAGGAGGTGGTGGGGGCGTTGGGGTTAGAGAGGGTGTTGACGTTACCTCCGAGGAGCTTCGCGGCCTGCTAGTGGCACCATCCCCAAACGGAGGAGAAAGTGCTGGTTATGTTTGGGATTAGTGTTGGTGGTGTTGATCGAAAGATGGAGCGGGGCTTGCCTATACATATATCTAATCAGCTGTCCGTCTACAGGTAAGAGAGGACGGCGGTCCTCATATTGTACAGTAAAAAACGAGCTCGAAGTGAGAGATTCTGATAGAACCGTGGTGGAACAGGCCCGGGACGTCCCTAAGTAGTTCCGCAGAACGTCCTTTACTTGATTCTAGAACTACTAAATATCAATAGAACTAACTAAGCTAGCACAAAGTATAGACAGTACAGTTATCTAAAGATTACAGCAAATATGATAAGGCGAGTAAAGCGAACAAACTCTTTGTGTATTATTGGGTTCGTGATAATATCTAGAGAGAAGATGGGGTAATAATAATTACACTAACAAGACTTAACAGGTTACTCGCTTCCAAGGTCTCAGCATCGCCACGCTTCGCCTCTATCATTCATGACCATAGTCTGCTGACGCGTTCGTGAAACTCTCGCTTCCACAAAGGCATCATGCTCCGTAGCCTTGGATTATCCACTTCGAAATCAAACGTTTCCAACGTAGCGCCTGCCCTCTCGGCAAATATCCTCGCACTCTCCGCAGTATACTGCCGTATTATGCATCTTTCTAGTTTGTGAAGTCTCTCCAGTCGCTGGGACCTCAAATTCTTCAGCAGGCTGTTCAGTGCATCCTCATCAGGACTGGGAAAATCTGTGTTGATATGCACCTCGACCACATTGTCTGGTAGCATACTCCCGATGCACGGAATGTCATTTTCGCACCATGGTACTACGCCGTCAGGTATAAAGGACTGATTTCCCAATCTTTGGCCGGATTCAACCGGTGGACCGCGAAAGACTTGCACGTCTACCTCCAGGTATTCAAGACGGGGAAACGAGAGGAGGGAGGAGACGCCATTAATGATGTTGCCGTAGAGCTCGTCGATTGTGATGGCTAGCTCAGTGATGGTTCTGCCGCAATGACGGGAGACTGCTTCGACGAACAGTCCAGCGTTCCAGTCGTGCTCACAGCCGTGCCATTTCGTTTCGTGTGAGTATTTCAAGACTGCAAGAGATGGTGTATGGCGGAGTAATTCACTAATCCCGTCACCATCCATACAGCAAGACGCTAGTTCGATACGAGTTAAGTTAGGCGCAAGAGTAGGCGTGCGCCAAACGAATGGATGACCAGTGTATCCGTCATCGACCGCGACGGCACTGACAAGGTAGAGTTCCGAAAGGGAATCCAGCTCGAGGAACGGTTGTACACTCTGCAAGGGTGCCTTCTCCTCGTAACCTGGGCTCATAAAAGGTAGAATAGTCTTGACTTTGCCCAAGGGCCGCTGGCCGGCACCTCCCACCTGATTAGCCCTGTTGACAATAGCAGTGAGCCTGGTGGATAGCACAGAATAGTCAGTCATATCGGGTTCGAAATTTTGCCATCCAGGATCGAGACGGATAGTCTTTAGGTTAGGTAGCATGCTGAGAAGGGTAATAGCTGTGCACGACACTTCCGTGTTATCTTGGTCGATACGTGATGCCTCCTCCTGCATCATTCTGTCCCACCACGCCTCAGCATCCACATCATCCCCCCTGATGAATGGCGAAGAAGCGACGAATTGCTTCAATCTCTCCATGGCATCAGGGTCACTGCGGAAGTCCAACAGTTCCGCAGCTTCCTCCTCGAGGCCCCTCTCATCCCAAAGATCCAGAGCCTCAATGTACTCTGCTACCAGTGGATCCCGCGCAATCGCATTCAAGATTCCCAGCGTATCATCTAACCTGCCGGTCCGGTAATTGTTGGCGCGCCGCCATTGTCGCTTCAGCGCGTTGTGTCGGTCAATTTGCGGTCTTGCGCGTCCATATATTGCTTTGGAGACCAGACTGAGTCCCTCGATACTGGAAGGTAGGCTAAGATCAAGGATGACATCGATGATTTCCGGTGGGAGGCTTAGGAAGCTCATTTTGACGCGATTTCGCTGCAATTTTTCCAAATGCGGGGTCGATGCGAATTTCGACAAAGGCCTACACCTAAACACGAGCGGAGGGGGTTCTGTACCGCGCTATTTCATCTCGACTTCATTCCGACGAGGCTGCCAGTTCCGATGGTCTAGATGAATTCCTGTAGAGCGCGGCTCCGGCGAGATCTGCGAATGCCAGGTGGTGTTGCGGAGCGAGGGGCTCATGACAACTGTTGCTACCGAGCCAATAGCGACCCGAGTGACGTAATGCCACTCTCTACTTGAGGCGGTCACATGCTTCTCTCGCCCGCACGCACATTCATCTCGTTTCTATCTCAGATGAACATCCAAACCAATGTTGCATACACGTGGAGCAAACACTGATGTTTGCTGTGACTCGGAACCTTCAGTCACCCAGCATCACCAGGTCGAGCCGTGCAGCGGTCTCAAAGGACATGCTCTCATATGTCTAGGCGTAAACTGCTTAAAGAACATACGCTATAAATCTCCAGCGTTTCCTCCGTGATTATTTCAAGGCAAACCTGACTACATGTGAGTGGCCACATTACCTTGATCTGTAATTGAAGTGGTTGTGCATTCGACTGTAGAGAGATCCGTTTATGCTGATCGAACAGACCACACACAGAAAATATCAGTCTGCAATTTCAGTGAACTACTACAAACATCGTGGTCAGCACAGTGATACACGGCGATTTTCTAGCTGTGGGTACGTACCACCTCCACAATGTCCCTCTAGGGCGTGGGGGCGGGGCAATCCTATGATACACGGCTACCAGCACACACCCTCGTAAAATCAATGCAAGCGCCGGAGACCTAGGTATCGCAGCCACTAAAGCCCAAGTTCTCACACTTGCTTGTCCCTAAGTATGTATAGCTTTGAGCCGTCTAACGCCACTCACACCAACCACCGTTGTCGTACGGTACAACTTTATTTATTATAGACTTCCACGGGAAAGTCGCGAACGCCCCGCGCGCTGACTGTTAGCCCCACGGTGTTTACGGATCATGGCGCAGTTTAGCATAGATCTATGAGTAGCGTGCCATGCATTCCATGTCCACTCGTAACTGGCTGCATGCTTGTTAGGCGGGCAACTATCCTCTACTATGTACAGTAGACCTGACCCACCTAATCAGCACCAAAGTATGCACGATACCGTGTCTGGATACGATGCGAGACGAGCAAAATAAGACGAATAGTGGGGAGAGGAGGCGCTGTTGGTGTTCCGAAAGGGTTTAAGACATGGTAGATATATAAGTGGTGGGTTGTGAGAACGGCTAGTAGTCTTGCCGTGTGCCCCTCCTCGACGACACATCGCCTCTCACAAAGCTGTTACAGTTGCGGCAGTTGACTTGCAATATCTCGTCGTGAGCTTTCTATACTGTGAGTTATCGCAAGACGCGAAGATTCTACACGGACTAAATCGGGGCCTACGTTCCTTAGCTTTGATAGCGCAAATGGCCCAAGTCGAGAACCCGCTCCTTCCACCAGGTTCACTCATCCTTGTGACGGCAGGGAATGGGTACGTCGGTTCACACATCGTCGACCAGTGCCTTGCATACGGCTACGCAGTGCGCACCACAGTCCGCTCTCTCGAACGAAGCGCCTGGATAGAGCCAAACTTCCAAAAGCGTCATCCCAACTCTAAGCTTGAGGTTGTAGAAGTATCTGATCTCAGCCAGCCTGGATGCTACGACGCAGCGTTGAAAGGCGTATCGGCCATGATCCACACTCCAGGTTTCACAGATATGTCTGACCCGGATATGGTTGAAAACACGGTCAATCTCAACTTGAACGCTTTGAAGGCCGTGCATGAGGCGAACAAGAACGGGGAGAATATTGCGAGATTCGTTTTGACGAGTTCGAGCTGGGCTGTGAAGTATCCAGTGCCAAATGTTCCCGGAGATATTGCTGAAGACCAATATGACGAGTCAATAGCAAAGGCGCTCTCCAACCCGGACACACCAATGAATCTCTTGGCACTCATGAGATACGTTCAGAGTAAGATTGCGGGTGAGCAGGCGAGCTGGAAGTATGTGCAACAAAATCCAGACTGCAGCTTCGTCCTCAACACAGTGATTCCTGCAACCTGCATGGGCCCGGTCATTGCACCTGCAGAGCAACCGTTCCCTTCGACGGCTGGCTATATCCGCTCGTTGCACGAGGGCAAGGGCCAGGAGGTGTTCGATTTCATCGAGCCCCAGTGGTACGTTGACGTGCGTGACCAGGCGCGTCTTCACCTGGCGGGAGCAGTGCTCAACGGTGTGGAAAACCGGCGCATATTTGGCTGGGCAGGCCCCTATACATGGATCGGGATTGCAGATGTGCTCGAAAAAGAAATGGGAAAGAGGACAACGATTCGGTTGGCAGACAAGGGAGAGGACATCACGAAAGTGCTTGCGAAGGAGACGGCGGAAGGATACTTGAAGAGGCTGGGACAATCGGCTTGGGTGCCGTTCGACCAATCCGTGAGGGAGTGCATTCGAAGCTATTACCCGAGCGCGTGAGTTTAATGGTTTCAGTTGGCAGGGGGGGGGGGGGGGGGTTGGCTGCGGTCTCGCTGTGCTGGTGAATGCACAACGATGCGTTCACCTCCTCGGAAGTCCGCAAGGCTATGATTGGCGGAGGCTCAACTGCGATAGCCCCAATGCTCCCACTACATGCTGTAGCAACAATGAGATGGCGATTACGGTGATAACATGATGTTCAGGATGGATTCGTCCGGCGGAGAGTGGGTTCTCGCGCATTCCTTGGGGCTGTGACTAAGCCGCGGCTGCCACTCACATGCACGTCATACTTTGCTTGCCATCAGTTCATCAACTCGTCGCCTCCCCGCGTCAAGGTTGTTCATCACCACACACCATGGCCTTCATCCTCCGGCGGCCGTTCGCCGTCGCGGCGACCCTGCGCCAAGCAGTGCCAAAGCAATCGCAGCCCGTCCTCGCCCGCGCCTTCCACAACACGCCGCTGAAGCAGCATCCCAACTTCTTCACCCCAAAGACGCCTTCTATCTCTTCGGCAAAGAATGCCCTCCGCTTCCGCACCACCTTCCGACGCTCATATCAGCAGACGGCCTACAACCCCGTGGCACAAGGCGACTTGAGACAGCGCCTCATCTACGGTGCCGGCATCTTCGGCGCCACGCTTCTTGGTATCAACTTCATCTTCAACCGCGAGACT
Source organism: Paracamarosporium sp. OC-R06-R3 (assembly GCA_019828545.1). NCBI lineage: Eukaryota > Fungi > Ascomycota > Dothideomycetes > Pleosporales > Didymosphaeriaceae > Paracamarosporium > Paracamarosporium sp. OC-R06-R3. Next base: position 22,801 of record JACVRA010000401.1, on the reverse strand, counting down.
CGCGAGGATGGCGGCATGCCCGACTTTGAGAGGCGATACCTCAACGACACCTTCATGCACACTGGACTCGGTATTGGCATCATTGGCGTGGCAGCGCGCGCGCTGCACATGAATGGATGGAGCTTCAGGCTGATGGCTGCGAATCCATGGCTGGTTCTCGGCGTGGGTCTCGTTGGCAGTATTGGCACCATGTACGGAACGAGGGCTACGCACCCGGACAAGTGAGTTTCACGCATTTCGCGGGTGGCGACTTTGGATGCTAACAGCGCGACAGCTACGTGCAAAAGTACGGCCTCTGGACCGCCTTCAACCTTTGCCAGGCCGCCCTCCTCTCGCCGCTCTTCTTCATGCACCCCGCTATTCTTGCTCGCGCCGGTCTCTACACTGCCGGCATGATGGGTTCCATCGCTTTCGTCGGTGCCACTGCCAAGCAAGAGAAGTACCTGTACCTTGGTGGGCCTCTGCTCGCCGGTGTCGCCATCGTCGCCCTTTCCGGTCTCGCTCCCATGGTCATCCCCGCTACCGCTGCACGAACACTCATGTGGACCGAGAACATCTGGCTTTATGGAGGTCTTGCGGTATTCGGTGGCTTCACGCTGTACGATGTGCAAAAAGTGCTCCACCACGCCAGGCTGGCCGAGCGGGGTCTCATGCCTAAGGATGCTGTCAATGAGTCAATTTCTCTTGAGCTCGACTTCTTGAACATCTTCATCCGCATGGTGCAGATTCTGGCTATGCAGCAGGGCCGGAGGAAGTAAAACGGTTGTGGTTGTGAAGGATGGCAGGATACGATTGAATGTAAGATGGGCACGAGCCTGTCGGCAGATTTTTCCATGTACTTTATTCCCCTCTCTTAGTCAATACGACAAGGCTGTAAATTCACTATTATGCATATTAACAGAGTATATGTTGTATCTGGTGAAGATTGCAGTCACAGGGCAGCAGATCGGAGACCGCTCGTGTGTGTACCTTGCGCTCTGGTATGACATGCTCACAAATATCGTCTAAGTGATGAGTATTCCCTGACATTCACATGAACAAAACAAAAAGAAAAGGGCACAGAACGAACAGCATATATTCGTCAGACCGAAGCATTACATGCAATCTTTATTGTGTAGTGATAGTGAAATTATATAAATCTGCGAGCTATAAAGGCTGAGATGAACCACAAATAACCAGGGGTATCAATACTTGCTGTAGCAATGTTTCCCGACCCATTGCACCACAAGCCTCCGCCGAGAGCTCGCACCTGTCGAGCAGTCGAGGGGCATCCGGTGGTAATACACCGATCCTGATTCTGCTTTACCTCGCCGACGGTGCTTCTCTTTTTAGTCTATTACCAGTTCGAGGTCCCAAGACACACAGTAGCCTGTGTGGCTCCAAGATGCATATCACGGTGGCAAACCCTCCGCCGTGAAGTTATACACCTCCACCCTCTACACCGCGCTCGAAGTCACCCGTATCTCATCCGTCCTTCTAATGCCCGAACCATCATCACTACCAAACCCTTGAATCGGCAACTTCGTCTCCCTCAAGATGCTCTCTTCGCTGATGTTGTCGCTGCCCATCCTAACCTTGGTCGTGATCCCACCGCCCATGCTGTTCGCCGCGCCAGAATACACCTTGCTCGACATCCCACTCGGGTCCTTCATGCCGTGACTGTACTGATTGAGCGGGTAAGAGTTGGGGCCACTGGAGCCGAGTCCGTATTTTGAACCGTGGACAAGGCGGACGTAGAGAGGGCGTAAGACGGGGATGCAGGCGCAAACGATGGTGGCCCAGACTTCGGTTGAGGACCAGAGGAGCATGGGGACTGTGTCGTAGACGTATTCATCAAGGGAGGAGAGCGTTTGAAGCTCGTAGGTACGAACTATGGAGCAGATTCCGGCACTAGGGGATGTTAGAGGGGATATTAGAGGGGAAAGAGGGGAGAAAGGACGCACAATACGCCGAGGGAGAGGCCGCACGCGACTGTTAGTTTCTCTTTGCGCTTCATATTTAAGCCCATGATGATGTGCCATGGGAGGATGGCGAGGACGAAATCCATCGTTGCGGACCACGCTGTGGCATTGTTAGTCCTAGAGCCATAAGAGACGGAATTGTTGCTCGGTCAACAAAGACTCGGCCGACCTGATTAAGGGTGGATCAATACAGCTTGAGAAACTTGAGACTTACCGCCCATACTCAATCCAACGCTCGTAAAGTTGAGCCAACAGACCCCTCCTTCAATGGTGTGGTCCCATAGAAATGCAGTCGGTTTGCATTGAAGGAAGAGCAACGTCGTTGTAATTATGCACAAAATTGTGGTGCTCGCGACGCAAAACCAAAGCAACGCTTTGTGCCACTTCAGGATGACGATGCGCAATAAGAACACTGCGACAGATGACTTTGAAGCCGCAATGCCCATGATGCAGATTCCTTGGCCAACAGCCTCCCACATTATTGCTTTGGAGTAGTCTGCTGGTGGAACAGCAGCGAACTTCTTGCCGATGCCATACGTAACTCCCACTGCAATGCATCCCACATAGCCGATGAAGGTGATCTAAAGTTGTTATTAGCTATTTCTTGAACAAGAAAAAGGATCCTAGGATTGCTTACCAAGTTCACGATCATAAGCAGATCATCCCATCCGAGGCTCTGGATAAGAAAGTAGCGAGTGTACAGCCTCATCGCAATAAAGACGGTTGCGAGTACCACCTGAGTCCACATCACCCCATTGAGGATGCCAGCAAAGTCTTCGATCGCCATTTTCACAAGATTGCACTCTCTGCTGCGCTTTGGGAGCGTGGCTTCTTGTGCTCTTTGGGGTTCGACGACCGGACAGACTCGACGCTTCAAAGCTGATTGGAAAACCAGAGATTGAGGCGTACTCACTCGATAACTTGGTGGGCCTTGTACATGTAGATAATACTGAGGTCCAAAGAAAATGGCAGGATCCAGAAAGCGTGGCGTTACGAACGTGAGTAGGCGTTCCCACTCCACCAGTACGCACTCCTGAAGTGAGATCGGAGGATTTCAAGAAAGACGACGCTCCCCAGATCATTCGGAAAAGTTGCCTGTGCGAATGTCTAGGGTCACCGAAGCGTACAACCTAGCCCCATGATCATCTTCTCAAAGTAGAGAGTTGAGACAGGGCGACTCCGTTATGGATGTCCTTGTCGCGGCACTCACTATCACCGTTAGTAGGGGTCCTTGTCGCTTGGGGTACAGGGATAAGGATCAGAAGAAAACGACTGGGGAGAGGAGGCACGGCTCCACAGGGCGGGTCTACATGACACGATCCGTTCGGTTTGATACTTAGAAAATAAAAGGATCCTAGTAAGAAGCACGAGTCCTAACCTAAAAGCGGGTTATCGTGCATATTGATCGGCCACTCGGCACGCTTTGGCCCTGAATGATTCACGTTGCGGCTGCAACCCGAGGCAGATACCCTTGAAAACCACAGTTGGGCGCAACGCTAGAGACGTTCAGGTTTGACGTGCACTGGCAATCGTAGAATACCGTACGAGTAAGCATAAGTGCTGACGAGTAGGATTGACATGCGTCTCCTATTCTCGTTTCTTTTGTTCCCGTTAGGAAGTCGTCACACACAGTTCATAGGGCATGAATCGTCGAGTCGTTACACCGCCTTGTTCATACAGAGGTCTTGCCCACGCTTCCTGCACGTGAAGGTTCATCCTGACCCTGCTAGCTGGGTTATCCATACATGTTGACATGCATGTCTGAGTAGACTTGGCTCGTCATAGTTTCCCACGCTGTACTTAAAAGGGAGCTACCTGATATCGTTGCGAGACGTCTCGAGGCAACAGGGACGAATTCGAACATCTTGCTATACTTCCCAGTGCCGTATCACTTTTACTATGGCAGACGGTCAGAGCGCTAAATTTTGCAGGTGGAAGCCAAGATCAGTTAAGGTGATTGACGGCGAGCAAAGCATAGTGAAACGAACACCGATGCAACCTACGACGGCGGGCCGGTGTGATAGCGGCCGTCGGAACGGGTCGGTTGGGGAAGCGGAGGTGGGTTAGAAGTGTCGTTGCGGCGTAGTGACAGATGTGATTGGGCACCTCCAAGCGATCCAATGACGATACATCGCTTTTCATTCCCGCAGACGCTATCCCTGCCGCTACTATAACATCCTTCAATCAACAGTGCGCTCGCATACATGCATGACGGCTGTTTGACTGTTTCTGTATTTGGTGGCGCTGTTAACTAGTCGTTGCAGACCTATGCGCATCCCCCTCAAACTAGCCCTTTCCTGGCGTCCGTCTCGAATCTTGACACTCCCTCCCTCTGCTGTCACCTCCTACGGAAGTGGATGCAAAGCGTGTTGGAGATTCTGGGAGAGCAAATACAATCTGAACGTATTTCACGAAAAACTTACGTCTGCATGGGATTGACGTTTAGAGAGAGTTCCTCGTCTAGTGCGAACTTTGTGCTCCGCGGCGGCAAATTGATTAGGAAAATGCAGCCTTCCGATGTCAGGACCATTGATTTGGGCGCGGGATTCGCTACCTTGTCGTCCTTTACCCACACCCCACCTTGGCTCGTTAGCGACGACCAGTCGAGCTCGCCAAATTATCGAGCACCATGACGAGATATACTACGATATGAGTATGCTGATGTTCGGTATAGCTTGTGGTATTCAACAGCTCTAGTGTCGCTGAGCGGAACGTGCTAGCTCTACGTACTGATAGCAACGAGGGGCGATTACCATGCCTGTCAAGGACCTGTCGTGGGACCACATCCACATGAAGTCCAGGTGCAGTTTCGTACGAGGATTAGCTATGCCCACGCAAGGGTGATATCTGCAGCTTGCCCGCTTTAAATGCTCGTCTTTCCGCGTTCGTATATTCGCAGCTTGTGCTTTTTCCTCAGGCCTGTTCCTGGCTCGAGTGCTCGTCTCTTCCCCCTCACTGCACACTTTTCCCCTTGATTTTGGCGTTACACGACAGAATCAGGCCCAAGATGTCGCTGGCTTCTTTGATTGTCAAGGTCGGTGTGGTTGGCATTGTCGTATTGGTCACCCAGTACGTCTTCGCGTACTTGCGGTCACCGTTGAAGAAGATACCAGGGCCTTTTCTTGCCAAATTCTCGGACCTCTGGCGTCTCTTCGTTGCATATGAGAAGAAACATATTATAACTCAACGGCAGCTGCACGCCAAATACGGAGATTTTGTCCAGATTGGCCCGAATGTTGTCAGCATCGCAGACCCTAATCTTGTCAAGACAATCTACTCTACGAGGGGAACGTTCGTCAAGGTACGTATTTTCGATCTTTGAAGCTCTTGGTAGCTAATCAGACCAGAGCGACTTCTATGCCATCAACGATGCCATGCAAGATGGTAAGGTCATCCAAAACATCTTCGGCACCCGCAGCAACGAGTTTCATTCCAGATACATCCGCCCAATCCAGAAGCTGTATACCTTCCAAAGTGCAAAGGAATATGAGGCAGTCATGGACACCACACTCACCACCTTCTCCAAACAATTGGAGACGCGCTTCGTGGATGGCGCGAACCAAGGCAAGACCTGCGATATCGCAGACTGGATATCATATCTTACCTGGGACATACTGGGCGAAATGACTTTCAGCAAGCCTTTTGGCTTCATGGAGCAAGCGACCGACGTTGGTGGCATGCTCGCGACGGCTGAGAAAAACATGGATTATCAGTCAGTGGTACGTACATGTATTCCCATCGCCCTACCTACCGCAGTTGCTAACAATGATGGTTTTAGATCGGCCAAATGCCCGCCCTGGACAAATGGCTTGCAAAGAACCCACGTCTCGCCTCCAAGTTCCCCGCCTTCGCTGTCACGGCCAGCTTCTGCGTTGAGCGCTTCATAGAGCGCATGCAGAAACTCGACCAATTCAAGGGTAAATCAGACTTCATGAACCACTTCCTGCGCGCCAAGGAGGAGCATCCTACCGTGGTTACCGACAACGAAGTCATCGCATACATGATCATCAATGTCCTTGGCGGCGGAGACACGACTTCCATCACCGTCAAAGCCATCATCTACCATGCGCTCAAGAATCCCGCTGTACATGCCCGCCTCGTCGAAGAGCTGCGCACGGCCAACTTGAACCACCCTGCGCCTTATCCTTCTCTCGAGAAGCTCTCGTACCTCGATGCTTGCATCAAGGAAGGCCTGCGCATCCACCCTGTAGTTGGCCACATCATGGAGCGCGTCGTGCCGTCGACGGGCTTCGCGCTCCCCAATGGCATCACACTGCCTCCAGGCACAGTCGTTGGCGTAAACCCCTGGGTCGTGCACCAGAGAACTGACGTCTACGGCGAGCGTCCAGACGAGTTTCTCCCAGAGCGCTGGCTGAAGCGCGAGTCAGAGAGCGACGCCGAATTTGAAGCGAGGATCAGGCGGATGAATGATGCAGATCTGAGCTTTGGAAAGGGCAACAGGGTGTGTTTGGGGCGGCCGTTGGCGTTGGTTGAGATGGCGAAGATTGTTGGAACCTTGTTTGGAAAGTACAAGGTAAGTTCTCAATGTTTGAAAAGGATATGTAGATGGTGCTGACATCCTGTCCAGATCGAGCTCGAAGATCCAAATGCGGAGTGGGAAGTGCACCCGCAGTGGTTCGTCTGGCCGCACAAGATCAGGGTGAAGATAGCCCAAGTTTGAGCTTCTCGTGACATCAGATCCAAGAGCTTGGAAAATTGGGATGACCCACGGTCAGCGGTATCGTGACTTTTTGCCACTGACTTTTACGCTGCATTCGTGTTGTAGATGTTCGATCCTAGTACATACAGTCACTGATCACCACAATAGTAACACCTGCTATCATAAATTATAGGTCTTGCATGTGTTGCCCCTATGTTCTGGAACATGTCAAAACGTCACCAGTCATTCGTCGTGTGCATATGTGATGTTCTGAACTCTCGACAGTTGAGGTTGCGTGATAATCTTGACATATTGCAGTTTCCCGGACAGCCGTACCGAGATGAGAAATGCCATACGAACGATGCACATGAGTTCTGCGCCCTTAATCTAACAACAGGAATCTGTGAAAAGGAAGAAAAGTTTGGATATCGTCCGTTACCAAGCCTGAGCGCCTTCAACCTGAACGCCATGGAAACACGAAGGATTAAACAACAGCCGACACGAAATCAATGTATCAGTGTGCCATGACTTTTCCTATCCGCCTCGCTAGCAGATATGCAACGACTTTGGTGGTTATGAACTCTGACCAACGGAGTCAAGTCCATTACCATTCGAAAGCCCAAAGCTATTCCTTCCATCACCACCTGCTGATCTTTCGCCACTATTCATTTGTGCATTCATTTGTGAGTTCATTTGCGGGCCCATCTGGGAGCTCATCTGGTTGTTCATTTGTATGGGCCCGTTCGGGAGGCCGTTCATCTGCGCTTCATTCATTTGCGGTGCGTTCATTTGTGGTGCGTTCATTTGCGGTGCGTTCATTTGCGGCCCATTCATCTGGATAGGTCCGTTCATCCCGTTGTTCAGACCACCGTCCATCCCTGCGCCCATAGGACCAAGGTTGGGACCGAGCCTTGCGCTGTCGTCTACTTCGCCCATGCCATCAACGTCCGGCCAGAAGCGCTCCTCTAGCCAACATATCTGGCGAAATATTTCCTCACACCGCATCATCTCTTCTTTACCGTCACGGGCTGTTGTGATATTGGCGAGCTCGTCGACGAGTGCTCTACTCGCGTCGATGAATTTGCTAAATGCGGGCGAGGTCCAGTTCGGTATCAGGGCTTGGTGGAGGGCGACGATGTGGCTTTCCGTACTCGGCGTGGAGAGGGAGCTGCTGAACGAAGACGCGTACTGCCAGGCTGTCCGGTAGCACTAGGCACTTCTTAGTCTTGCGAATGGAAAGGAAAGGATTCAAGGTTCATATCAGGCTTACATGTTCGGTACCCCACAGCACCACCATGCCCTCGAGCAAGGAAGAACTGGAACTGCTTGCGCTCACGAACAAATCCAGCAGCGCTCGCGTGATGGGCGTGGGAGGATCTTGGTTAAGGGTGAGGCCATACTTGGTAGCTGTGATCTCAAAGAAGGACATTTCTCGGCGCATGTTGTTCAAGGCAGAGATGAGCAGATCCATGGTCCTGTACATGGGATGAAACTGAGAGTTGGCTGTCTGCGGGAGGCGTAACTTGGCCAGCAGCTGACCCACGAAGCGTACAAAACCACGCGCATAGTGACCGTCCTGTACCAGCCATTGTGAAAGCGGGCCAGGTGCCAGAGATCCACAGCCTGCATGCGACAGGAACGGCTGCTGTGTTGCCTGCGTGAAGGGATGGGCGCATATGGCGAGGAGGTGGGCAGTCAGCGAGGGCGCAATGGGCGGCGGCATGTTCATGTGGGGTGCGAGTTGCTGGCCATCGCGGCTCCGCTTGTTGTTCGGACCACGACGGTTGATCTGGAGGTTCGGATTCGGCTGCTGGCCGCTGAGCACAGAGTTGGGCGCCATGCCCGAGACCATGTTGTTTTCATCTCCATTCTGCGCGTGCCAGGCCTGGGCTTCGGGGGAGGCCAGGTAGGCTTCGCAGGCATGGAGATGCTCGATCTGGCGCGTCGTGTTCTTTGCGCGCACGAAGCCGCAGTGGAGGCAGCGCACCTTGTTGCATTTCGAGGGCGTGTCCTGGTCCTGGAACTCCGCAAAGGCGCGTCGAATGTCGGGATTCGCGTGGCGCCCCATATCGGAGGCCTGCTGTCCACTAAGTAAGCGGGCGGGAGTCGATGAGCGCTGCGGCTGTACGTGTATCGTAAAGTGGGTTGGTTACGAAAGAGGGGGTATCCCGCTGAGGCAGCCGCTGACATAATCCGCTCTGTGGCCTCGTGCCCGCGCTGCCCTACCTCTGCACTACACACTTGCACACCGACGTGCAGTTGGCCGGCCGAGCCATGAGCAGGAGGCGGTTGCCCTTGCTGTACGTCTCTGCGGCCAGCAGCAGAGGAGACGTGCCGGGTGCCCGACACTGCTCCTGTCGTGTGAATCGAAACGCAGTATTCGGCGGCTTAGTCATTCGCGATCGGCGGTTCTCGGCGCGGCAGCAGAGGATTCTGGTCGAAAGTGACAGTACGCATACCACAGTAACTTTCATCAGCACTTGGCCGTAAAGTCAGCAGCCTCGAAGCGCAGCCTCTCCGCTTCATGCACCGTACGGGTTTCGACAAGCTCGGCTCTCCTTTACACCTGGTTCCACAATGCTCGTCTGCTGTCGTGACTATACACATCGCGCGGATTGGCAGTACGCATAAACGGTTACTCGTTAGCATTGCGATGGTAGGACCTAAGAATGCCAAGAGTGAACACGCTGCGGGAGCCTTTTTCTGCCACTTCAACTTAGCTTTATGTTGTCCATGCATAGGCACGCGAGGCTGCAACAACAATCTTCCTATTTGTGGAACAGTATGTCTCTTCGCGTATAAATTTGGACTGATTGATCTACTAGGTCGCTCTTGCCTTGATGCGAATGTAATAGCATTGACTGGCGTGTGCGTCTTTTGCCACTCTGACCACCGCTCCCATTACTATGACTAGTAGACCGGGGCTACTTAAGACGAAAGCTACTACGGGTCCAGCCTAGAAGCTATCTTAATGACGTCCTTATCGATATTATACATGTGCGTATCTACAACGCGTCCGAACACGAAGGCCAATAACCTAAACGGCTTGCTCGTACCCTCGTCGCCCTGTAATTAGAGATCACCCTCAATTATCCTAAGTTAGGCATGATACTCGATGCAATCCCATCCGTGGTCTATGTGCAAGTCTTCCAAGGAATACCTACACATAAAACAGTAGTCATGATCTGTACACACTTGGCAATGGAAGCGCGGCCCATATATGTCCTGTTTACTGTAAGACGTGTGTTCTAAGGTTGACAAGTTGTTCACCTACATGCAAGCATCTGCTGCACAAGTAACTACCGTGACGTTCGCCCAGAAGCTGTGAAGTATGGTCGGTTGTCCCCAGAATCGACCTGCTGAAAGGAGACAGCGTCTCTAGCATGTCTTTGTTTCCGTGAAAAAGAGCGATAGAGAGTGGAGTCCATTCACCCGGGAATTGCGAGATGGCTACATGTTGACTGCGTAGTCCTTCTTCGACTAGTCGTTCCACAATGTCAGGCTGCGCGGCTCTACACGCCCAGTGAAGAGCACTCCAGTGCCCTGCCTGAGATGAGGGTTTTAATCTTGTTTCCAACACTGCGTTGAGAACCTCTAACGAGCCCCCCGATGATGCAAAGCATAGTAGATCGTCTCCTTTGGCATCCTTGGCCCCATGATCGAGACAAAATTCGAGAAGATGGCGAAGAATGTGGACGTGGCCGCCCCGTGCAGCAAGTTGGAGAAGGTTTCGACCGTGAGTGTCGGCAACGGGCGTAGTGATATAGTCATGCTTGCGTACTAAAAACTTGACAACCTCCAGGTGGCCTTCGTACGTTGCCGTATATAGTGGTGTCCAGCCAGCACTATTGGCAGCAGCCATATCCGCGCCACTCTCTAGTAGCAGCTTAACAACCTCTAAATGGCCATTGTCTGCTGCAGAGTTAAGCGGCGTCCAGCCGTTATTGCTAGCAGCCATGTCCGCGCCACTCTCTAGTAGCAGCTTAACAACCTCTAAATGGCCATTGTCTGCTGCAGCATTAAGCGGCGTCCATCCTTCATTATCGGAGACAGCAACGTTCGCGCCCTTATCTATCAACAATCTGACGACTCTTTGATGACCCTTATTTGCGGCCGCATAGAGTGGTGTCCAGCCAGCACTATTGACAGCAGTCATGTCTGCGCCATTCTTAAGCAGCAGCTTAATGATCTTAAAATGGCCTCCGTGCGCTGCAGAGTTGAGCGGCGTCCAGCCGTTACTACTAGACGTCGTGGCATCTGCACCATTTTCAAGCAGCAGCTTAGTAACTTTAACATAGCCACTATTCGCTGCTAAGTTAAGTGGTGTCCAGCCTTTACTACTAGCTACCGTAATGTCAGCGCCATTCTCTAGTAGCAGCTTCACGACTCTTAGATGACCCCTATTTGCGGCCGTATGGAGTGGTGTCCATCCAGCACTATCGACAGCAGCCATATCTGCGCCATTCTCTAGTAGCAGCTTAACAACTTCTAAATGGCCATTGTCTGCTGCAGAGTTAAGCGGCGTCCAGCCATTACTACTAGCAACTATATTAGCGCCATTCTTTAGTAGTAGCTTAACAACTTCTAAATAGCCATTGTCTGCTGCAGCATTAAGCGGCGTCCATCCTTCATTATCGGAGACAGCAACGTTCGCGCCCTTATCTATCAACAATCTGACGACTCTTTGATGACCCCTATTTGCGGCTGCATAGAGTGGTGTCCGGCCATTAGCATCACAGACTGCGATGTCTGCACCCTTTTCTAGTAGCAGCTCAACGATCTGGAGGTGATCTTTACGTGCAGCCGCGTGCAGTGGAGTGCAGCCATCAGTGTTGGTGATCATAACGTCTGCACCCTGATCTAGTAGTATTTGGACGACCCTCAAGTGTCCGTTAGCTGCAGCCGCATTAAGTGGCATCCAACCATCGTCGGTGACAGTAGTCATGTCTGCGCCGTTGTGTAGCAAAAGCTTAACGACCTCGGGATGACCTGAGCTTGCAGCCACATAAAGTGGCGTCTGGCCCTTGTTGTTAGGAATTGCCGCGGCCGCGTTTGCCGTATCTGCGCCGTTCTTGAGCAGAAATTTGACAACGTCTAGATGGCCGCTGTTTGCTGCAGTATTTAGAGGTGTATATCCCTCGTTGTTCACAACTGCCACGTCTGCGCCATTCTCAAACAAACACTTGACTACCTCCAGGTGACCTCTATATGCAGCTGCATTGAGTGGCGTCCAGCCATTATTATCAGTGACCGTCACCTCTGCGCCGTTCTTTAGTAGTAGCTTGACGACTTCTAAGTGGCTGCCAGCAATTGCTGTGAAGAACAGCGTTAAGCCATCGTTGTTTGCAACAGTAAATTCCGCGCCATTCTTAAGCAGCAGCTCGACGACTCTAGAATGGCCATAATTTACAGCCGCGTAGAGTGGCGTCTTGCCATCGTTATCAGGAGTCGTGATGTCCGCACCTTTCTCTACTAGCATCTTAACGATTTCTAGGTGACCCTCCCTTGCAGCCGTATAGAGCGGCGTCCTCCCTCTAATGTCGGCAATTTCGATCGCCACCCTATCCTCAAGTAGGAGCCGAACGATTGTAACATGGCCATAACCGGCCGCTGCATTGAGTGGCGTACAGTTATTGATCGTTGCAATGCTCAAGTCTGCCCCTTTCGCAAGCAGCAGCTTTACAACCTCAATATGGCCCCAGGTTGCTGCTGCGAGGAGTGGTATACAAGCAGTATTCTTCATGTCTGCGCCCTGTTTGAGTAACAAATTGACAACTTTTGCATGCCCATTACTCGCGGCTACATCGAGTGGCGTTCGTCCATCGTTGTTTGTAATGGAATGGTTGGCACCGTTTTTCAGCAGCAGCTCAACAATTAGTAGATGGTCGTTACTTGCGGCTACGTGAAGTGGCGTCCAACCCTCACTGTCGGCGACTCCTATGTCTGCACCATTTTCAAGCAGCAACTCAACAACGCCCACATAGCCTTTATTCGCCGCTGCATAGAGTGGGGTCTTGCCTCGCATTTCACGGATTGTGGTATCTGCGCCCTTCTCTAATAGTAATTTAACAACCTCTTTACGACCTTCTCTTGCAGCCACGTAGAGTGGCGCCCAGCCGTCGTTATCCGCAGCTGCTATGTTTGCGCCCTCCTCAAGTAAACGTTCAACTATTTTGATATAGCCATTGCTTACAGCTGCATGAAGTGGCGTCCAGCCAGTGCTGCTGGTAACTGTCATGTCTGCACCATGCTCAAGGAGCAGCTCGACAACTTCTGCATGGCCTTTATTCGCCGCTGCATAGAGTGGGGTCTTGCCTCGCATTTCACGGATTGTAATATCTGCGTCTTTTTCTAACAGCAGTTTCACAACCTCTTTATGACCCTCTCTTGCAGCTGTATAAAGCGGCGACCATCCCTTGCCAGTCGTAGCTTCAATGTCTGCACCACCACTAAGCAGCAGTTTAACGATTTCCACACGGCCGAAGGCTGCAGCAACGCTGAGCGGGGTCCAACCAAGCTTCCTATCTGTCATATTCGCGCCTTTGTTGAGTAGCAGCTCAACAGTTCTTACATGGCCTTTCCTTACTGCTGTAAATAGTGGCGTCCAGCCCTCATCGTCGGTAAATTCCATGCTGGCGCCCTTCTCAAGTAAAAGCTTCACAACCTGCTTGTGGCCACTAGCTAAAGCTACTTGGAGTGCGGTGCCGTACACCGAGTCGTGTGCATCGATATTGGCGCCATTGTCTAGCAGTAATTTGACTATTGGCTCGCAACCTCTTTCTGAAGCAATATAGAGTGCAGTACTGAAGTGATCATCCTCTCGTGCGTTAGGATCAGCGCCTCTTTCAAGCAACAGCTTCACCACTTGATCATGGCGGCCATAGGAAGCGACATAGAGCGCGCTGCCGTAGTAACCGCACCACCCATTAGGGCTGACACCTTTGTTGAGCAGCAGCCTCACTACTCCTTCATAGCCCCGTTCAGAGGCTACATAAAGCGGCGTGCCAAAGTCTGACGAATATACTTCGAAGGAGGCGCCTCTATCGAGCAGCAGTCTTACCACTTGTTCATGGTTCATAACCGAAGCCGCGATAAGTGCACTGTCATAATATCCACCCTCTGCATTAGGATCAGCGCTCTCGTCAAGCAGTAATCGGGCTGTACGTTCATAGCCCCCAAATGAAGCCGCCTGGAGTGCGTTGCCGAATTTGCCACCATACGCGTTGACATCGGCGCCCGCGTCGAGCAGCAATCTCACCACTTGCTCGTGGCCTCCACAAGAAGCCGCCTGGATGGCTGTACCATGATTTTCTTCTGATGCGTCGATAGTAGCACCGCGATCGAGTAGGAATCGGGCTACTGCTACAGCCCCTGCCTGCGCTGCTGCTAGCAAGGCTGCTCCGGCTCGATACTTCTTCGTTTGAACGTCGGTAATCTCCTCTAGCGATCTCTCAATGGTCGTTAGTTGTCCATGTGAAACAGCCCAGGAGAGTGCGGAGCTGTCGGAATAGCGTGCATTATGGTGGTAAAGACGATCATTAGCGAGCCGATAGAAACGTCTGTTGGCTTGTGCAAGGGCGTTCAAACTTTTCTCCGATCGCAATTCCTCCACTATTAAGCACAGCAACTCCTCCGGTAGATTGAGCAGCGGCATTGCTAAGCTTTCCTGAATCTTATTGTAGTCGTGATTAGTGTCGCTCAAATGGCGGTGAATTGGAACACATACCTAGCACGACAACAAAGCGGTATGTAATGCAGGGACTCCTATGTGAGAGAACGTAGATGCTCTTTAATAGCTACAGTGGCAGCCGACCAGCTCAAGCAATCTACGTAACGCAGGCGCAGGTTTCTTGTGGTGAGAGCATAGCGGCAGGTCGTACGAGATTGCAGCGTTGTGTAGAAGCTGACTCAGGAAGTTGACTCGGCTACAGTCCCACAGCCGCATGACAGACCGAATCGAGCTTGGTATGGCTTGCGGTCAATAGAAGCAAACCGATAAGCCGCAGACTATGAATAAATATTAGCTCGGATTGGCGGTTTGCGTCCGCTAGAAGTACGGGGCGGCCCTGTATGAAATGTGTGTCCCACAGCGCGCATAAGGCTAATAATGTCTTCCTGGTAGGGGGCGGCGGGGGGAGGTTGTGAAGGTAGGATAAGTCTATAACGTACCTGGCAAGCGAGCTGCGAACCCCACCAACTTTTCATAACATATCACCTTTTATCTCAACAACGCAAGAAGATAGTCTTAAATTTCAATAATCCTAGATTATATAGTATCTATAGAATTCTTTTTATATCAACAGACGGAGAATAGGTAGGTGATAGCTGAAGTCGCATATTGCAATTCGGTCGGAGCAATTAATGAGACTGAGTTGAACGGGTGCGGGAAACCTGGTGTACATGTCTGGGGGAGCGAATGCCTACAACACGCTTCACTGAGCTGAGGCTCGCCCGGCACAACCTCGGCACGATGAATCGGCTCACGGGTTGTTCCGGTTCCGATAGTCCCGTAATGAGCAGCTAGCCAGGTTTGCCTTCGTCATCCACGGAATCAGCCCCAATACTGTGGGTAGTACCATATGCTCGATCCTGATGTCACTGCTGCATGCGATGAATATTCACCGTCCCGCTTTCACGGTACTCCGTTCCTACCCGTCAGCACAGTCACTTCCGCGGCATCATTTCGTTACCGCGGTGTGTAGACGTGGTGTGCTCTGTGTCAGCTGAGCTCACTACGTTGTCCAACAGCGGAGTGGTTGCACGACGACGATCGTCTCGAGCGTGTGACGTTCAGACACTGCCATCTCGCCGAGTTCACGGGCTCATCAGTCACGGTACGCTTTCAGAAATACACCAATGACGCACGATGCCTCTAGGGTTTGCGCTTGAGACGGATTGAGGCTCGCGGCTGTTAGGCGCGGCGTCTGAACAAAGAGAATTCTCGAAAGCTTGAGAGTGCGGGGAAGATGACGCCGTTGTAGAGGTACTTTATTCCCGCACTCTACCGAAGCCTTGTGGGAGGCAAATGTCGTGAATTGGCCCCAAAGGCTTCACCAGCATGAGACGGACATGTGCGCGGATGGAGGTTTTTGAACGACGATCACGACGCGACCAACTCAGACGGACTCCGATGCTTCTGAGCTTCAACAGCGATGCCCACGTTTTGTTCGGCAAAATATCCATGTTGACTTTCCCCATGATCTGAAGATCTGCCCTCATTCAGCAGGTTCCCCGCAGCCTCGCGACCCTCACCGCAGTTCAGCCGCGGTGGAAGCTTCCAAGTTTCCAAGCGACAGCAACAGTAAAGATCGACGGTACGCTCAGCGTGGTTCTCGTGGCCCCAATCTCTGGCTTTGGTGCGGTAGATCTCAGCATCATAGCTTGTACGTGTAGCCAATCAGATGACCGTACCTGATCTTGCTGTATCACCGTGTCGGGATGCCCTGCAGCTGACCTGGACCCTTACAACTCTAAACACACAGCTGTCGTGGCAAACAAGGCTTACGCCGCTGCGTCACTGGCCGAAATTCTGTCCCGAATGAAGAAAGCAACGATTGTCACCGGAAGTGGAGCTCGAGCGACGGCTAAGGGCTGAGTCACGGCTATCAACTTTGCTTCCGCCTTTCGGAGTGTTCGTCGCCAGACTAATGCATGTTTACTCCACGATGATCAGCGGAAACAACTTTGGGGAAGCTGGAGCTCGTAGCTTTTCTTATAAGTCTGGTGATCCGCCCAAGCTTCGACTGCTTCACTCACTAGCTTTTGTTGCACACATATAGCTTCAGAGCTCTTCCGCCAATCTCTCCATGACCTTGTCCCTAATTGACAGGTAGTTACAACCACCAACATTTATCCACTCAACAGGACACTATGCACGGAAGTTGGAGCAGCGTCGCGGCACTTAGCTTGCTCGCATTGAGCTCCAATGCATCACCACTGTAAGCATCGTCTGGAACCTTACCCTTGATTATTGTCGCTAATGAAGTACCAGCACGCCTTACAAGCGAGCACCATCGTTCGACTACAGCGGCTCAAAGGTCCGCGGTGTGAACACAGGCGGCTGGTTTGTGCTTGAGCCTTGGATCACGCCAAGCCTGTTTGAGGGCAATGGCGCAGTAGATGAGTACACATTGACCCAAGAGTTGGGCAAGGATGCCGCAAAGAGCAAGCTGTCGCAGCACTGGAATAGCTGGATTACACAGAATGATTTCAATGAGATGGCTGCTGCTGGTCTGAACCACGTCAGAATTCCCATCGGCTACTGGAGCGTCATCCCTCGTGACGGCGAACCATATGTGCAAGGCGCGTATCAGGTGTTAGGGAAAGCACTCGACTGGGCGCAGGCGGCAGGCCTCAAAGTCATGATTGATCTTCATGGCGCACCTGGGTCGCAGAATGGCTTTGACAATTCGGGTCGCTACGGCAATATCCAGTGGACGCAGGGCGACACCGTCTCTCACACCATAAAGGTCTTGAACAAGATTCGGGACGACCATGCTTCGCATCCCGCCGTCTCCGCAATTGAGCTTCTGAACGAGCCTATGGGACCCAACCTAGACATGAATACGGTTCGACAGTTTTACATGGACGGGTGGGGTAATCTCAAGAACTCGAAAGTAGCTGTTGCGTTCCACGAAGCCTTCGAAGGTGTCACAGCTTGGAATGATTGGGGCGCAGGAATGGCCAACCTCCTACTTGACACGTGAGTTAAAACCTGGCATAGCCATATGGGGAAACAAATTGCTAATGAGCTTTGTAAAGGCACCACTACGAGATCTTCAACGTTGACCAGCTCAGTATGAGCCCCGATGACCACATCAAATCGGCCTGTGACTTTGGTAACCAGATGGCGTCAAACAACAAACCTACCATCTCAGGCGAGTGGACTGGAGGCATTACCGATTGCGCGAAGTGGTTGAACGGTAAGAACAAGGGGGCGCGCTACGATGGTACCTTTGAGAACGCGAACAAGATTGGCAGCTGTGCGGGCAAGTCGTCCGGCAGTGTCGCCAACTTGTCGGCAGACGATAAGTCCAACATCGGGCGCTTTATCGAGGCACAGCTTGAGGGGTATGAGAAGAGTTCAGGGTGGGTATTTTGGACTTGGAAGACTGAAGGCGCCCCTGAATGGGACATGCAGGATTTGTTGGCCAACGGTCTCTTTCCTAAGCCTGTGAATGACCCGTCTGCGCGGAAGTGTGAGTATTCCCCCTGAAAAGCAACGCGAAGACTCTAACCGGTGACAGACTCGGGCATCTGTGGCTAAGCAATAAATGGCTACATGGTCTAGATGACGTGCTTATGGTCGTCACTTCACCGCCGGCTTGCACGCGAGCACTTTGATCTACCCTCAGACACTCGCTTACTTACCTTAAGCTTCTCCGCTATTGTAACGATTTGACGAATCTTCTTCAATGGATACCCCTTAGCGCTCGCTAAAACCGGGCGTTGGCGATTCAGCCCCCTTGAGAGTTTTCGATTTTTCTCATGTTTCTTTTGTGCTCCGGCCATAAAGGAGACAATTTTGTACATAACAGAGGCGCATGAAAGTCGGGTACCAATGTAAGATGTTGGCTAGACTGGCCGAATCCTAAATTACCTTTGCGGCGTAGTATGGTGGAGGGATTCGAAGAACCAAGCGCCAAGCAGGGCACATTACGGGCGTAATTTCTTACCGAGAGTTGGCCCCGCGTGATGCCAACAGGCAATCTTGGGGTTGTCGAACGACGACAGGCCCGCTGATCCGGCTGACTGTGCTGCGGTGCGACGAAACGGCTGTAACCAAGCACGGCATGAGGGTCTCAGGTCTCTGCGTGCAACCTCGTGCGTTATGTCATATCGATTGAGCACGGAGATCGATGGGTCTGGCCCTGAGTCGCGGAAGACCCAGTCTGAAGCTTGTCGATTATCCGATCGAAGCCAATCGCAGGGCGGCCCCCGTGTCCGGAGAGGCAGGGGTCGCAAATAAGATGGCCCCATGGGTGGAGCAGAGCTCGGAGCTGGCGATGGGGAGGGTGAAGGTGAGGCCATGGCTCGTCGCTCGTCGCTCGCAGACTCTTCCTCGAGGTGCCCGTCCACTGCGCCGCAGCGCGTAGCCTTCGCCATGTCATGTCGGCGTGGATTGCGCCGCGCGACAGAGTATCGATTTCCGGTCAGGCAGGTGCTGGAGCCTGGCTCACGGCTATTCCTGGAAATTGGCCTCGCCCGGCTGAGGGCCAAAGTGGAAGCCGTCGCCAAAAGGCCGAAATTCACGCTCCTGAAGGCGCAAGCGTCGCTGTGCTTAATCTGCCGGCCGCGCGCGCTGATTGGGCTCGAGTCCGCCGCTAGGCTGGGGCGGGCTAGGCTAGGCAAAAAGGATGCTCCTGCATTCGCGCGATTGGAAGGCGCGTGCAAGCTACTGCAGGAACGACTGGGCGGGCGCGCCGCGAGATTGGCCACGGGGTGCATCTGTGCAAGGCAGGCGCGCAGGGCGCGCCATCCTTGTCCGGTGCAATATATACTCCAACTGCTCACTGCCCCCTTCGCTTTTTGTCTTTCGCTCTCACCTCCGTCAAGCAGCAAAGCCTCAATCCCGAAGACTTGTTCTTCAGCCCTTCATTTACAACCTCGTCGTTCTTTACCTTTAATACGTCTGTCTGTCCTTCGTCAAACCGACTAATAATCCCCCGACAACAAAAACAGCCACAATGTTCACCAAGTACTCCATTGTTGCCTTCCTGGCCGGCCTCGCCGCTGCCTACCACGAGCCTGTTGGCAACCCCACCGGCAATGCCATCACCGCTCCTCTCGTCGAGGTCAGTCTGCCCTCTTCTGCGACGAAACGCCCCGCTAATCCAAACAGTCCATCCCTGCTGGCAAGCCCTTCACCATCACCTGGACGGCCGACTCCCCCAACAAGGTCTCCTTGATCCTGCTCAAGGGCCCGTCCACCAACGCTGTCTTCAACCAGGTCATTGTCGAGAGCATCGACAACACCGGCAGCTTCACCTGGACTCCTCCCACCACCCTTGAGGGCACTGACGGCCCCGGCGGTTACGGAATCCAGCTCATTGACGATGTCGATGGTCACTACCAGTACTCCACTCAGTTCGGTATTTCCAACGAGGAGGTCGTCTCTTCGTCTGCTGCCCCCACCGAGGCCTCCACCTCCGCTGCTCCTAAGCCCACCGAGACTCCTGCCGGCTATGCTGTCAGCTCTTCTTCCAGCGCCTACGAGGTTCCCAGCAGCACCCCCGTCGCCAGCTCCACCGACTGCACCACCACCACCACTGTCTACGCTCCTCCCCCGGTCGGCACCGGTGCCTCCAGCGGCGCTCCTCCCTCTTCCGTCATCTACCCCACTGGTCCTGTCACCGTTCCCGAGTCTCTCAAGACTTCTGCTACTGGCGGCTACACTGTCCCCACTACTCCAGTGGAGTTCCCCGGCGCTGCTTCCGGCCTCAAGGCCGGTCTCGGCCTTGCCGGTGCCGTCGCTGCTCTCGTCGCCATGTTGTAAACCCACCAAGATTTGAACTCTTTTCTCTTCTTAGGTTTATGGGATTTTCTTTACGCATGTATGACTCGGTCTTCGTTTCTCGGTGTTAATTGAGATACCACATTTGTCATTTCGCTTCGACTATATCTGTCTATAGATACTAGGGTGGATGTATTGCGTTGCTACGTTAAAGCATGGCATCGGTCGCGTCAAAATTTCTTCTGTCCAGATGAATGTCTGTGGAAGTATGTAATGATCGAGAGTTTGTAGGATCTAATGATGAGATCAGTGTATACCCCTAACAATTGTGCCTTTGCGTGTGCCGGTGAGGTTCATCGTGACGTTGTATGCTATTCAATTTCTCTGGTGGGGCCAAAAGTGGCACCATTGCTACGCCGTCGCCCTCGTGTTTCTACGTGATTTAGCGCGATTTGGTTGTTACTCGAGTACCTTGCTCGGATGATCCTATCAGACGTTCACGGCATGCATTACTTAACCCAGGCTAACTCCAGTCCTTCAGCTTTACATCGAACTCCCGATCGTTCATCCTTTAATTATCCTTGTCTAAAGCTCCTTGTCCTTCTTGCTCGCGGAACAGGTTTGTTGCAGAGCAACGCAAGATTAAAATTTGGTATTAATCTTGGACCCACTGGACCCGAACGCAGGCCCCAAATGCCTGCTGCACCACGTTTCAGGGCAATGCTTTGCGCGTAAAGTGGATAGCGCTCTTTATTCCAGGGTAGGCAATACGATCGCGCCAGACGCTTGCTTTCAGGAAATCCGTTACCTTTGTGAGACTGTTGTAGATTTATCGCCAGTCATACATGTGTTGCGCAGGGTACGTAGATTTGGCGGTCTTCCTGTAAGCAATACTATCGCAAACTACCTCATGCGCTAACTCCTTCGGAGCAGCATCGAGGGTACGCAACCAATCAGTATAGGAGGTCAGCGGACATTCCAAACAGCCGCACCACTATATGGGAACAGCGGGCATAACGGAGGAGGATCGAAGCAGGTTGGAGCCTCAGTAGGACCCGTCATTGGATGTTTTGGTATACACGGGACACTGTTTGCTGCGTGTTTACTGCAACAATGAAGCTCTGAGCGTATGCCTGCATGCATTGCGGAGGCGGACAATTAAGGGAGAGGATATCAATATGCGGTGCAGGATCAATTGAACGGGTATAAGAATGGGGGATAAGGAACGACTTCTCTGTGACCAGATGCTTCGGTTGCTTTGGTTTGACATCCTGGAAGGAGACCTACCGCCATCATGATTGCTAAAACATTCCAAACTATGCTACTATCTGGGCTTTCTATCGCGCAGTTGGGACATGCCCAGACAAGAGCAGCGAGCTCTGAAGCACCACAGTCCTCGAACATCACAAACGACAACTCCACGCTATCTATTGGTTATGTACGGCCCCTTAACAATATCCTTGTCGGTCCATAGACTCACACAGATCAAGGTCGTCTTCCCAGGCTTCACCCCTCTCGATGTATTCGGTCCTCGTGCGTACCCAAAGCATATCAAAGCCAACTTTGATCTAACGAACACCCACTAGTCGAACTTCTCTTTCAAATGTCCGGCATATTCAACATGACGCTCTCTACGATATCCTTCGAAACAGGTCCCGTAGGCGCCCGGTCCCCGGTCCCCTTCACGCAAGGCCCCAACGGCACCCTCTTCGACCCAAAATTCGTGCTCAACCCCCAAATCGTCGCCACGCACGACTTCACCAACGCACCTCCCCTCGACATAATCGTCGTCCCGGGAGGAACAGGCGACTTCGTGTTGGACAACCAGAACAACTTCACAATGGAGAAGTTCGTCGCCAGCCGCTTCGACGCAGCAAAGTACGTGCTCTCCGTGTGCACGGGCGCCACGACGCTCGCCCGCGCAGGACTGCTCTCAGGGAGGCGCGCAACGACAAATAAGAGTGCGTGGACCTGGGCTACGGATCCAAGGCATGGCGCAAATGTCACGTGGGTGCCGAATGCGCGGTGGGTCGAGGACGGAAAGGTATGGACGAGCTCGGGGGTCGCTGCGGGCATGGACATGATGTATGCGTTTTTGGGACATTATTATGGGTTCGGTGAGGCGAATCGCACGGTTAACGGGATTGAGTATACGCCCCATGCGGATCCCGCCTGGGACGCGTTTGCTGTGGTTCATAATGTGAGTTGAGAAGTCCGGTGAGCGTTGTGATTTGGAGGTAGTGGCTGACGGTGATTTTTAGGTCCCCGGAGCGGATAAGAATAGGTCTTTGACGGACTGTCTTAGACCGGCTGGGTGGTGATGCTGCATCTCTCTAGGATGTAAGTGTATGTGGTTGAATACAGGGTTAATTCGATCTTGCGGAGTGCCTAAGCATATAGATTTGAGGTAGTTAGTAGGCATTAGTCTTCAATCCGAAGATTTTTACGCCGTATATATTGCTTTATCATCTTTATCGTAGGAGAGTTGGATGTGAGGTGTTAGTTCGGCGTAGCATGAGGGGACATCTAGCCGCAAACCAAAACTCAGAGCCACGCAACCCGAGCTGAATGAAGCCTAGCGGTCGCATTCTACTACTGTACTAACCCCTCCCTCTACAGCCGCGTTACGATGATAGTCCTAGCGAGCTGTGGTCAGGTGATTGCAAAGGCCCCATTTCAAGCTAACTATATTTCAGCTACCGTGTCCGTGCGCGTGATGCGCGGATT
>JACVRA010000395.1:0-140215 GCA_019828545.1 Paracamarosporium sp. OC-R06-R3 | reverse complement strand
TACTGCAAACTGGCATGAGCTTTGTACGGTGTACACAGCGTACGGGGTGAAAGGGTGGGACTCCAAAAACTGATTGTATATTGTCCTAGCTATCTCAATCGTACAGGATTGAGATGGTCTTATATCCAGCCCCTGCGCACGGCCGTCATGCGGCTTGGCCGCACGGCTCAGGCGCATTAAGTAGATATCCTTATCTGATCCGTACTGCGTACGAACAAAACACGTATTTAATTACCTTCTGACATTTTGATAGAGCTAGCCTCTTTAGTCCAGCACAGTGTTCCAAAACACGTCAAAAGAGTATCTATCTTCAAGGACTTCAACAACCAACTTGCACTGGCACTAAGTAACGCTACGGCATATTTAGGCCAAGATGTCGAAACTACTTCAGCTGTAGATCTCGCGCTAGCCAAAGCGTTTGCCGCCAAAAGTCACCATCTGGAGCGCCTTTCTATTTCATACATGGTTGACGCCCAGCAGTTTTTCACCTCATGCCAGCAGCTGCCATGTACCTGGAACCTCCTGCAGTCGCTGACACTCACATCATCCACACTGGCCCGGACAGCTCCTCATCAAAACGTTTATACACTGTTGCGAAACGCCAGTTCGATTGCGCTGAAGATGCCGCAGCTCAAAACCATGGTGCTCTGGAACAGTGAACCGGGACAAGCCTGTGCGGTCATTTATCAGCGACATACTGCAAGTGCAATGGCTACACTTACATGGCGTGGTACATGGGATCTTGAGCTCAGTGATGATGTTGTTGAGTCCTGGAAGAAGGTTGCTCCTGGTCCCTGCTACCTACGGTTGGAGAAAGAAGCATTACGCGACGTGGATATCAGATCCCATGGCGATGCAATTCATCACCTGCGCTTGCCGGATGGAGTTGTTGATTTAGCATCACTACGTCAAATACGTTACGAGGGAATGATGCAAAGAATGGCCTGATCTGTGCATTTGTATAGATTTCTACCAACTGCACCCAAGGTATGGCATTCTTCATACTAGTTAACGTATGCCATGGTTTATTTTTGAAGACCTTCATGTTATGTCGTTCGTGGTTGTAAGCGTCGCTCAGCAGTCAGTTTACAGAAGATACTCCTCCTATACAGCCACCAACCTCTCACCGCTGGTAGGAAATGATCACGAAGTGTTGTCCACTCAAATATTCTTCATCTCTCGATGTGCCAATCACGCCATCACCTTCTCGTCGAAAATTGGGGTTTCAATCTTGACAGCCTGTGAGTCGCTTCCATGGCGGATGACATCACCAATCTCGCCCATTGATGGAGTCCAGTGAAGCATAACCTTCTCGCCTGTAAAGAGCTTGTCGATCTGCTCGAGAGTGAGGTTACGCGTTTCGGGATAGAAGAAATAGATGAGTGGCAGGAAGCAGAAATTGAACACTATTCGTGTTTTAGTATAGTTGCGTTATTATAAAGTGCGCTCAACATACCGCAGAAGTACACATATGTTTTCCATCCGATGCTCTTGATGCTGACAGGAGTGATCTCAACCACCAGGAAGGTGAAGATCCAGTTCGAGGCTGTTGCGAGAGCAGCCGCCCTGGTTCGGATGGCAAGTGGCGCATATTCGGCGGGAACTGCCGAAATATCAGTATTTGGACTCGGAATAGTGGAAAGTATGTCTTACGAAGCCACGGGATAGCAAGCAAGCCGACTGCGAAGAAAAAGTTGAACAGAAAAAGCATGACGACGGCGACAATGCCCGCACTTCGACTCCCATCTTGTACAGTTCCTGCAAGAATTGCCATGCAAGCACACTGTCCTCCTGCAGCAAACAACATGAGCTTGCGGCGTCCAAGTCTTTCGATGATCCAAATGGGAATCAAGGAAGACAAGAAGTACGCAACTCCATTGAATCCCGCTAGCAAGAGAGACAAGTTGTGAGGCATGCCGACACTTTGCTGGAAGATAACCGGCGCATAGTAGGTAATCAAATTGATTCCACTTAGCTGTTGCATGAACTGGCCTCCAATACCCAGCATGGTCCTGTAAAAGAATTTTTGCGGGCCGTTCTTCAGTAGAGCGAGATAACTCCCTCCACGTTGTGCTTCTCTTTCTTCTCTGATCGCATGACCAATAATCGCCATCTCCTCAGTAACGACCGCTTTGTTATGTTCTTGAGTTTGTTTAGATGTTACTAGAGCTAATAGAATCTTCTCGGCTTCTTCGTGGCGTTCGTGAGCAATGAGCTATTTTAAACTTAGCGATGGTGCAAGGATAATTTGACGGAACTACACACCCAGCGAGGCGATTCTGGAAGGATTAAAATGCCGACAAAAGCTAGTATGGCAAAGAATATTTGGAAGGCTAATGGGAATCGAAATTGCGCTGCGTTGGACACGAATGACATGCCGTAGTCGACCCAGTACGCTGTCATTACTCCGAAAATATTGATAGCAAGCTCGATGCATAGCTATTTCTCATTAGCTCAGGTTGTTGAAATGAATGGCTGGAAACGTACACCTTTCCCACGGACATCGGCTTGCATAAGTTCGGAATGCCAAACCGCTAATATCGTCAGCACAGATGCCGGCCATTGATACTACAGGTAAATTGTCGACTTACGAATCGTGCTAGTATTCATGCCATTACCAAGCCCAGCTACAATGCGACCAACAATGAGCTGAGCGATTGTGGTAGACGCGGCCTGTAGAGCAGCCCCAATGCTGAGCACAATACAACCGATCATGATGCTCCACCTGCGACCGAGGCGCTCTCCAAATATCAAACATAAAATAGCACCAAAAAAACATCCTATCTCATATATGGCGACAACAGTTCCCTGTAGCGACGAACTGCCATGACCTCCGTCGGTAGTATCGATCGATGGAAATTGGGCGATAAAGGCAGTACCAGTCAGCAGGCCAGACATAACACCTTGGTCATATCCGAATCTAAAGCGTCGTCAGTGAGGTGAAACAAAAGACTATTGTACCAGGCTTGACTTACAGCAAGAAGCCAGCACCAGCCGTGGCCGTGATGGCCCAGTGAAGAGGTCGGCCTGAAAGAGCAAGCATACTAAAATAGTGTGAAACAATTATGGTCGCTTTGTGCCCGAAGATGGCAGGATATGTAAGGGATAGCAAGAGTTTAAGAATGATAACCGAACCCGCAACCCCAGACTAAAAGAACTGAAGTACCCCGGACTGGGGAACATGGTCGGAATCTTGTGAGCTTCACTTCCAAGGCACTTACAATCGCTTTTCCTGAAAATCCCGATCGGCAGGTAAGCCGTCCCCGTGGGTGGGCTAACATCGTCAGATTGGGTTTGGTGTTGGATGAAGCCTGGCGCGCTTGCATCTGTTTTCGGACTAGATGCGCTACGACCTGCTGAGTTGGCGAGAAGGGAAAGGCAGTCGCAGTTTTTCTGCCTGCATCTTTAAGCGCATTGCCAAATAACAATATGCGTGCACTGACCATACCGAATGATCTCCATCAAGATCATGAGACATGAAACATCGGCACAAAGGGCCAGACAGTTGATTCGTTGCACTGACAGTGTTTTCGTGACGCAATTCATAGAGGTTCTGCATTGCGTACATGAACCTCTCACACACTCTTGGTGTAGGCTCTTCACTGCAAGAAACATTTACCTTTAAATCCTTGTATCCGTTAATTAATGTTTCTGTCCGTTTTGAATTTTTGAATTTTTGAATTTTGACTTGGGAAGCCAATTCTTCATCTGCCCCGGGCAGCTTTAAGCCGCAAGTCGATCATGTGTAAAAACTCTTCAAAATTGTCTGAGTGTTTTTGTGGTAGTGCATCTTTTAATGAGCAGTCTCGACTTTTCGCTGTGCATAGGAGCGGACGGAATGTTAAGACTCCGTTAGATCAGCTGCAAGTGCATCAAGGTTTTTGCGGGGTATGTGCTCGACACTTTCATCCTTGCCGCAACCTAAGCGCTCCTAATCTTGTTGAACTCGATGCGCGTTCTAAATAAACGCGACGGTGTGTGCGTATCGACGTAGTGTTGTTGCAATTGTTGAGTGTGGAAATCTCCAATTGCAGCATCTTCCCAAAGATGTCCGGAAAAACCAGCACAGAACGCAAGAATGCTCGAACGCGAACAGGTTGCTGGAACTGCCGACAAAGACGTAAAAAATGTAAGTTATTAAGGTGTTTTCATAGTTTTGCACTGCATACGTTCCGCGCTGATTCATTGATGACAAGGTGATGAACAGCGCCCGGTATGTGGAAACTGCTCGCAAAAGGGTGAGCATTGTAGCTGGGGTCTGAAGGTCTCGTTCCGCGAAGAAAACTCTATGACTTTACCCAGCGACCATCCGTCTATGCAACGCAGCGTGTCGCAGGACCGAAACGCGCGTGTTAAGGTTAGTGGCTAATCAACGCTACAAATGATTCGAAGATTCCAGCAACGACTAAAAGTCTACAGATACATGATGTCACTCAAGAGGTCATTCGAGACTATTGGAACGAGACCTCGATGGTGGATAGCGAGGGGGATTACTCATCTACAGAGCTGTCAGCCTTCTTGGAGCGGCCAGGCTTATCTCATACCTCCCTCGAGTCCTTACCAGGCACCGGTAGCTTCCCACCGGATACCAATGAAGATCCATCTTCCCTAGCCTTCGCAGATTCTACTGTCGATGTAGAGCCGCCCCAACCCGAACCACGCTCATTCATCACGATGCCAACCATCGAGAGCCCTGCGAGTGCATGGTCCTCTCAATCATACGATACTGCACAGTCTGTAGCAGGTCATTTATTGGCCCTTCGTCAGAATAGTCACGTTATCCCCAATATGGCTCCGAGTGATGCGTCACAGGCACAGCCAGACCCTGGTATGAGTTGCATACCGCCTCTCGTTGGGGACGACTATACAGACGATGGTATATTCCTCCCTGGGTCGTCCTTTTTGGAATTGCATTCCCTTCTACGTAGTCATGTGTTTGATACCACCTTGGGTACGCGTTCAACCACACTTGCACAGGATGTCACTCCGGATCCAGATTCGGCTTGCCTCGTGAATAGGCTGAGCAGCTCAAATGTTAATTTTGTTGAGCCAAGAATACTGCAACACGACTCCAACTTTCCGACGAGCTTACCGCGTTTCAAACTCTGCCGGCGCGTAGAATATGAACTCTGGAAAAATTGGTCCGATGAAGTGGCCACCTGGGTAATTGTGTCTCGTGGATATTCTTTGAAACCTCACTGATATGCTCACAGCTCGATAAATTCGACATAGAGTGCCACTTTCGTACAAAGTTACCACTACTAGCGACAGAACATGAGTATCTGCGACTCTCTATCCTTGCTCTCTCTGCGCGCCAGCTGGAACGCAGGAATTCCACTACATCCTATAGCAGCTTGACTTTATACCAGGAAGCAATTAGGCAACTCGTACCCCGTTTGCAGACAAAATCGACCGCTGTAGTGGCATCGTGCGTCGTGCTATGTGTTCTTGAGATGATGAGTTGTGAGCGTCTTTTCCCTTTTCCCATCTTTCGCTGGCGTATACTTTGCTTGGTTCTGATTCTAAAACATATGCAGGTGAACCCAGGATGTGGAGGCGACACCTAGATGGCTGTGCCAGTTTGATAATGTCGCTTGGCATCAATGGCTTCTCAGGGGGCATGGAACAAGCCCTTTTCTGGTGCTTTGCACGCATGGGTTCGTCACTTAATCCTACAACCTAAATCAAACGTTGATGAAATACCCTAACTTGATATAGACCTGTGCGGAGGACTAATATCTTCTGATCGGACGCTGATTCCAGTGTTACAATGGGCATCTAGTGTTTCACTGATCGATGACGTATCCTTGTTCCGTCACCGTTCCCACTGTGATCGACATGCATGCTACGCTGTTTACCTGTGCGCACAAGTCCAGGATCTCCTTTCTGATCACAGTGCAAATATCGATTTCTCGGTCCGGTGGAACAAGCTCTTTTCGCTCGTGGAGGAGTGGTATGTCCACCGTCCGCCAGAGTTCCAACCTATCTTAGACCTGGCACCATCAGAGACCGATTACAATCAGCCCTTCCCTATCATTCTGTTATCCAATGCCCAAGCCATTTCTGGTACTCAGCTTTATCACACGGCTGCTCTTCTCTTATTGCAGAGAAAACCACCAGACGTTGTTATAGGCCCCCAAAGCCGTTCGTTCTTATGGCATGCTCGCAGAATTTGCGCTATTTCGATATCGAATACTCATCATGGCTGTTGGACGAATTGTGTGCAGCCACTCTGGATCGCTGGACAGCTCATGTCGCATCCGGCCGAGCATCGTGCTATTCTGGAAACATACAGCCTGATCGAAAAAGAAACCGGCTGGGGCACGAGTTGGCGAATTGAGGATCTGAAGAAGTACTGGGGTGATGTGTAATTGTACTTGTCCTATGTACGTGCGTCAATATGTCGTCGATGATCGCGAAGATCTATGCGGACGCGCAGTGTCCGCCATCTACCCTTAGATCTGCTCCTGTCATAAAGGAGCTCCCTGGGGATAACAAGAACACAGCAGGGGCCTTGAAGTCCTCCGGAGCGCCTAGTCTACCCAACAGTGCCCCAGCCAACCAGATGTCAGCTAGACCTTGATCTTCCTCAAGCAATTGATCCGTCATGGCCGTCCTAATGTATCCTGGAGAAATCGTGTTGACTCGGATACCGTATGGACCCCATTCTTGTGCCACCGATCGACATAGCTGTTGTACAGCAGCCTTACTTGAGTTATATGCAGAACAGGTAAGTCCCTTTGAACTGTGTCAGTGATACTGCGTTTGCTAAGACGGAACAGCTCTTACCCTATTGGCTATCTGACCAGACATAGATGCCACCATAACGATGCTGCCCTTCACGCCAGTCTTGATCAGGATTCGGGCGGTGTTCTTGACGGTAAGGAAGGTGCCAGTGACATTGACACGCATTATTCGCTCAAAATCGGCAGCCGGATAGTCCACCGCAGGTACTCTTTGCTGGATACCGGCGCAAGCGATAGCACCATAGAATTGAATTCCAGCACTTACGGCCTCCTCCGCAATATCATCCATTGTTTTTGTCAACGCGGCATCGTCCGTAATATCGCATTGTCGATATGACAGCTTTTGTTTGGTCTTCCGCACCAGTTGCTCGAGTGCGTCCCATTCAGCTGCTGAAGGGACTTCCAGGATGTCTACACAAGCAACACTACCGCCAGCTTCGAGCACGGCAGCGGCCAACGAGATGCCCAAACCTCGAGCGCCGCCTGTAATGACGATCATCTTATTGCCAAGGGAGAAAGCATTTTGATGGGAGGTGTTGCCTGGCGTTTGCTGTGACTCAGGTACCTCGGCGGGTAAGGACAACTCCGGAATGATAGCAGCAGGAGGCATGGTACAACAATACAACGTATTCCCAACAGAACAAGCAGGATGAGCTTGGATCCAAGCTGATTGCAATCGTAGTAGCGTGTGCGATGTGGAAAGTACGCTTGGATCTCGATATGACGTGAAGAAACAGTAAAGGAATGCGGCGTGGTGACCTGGAAATTAGGATGTGCGTGTACGTCAAGGTTCCTTTCCATGCAAAGACTTTGTATACCACCTCAAACTAGGCGCGCTTGGTGTTTCTTCTTTTGCCGAGAAAGATGGTGCAAGCGCGCACCAATCGGTAATCGGTGGGTACACCCGCGCTTCTACTTACCGGATGCACTTGTGAGTATGCCACCTCAAGACTTAATTGCGGTGGGCGGCATTACCTAATTTCAGGGATTAGTTGCAAGTTTTCCATTATTGTTGTAATGCTTGCTATCAGGTTATCGCTCGAGAAAAATGTTCAACAAGAAGAGCGTAGCAGAGGCGAGCATACCCATACTTCGGCTTCTGTCTTGTACTATTCTCTTACAGTAAATAACATGAGCTTGCGACCTTCAAAAATTCTAACGATGCAGAGGCAAGAAGTGAGCAACCCTATTGAGTTCTACAAGTAAGATCGAGAAGTTGTCAAGCATATCGACACTGCTGGAAGATAAATGAAGAGAAGTAGGTAACGTATTCAATCCCTCAACCCTTACATCATGACTGACTAGAGTCCCCAATCCGCAAAGGTGTAAATGGGATAATTGTTTCGGGTGAAGGAGATAAACTAGTTGCAGGTTATTCACTGTCGATATGATGTTTGTTTCAAGTAATCGCTCAGACGCATTCCCAAGCAGTAGAAATCACATCATGTTATAAGTATAGGGGCATCTGCGGTTTTGCGTCTCGCACAACTACATTGGTGTTACTGCCCTTACATAGTATGGTAGATCACGTCTCATGTAGTAATGATCCTGAAGGCAAGATTCTCTAGTTGGCTTCCCTTTCTCATGTTGTCGGTTTCATAGCATCCCGAATGCAAACACAACAAACGAAAACAAGATACAACGATGATTAGATCAAGCTTGCGATTACATATTCACACAGCTAGCTAGTAGTAATACTGCCAGTCACTTCCTTCTATACTTGGACATTAGACAAAACACACCAACGAGCTTCTATCGCTCAGGGTATCCCAAAAGCATCTAAACAAAAAAAACGCCTTACACGTTTCAGCCCCCAAGCGTAGCGTATCGCCAGTATACATAAGAAATCTTCTCGTGACACTCGTCCGTGCTATTGACAAAAGAAATCTCACGCATGCATCCTATGTACAATTGTGATCCGTTGCGAACCCATCACTCGCTCAATCGCTGGCCTCTTCACTGTTTTCGGAGCTGAAATAGCTTTGGTCGATACGCAGAATCCACTCGATCTTCTCGCGCTCCGAGCGTGCGCGGAAAACGTATGTGTTGCTCTTCGCAAATACTGCCCACACCATATCGCCTACGCCTCCTCCATTCCCGTCACCACCTCCTGCGACACCCGTTAACAGCCTTGCAATCTGCGGACTATGATCTACCCTCGCGTTCGTAAGGTTGATAGCGTTTAGCTCATCACCCTCCGCACTGTAGATGTGCAGGTACGGACGCCGTAGCTCGACAAAACGGCGTACCCAGCGTGTGTTCGTTGGGTCGGGCGTAAGGAGATACGAGGACTTCAGAAGATCCGGGTTCTTGGGTATGAAGCGTACAGTGGCGACAAGACTTGGTGCGCGAGATGGAGAAGGGTCCGGGCTGCGAGGCGCAAAGGCTGCGCCGTTGGTCGGCGGCTCGAGGTTTGTGGGGTTGAGAATCACCTCTGCGGGTGCCCTCCCGTCCTTCCAGAGTCCAATAACTCTCCGTAGAAGATCCTTTTGGCGCGCATCGAGGGTGCCGGAAGACGTGTTTGCAGGAAATGTAGTAAGAGCACGGGAAGATAGAACCGAGCGCGCAGTTTCAATCTCCGCAATACGCTGGCGGCGTTTGATGAGTGCAATGTAGTCCCTCACGAGGGACACGCCACGGGGTGTCCACCCACTGAGGTGCTCTTCGCCTTTGATATAGTCGCCATTGGTGTTCATGCGCCAGAGATCGGTGGCGCGCTTTACGCTGGTTGGACGGATTGCAATGCTGAATATGCCGACTGTGGAGTGGATGACACGCTGCTGAGCGAAGAAATTCGAGAAAGAAAACAATGATACTTGACGCATATACGTTCTGCTACGAATCTGCAGCGCCAAATCAAGACTGAAGACCATAGGCTCAGCCAGTTTAGCGGATGTCACATTGAATAAAAGGGAGGCCTGCACGCGGTACTTATCTGGCGTTGCACGATCGAGGAGTAGCGAGTTGTGGGTTGAGGAGTCCCATTGTCCTACAAAGGTGACATTGGCCGTACCGTCGGCATTAGCTTTGACGACGGGTGGGGAGACAAGCTTGATGGGAACTTCGCGAACCGGGCTACTGTCAAGGCTGGGAGAGTTACCCGCGGTGTCGACGAGGCGGAGACGGCCAACACGCATGGAGGTAACGTCCTGCCATTGGAGAGTATCGCCACATGTGTGGGTTAAGTTGACTACGACGCGGCGCTGAAGTCCTTGATGGAGCTGGTAGACGCCAGGATCCATGACGCCACTCTGAACGACGTCGACGGGTTTGTAGGTGCCGTCTTCAGAAATCTCTTGAACTTGTATGCGAGAGAAGATGACATGCGTGTCTTCGGTATAGAACTCGGATTCAGGGAGCCGAGCCTTCCGCCGCTTCTGTGTTGGCCGTGGTGCGGAGTCTCGCATATCATCCCAGCTGAGTAGTTTGTCTAGGTGCATGGAAGTGACTTTAGCGAAGATGGAGACACGTAAGAATGTAGTCCGTGGGCTTGGGTATGGGAGGCTCATGCTATGAACGCTCTCGAACCGTACCGGTCCTTCGTCAAAATTGGTGATCATCTGTGTAGTCGTTGCGCCACTCTCATCGGAAATGCCAGGAACGAAAAGCTGCGCATGAACTTGGGTTCCTTCTCTCTCTGGGAAGCCTACTAAATCGTGCATAACGACATTGAACTTCAAGGTAGTCGAAGGCGCCTCGGCAGAAGAAGGTTCCAGGGCCAAGCGTATGATGCCGATAACATTTATCGTATACGGAGAAATGACATCCAAGCTGAAGTCTTGCACCCTTGATTCGAAAACAGCTGCAAGAGGTACGTCAACATCGCCGATGCGTGAAAACTCTGGCATACAAGGTTCCGAGAACGGGTTTTCGAGACTGAAGTGTTGGAGGTACTCTGGCCGGTTCATATACTGGTGCATCTGATGCATTACCCGTACACGGAAGCGGAGCTTTTGTAGCGACCAAAGATGCACGACCTCATTCTTAAAGTCGACTACCCTTACGCCAACGCATGGTTTCGGGGTATTTTCGAGATACTCATCGTCTTCGCCAGGGATACCGTTCAAGACTAGATCGTACGAGGACGCAATGTTGTGGCCGACATCAACAATGCAGAATTGGAAGACAACATTCTTGTCCATTTGCTGGCTCATAACCTGCGCTTCTTTCAAAGTCACTGCATTCTGAAGAATTGTTTCCGCCATTGTGACATACTTGCGCTTCCGCCACTGTTGGAATACACTCTTGACCAGCTCCGTCTGCTGTTCATCAGGTTTCTCGATGTCATCTCCATTCACCTCTGCCGGCTCAGGCGGAGGCTCATGACCAAGTTCCTTGAGTTGACGATGAAAAGCCTCTTTCTGTTCTTTCAACTGCTTCTGCATCTCCTCTTTTGCCTCACGCAGGCTCTCCTCCATCCGCGCTTTCTCCGCTTTAATCTCCTCAATCTCAACATTGTCTTCTTCCGATGACCGTAGCTTAGCTTGGTACTCCTCTTTCTGCTTTTCTAGCTTCTCTTGCATGCCTTCGCGGACCTGCCGGAAACTCTCATCCTCCTCGCTTGCTTGCGGTGTTGAAGGCATCGTCAAGACGGTGTCCAAAGAAAAATTATCGATGGTCCCGTTGGATGCATACTTTTCGCGAACGGGATACGAGCTCACAGACTCCATGTCTTCCGGGTCAGAGTTCATATCGTACAATCGGCTCTCTGGTCGAGCTTTCCGTGTAGCGCGTAATCTTTGTAAATCATCGAACAGCGCGTCAAATTCTTCATCAGGCATAGATGCGATCTTCTGATCGGGGCCCAAAAGTGCAGTCACCGCTTCTCTTCTCGCAAGCGACCAATCAGAAGCCTGCCCTCGTTGAAAGAACGCAGGAGATGCAGCTCGTGGGCTATCCGAGTCGACATCGGAGGTCGCTATGCTCACTGTGCTGTAGGATCTATCGTGGCCCGGTCGTGGTGATGGAGAGCCGAGTTGACTTACTGTCACCGAGTGTCGAAGCAAACTTGTGCCTATCTCTGCACGTTCCGCCCGTGCTTCTTGCGGGTTGTTAAATCGGAAGATATGGAAGTCGCCCAGTATGATGCGGAAACCGCTCCTTAATCGCTTCGGCTTGTCAATGCGGATCCCGTTGACCATTACACCAGCGTTATCTTTGGGGATTACTGTTACTGCGCTGTCTACATTTTCGAATGTGCAATGGTCGTGCAGTATTTGTGCGCCGGTCAGTCGAATATCGGCCGTCTGGTTCTCGCTGTCTACGTTACCAACGGTAGTTGTTCCCGGCTTCAGATTGTACACTAAACATTCAGATGTCAACGGGTCGTCACTCAAGTTAACCAAATGCGGCATTTTCTTTGGTGTCGACAAGCCAACGGAGCCCTTCTCAATGGTAATCCCAAGCTCTTCTAATGCAGCCTCTCGCTCCTTTTGAATCGCCTCGGTCTTCACAAGTTTTTCTTCCCAGGTTTGGTTAAGATCTTGGTAGAGTTTCTCAGACTGATTTAGTTGTTCCACGATCTCAGCCTTGGATACTTTCTTGACCGAACCATCTGCTTGCGTGATCGACACGATTTGCTTCTCGAGGGGCGTGTCAGGTGCATACTGCTCTTCCATGGGCATACCAGCGGGGCCGCCACCGCTCAGCTTGGAGCGGAGCTGGGCCAGTTCCTCCTTCAGCTCTCTAATCATGCGTGCGTTTGGATCTTCGTTTACAACGGCATGGTTCTTGATGCGTTTGGCGGAGTCGGCGTAGCGCAGAGTAGAGAGCGTCTCTTCAAAGTTGATATCGGCGGGAGAGATAGCGGCAATCATGGCCGTCAAACTGTTACCACCCAGAGAGTCCTTGAGCAACCAGGTCAAAACGGAGTCTCGGTAGGGGACCTGTGATTTCTTCTTGCCAGAGGACCCATCCGCCAGCGCCGCAATGACACGGCCTAGAGTAGAAAGCGACCTGTTAATCTCTGCACCCTCCTTCAACCGAGCCCCCGTGGCTCCCGTGGACGTAGCTCTTTCTGAACCAGCCAAATCGACCAGACTGATTTTAGCCACTTTCTCTCCGCTCATGTTCATCTCGACGTCTTTCTGTTTCTGAGTAAGGATCAGGGTGAAAACTGCGTGCGATCGCGAAGACGTCTCGTTCATGTTGGTCGCGGCCACAGTACGGGCCTTGTTTCCCTCATCCATCAAGTTCTCAATTTCTGCGAAGGAACGAACTACCAGTTTGGCCAGATCCTCGACATATGGACCAGTCGACGGATGTTCTCGGACTTTGAGGTTTCCCTTTGTACTCGGGTTGAGCAGATCCCGCACCTTTTCGTTGTAAATTTCCAGGTACGACACCTCCACGGTGCAACTTGTGTTCTGGTCGTGCATGCTCCCGATCCGCTCAAACATGTCCTGGCAAATTTTCGGGATGATACCGTACTCCTTCCCATAGCCCATCATCGAATAGGATTTTCCAGATCCCGTCTGACCATATGCGAAAATGCAGTTGTTGTAGCCGTCGAAAGCATTCTGGAGCAGCGGCTTGCCCAGATCTTCGTGCAAGTTCTCCTGGCCGGCGTAGTTGGGAGCATCGCGATCGAAGGACCAGTAGGAGCGGTCGAAGGCGAATGTCTTGGGGCCTTCAAGAGCGGCCTTTCCGGCCTTGCCTTTGGCTTCGACGTGGGTGGGCGGCGTAAGAATGGTCTGGCCGCCCTCCATGCGCACGATACATTGCGCATTGCGGTCCTTTTCTGTAGACGTTGAGCCTTCGTGTAGCTGTAGGC
Organism: Paracamarosporium sp. OC-R06-R3; assembly: GCA_019828545.1. Classification (NCBI taxonomy): domain Eukaryota; kingdom Fungi; phylum Ascomycota; class Dothideomycetes; order Pleosporales; family Didymosphaeriaceae; genus Paracamarosporium; species Paracamarosporium sp. OC-R06-R3. The sequence continues at coordinate 126,697 of JACVRA010000395.1, read as the reverse complement.
AGTTGCAGGGCTCTTACCTCTACCATTGAAAGGCCGGCACCTGACCACCACCTTGATATTCCCTCCTCCTGGCGCCATGTTGCAGGCTGTGAATTATTCCACGCCGCAGCGTAGCAGCTCCGTGTGCGTGAGTCCGGTGCAGATCGGGGTCTAAGGGCATGCGCTCGGCCCGGGCGGCTTCATGGCACGTCGTGACTGTGTCGTAGGGGCAGTCGGAGGCTCAGGAGGCGTTGTCTGGGGTTGTTGTTGAGATGGCCAGCTTCTCGAGATTACACGCGAATCCTTGTCCCGCCCGCCGTTCTCCTGGGCCTGCCCCGGTCGCGCGCACGTGCTGGACCCTGGCCAAAATAATTCATGCGACGAAACCAAACGCACCACGCGATCCGTATACGGCCGACAGCTGCCACCGCGTCTCGATCCCATGTCGCACGATCCTGTCGACATGTTCGCGCCGCCCGTCAACCGCGCCATGAAGGTGCTGGATCGTTCCTTCTTCCAGAAAACAGTCAACACGTCGGCCGCCCGCATCTTCAGTCCCAAGGACATCTCGCGCGTTCGCAACGACCTCGACCGCAGCCGTGACACCCTCAAAACCCGCCTCGACGGCGTGCGCCCCGATCCGGAAGCGTCGCGTGCTTCAAAAGGCGGAAAATGCTTGCTGCTGAAGCCGGAGGTGGTGTACAATGGTACGACTCATGCGTACCCCGCCAGCGTCATCATGTCGGGCTGAGTCTGAACATAGGCAGATAGAAACACTTGGAGCCCCAAGCTGCAGGAGCTCGAGCAGGCCGGCACAGTAGGCGTGATCCCCTACGAGTTGCAGCTCGACTACGACTACTTCACCTATTCCGAAATCACAAACGCCATCATACCACCGCCCGAGAAGAAGAACGACGATGAGATACCGACCGGCTTTACCCTTGCGGGGCACGTTGCACATCTCAATCTACGAGAGCGATACTTGCCCTACAAGAACCTCATCGCGACTGTTCTCGCAGACAAGAACCCCATCGTACGCACAGTCATCAACAAGCTGGATAATGTAGGGACGGAGAACGCATACCGTACGTTCCAGTACGAAGTCCTACAAGGCCCAGACGACTTGAACGTTCAGGTTCACGAGCAGGGCTGCACCTTCAACTTCGATTTCGCAAAGGTATACTGGAACACGCGGCTCCACACCGAGCACGAGAGACTCTGCGGACTCTTCAAAGAAGGCGATGCTATATGCGATGTCATGGCCGGCGTAGGTCCCTTCGCCGTCCCTGCGGGCAAGAAGAAATGCTTCGTGTGGGCTAACGACCTCAATCCCGACTCATACAAGTACCTCGCCGAGAATACCAAGACGAACAAAGTCGACTCTTACGTGCGTGCATTCAATACCGATGGTGCGGCTTTCATCCGTTCAAGCGCCGCCGAGCTGCTAAAGGACGAGCGCTCTATACCCATCTACCCTAAGGTAAAGTTCTCAAGAAGCGCGCCAAAGCCCACAGAACCACCCAAGCCGCTCCGCACACTCGTGCAGCCGCGCATCTTCAACCACTACGTAATGAACCTTCCCGCCTCCGCCATTACTTTTCTCCCTGCCTTTATCGGGCTCTACTCCAACGTGCCAGGCATGCCCGCCTCAGAGATCCGCAAAATTATTTCACCGCACACGGACGTTAAGCTGCCCATGATTCACGTCCACTGCTTCAGCACGAAGAGCAAGGATGATGTGGCAGAGACGAAGAGTATCTGCGAGGAGATCAGTAGGCAGTTGAATTTCGAGATGACACCCGACACTCCTGAGCTGGAGGTATTCCATGTGAGGGATGTGGCGCCAAAGAAGACAATGTACTGTGCGAGCTTTAGACTGCCCGAGGAGGTGGCGTTTCGGCATACATGAGGGAGATGTGAACAGGAGAAAGGGAATTGAGGGGTTGATTAATTTTCTCTAATCTCCAAAAGTTCTTTTGCTGATACCCGTAGACTTAAATATATACTGCATGAGAAGATGATAGAGTAACTCAATATAGCCCTGAGCCACCCAATATCGCTGAAGTTGGGGATACACGTCACTTAAGTATTTACATAACCCCTTGACCATGTTAGCCCAGTCGTGTGCTATTCGGCGCGACGAGGTAATTGCGCCCCCATCGCGACTACCCAAGCCTTGCACCAATCTTAGCCGTTGTTGCAATATCACCACTTGACCACAAATGCGACATTTGAATCGGCCTTGACCCGTGTGACCCTTGTAGCTTGTGACATGTTCTCTAGCTCACCGTACGCGCCAAGTAGTAGCCAACGCCCACGGTTTGTTTGCAAAAAAGCGAAGCGTTTGTCGGAAATAGAGGCTACATCATCGGCACGGCAGTGCTCGCTGCAGTGATTTATTACATAACCTACCAATCAGTCCCGAGCTGATGTCTGAAGGAGAAGCGTGACCAAGGATAATACATAAATTTTCACCTGACGCAGCCTTTGACTTTGATCAGCGCTACCTCAATCATTAGCAGCCTGTTTGCGTGATTTGGCTGGTATATCTTATTGCCGGACGTGCGTTGAACAAATGTCTCTCAGGTTGTCTCAGCAATCCCTCGTCATGGACTGATCTCCAAAGTGACCTGCACAATCTTGTTGCCGGCAGAAATAGCAACCACCCGCACGTCTATCATCACCTTGGCTCTTTGATTACCGAATTCATCCATCCACGGCTGCTGCCGCTCTACCCGCAGCGGAGATGCCGTCCCTCAAAGATCTACACTGCTTCATCGAGCTTCCAGATGGGAAAGGTCAATTCCGCGAATTTGACACAACGTACAGCGATGGCTGTGTCGAATCTTTCGTTGCTGTTCCTAGTCGCCAGCAGCCGTTCGCTGTCCGCCTTTCATCAAGCAAGTTCATTGCCCCAGGTCTAGCAATGTACGTCTTTATCGACGGTGTATATCAGTGCAACCGCAACCGCCAGAATCTTAAGCTACGGAAGCAGTCAAATCGAAATACGTTGGTGGATTTCGTGGTACGGCAGAAGGAAGAGAGGCAGGACGACGGAACGATGATTGCTCGGGACTGGAATTTCGAGAAGCTTGACATCGGTGAATTGCATTAAACTTACCCTAACGCGCATCTCCGGCTAACACAATACAGTATCTGCGAATGAAGCCTCTGAAGCTTGCTCACCAAAGGTACTAAAAAACCTCGGATGCATCGAAGTCGTCGTTCTACGCTGCGCCGGCACGCGAAGCGCTCAGTCAGCCGATGCCCAAGTGGATACCATGAATCTTGATGGCACGGGAGACATTCCAAACGATCGTTTCGGTCTTGATGGAGGGTATTACTCTTATCTACCCCACTACGATGACCGCGCATGGCAAAACATTCAAAGCGGAGGAAGATTTAGCAGGGCTAGTCCTCCGACAAGAACTTCTTCGCGTTTTGATAGCGGTCCGCCCCCTCCACTCTCCTTTCGATCGCACACTGCGAACAGGATGTACAACTCACCCATTCGCATGAACTCGCCTGAGTTGCAAGAAACCTTAAACAGCCCCGAGCAACTAGCCGCTAGCGTTCGGTATGGCAGCGGTCCCATCCCTCATCAATCTAGAACCGCTTCGATACATGCACCAGCGCCAAGTATTACTGGCGCTATTGCACCACATATGCCAATTGACCCACAGTGGCTAGACAATGCACTTGCGAATGCTGTCAAACGAGGGATTGAGGGATATCAGACTTCGTCACAAGTCCAGACTATACCCGCCGTAGCACCCGACCCGCCGTCGAGCCAGCTGCCTGGCTCCTGGCCATCCCCGTTTGGAGCGCCAGACTCCCCAATACCTAGTCATGCTCGGGGAATCGCAGCAGACTCAACGCCAGTGCCTCTTCCTCCAGGTGCTGCTCTAGGTCTCCAATCGCCACCACAAAATACCCATGTCAGCTGGGACCAGCATCTTTCAAAATCCTCAGGAGGCTGGAACGAAGATAAAGGCTGGGGCTCCGGAGAAGAGAATGAGAAGACAGAATCGTGGGATGTAAAGGACACTTGGGGCCCAAAACAACAGGACAGCAAACGCAGAAACTCCAGGTTCGACGGTAATCAAGACCAGGCTCATACAGTCTGTAATGATGATGCAAGTTGCGCTTCATCAGCAGCTGCCAGAACAGCTCGTACAGGATACTGGAACCATTCTTCCGATTTCCACACTGCACGATCTCGGCCTTCAGATTCTGCTTGGGAGGCTAAGATAGACGGTGATGACTGGACACATATCGAGGCAAGGTCGGACTCAAGCGGTTCATGGGCCATGCCTATATACCCTTCAGAAAGTGTATCGCATGTGGCAGCTTCTTCTGGTGCGCTTCCCCCAACTAGTCAAGATGCGCTCGCCGATCTGCTTTACAACAAGTTACAATCTTTGAAGGAGGACGAAGAGACGCGAAGACACTCAGTGATCAGCGCTCCCTTGGTCGGCCACGACATCACACAGCCACCTGAAGGGCCTCATATTGATGCTGGATACAGTACTTTCGAACAGTTTGTACGGGGTACATCTGACGACAAGGACACTGCATGGGGAGTAAGGGCTCCTAGGGCCGTACAGACCACTTGGGCAGCAGAAGAGGAGACACATGACGACGAGGGAGAAAAGACTGGTCTACGAAATGGCTGGTCTTCAGTTTCGCAACACACTGAAAAAGAAATCAAGGACCACTGGATGTCAGGAGAAACCCATGAGAGCTTCACGAAGGAAACATCTTGGGACAGCCCAGCAAATTTCGAGGATCCCCTAGCACGCGAAACTAGCTGGCAAGCCGACATTAACGGCTGGTCCGCTCTACATAAGACCAAAAGCCCGGCAAGCAAGAACGACCCCTGGAGAACGGCGCGTGAATCTAGAAATCACCCAATCAAGTCGCGGTCATCGAAGTATCGGCAAATGCTCTCGCAAGCAACGGACTCAGCGGCCAAAGGACACCGGCAGTTCCCGCCTCCAGCGCCAGAGAAGAAATCTCAAGCAGCCATTGAGAAACTAAGCATAGACCCCGAGCCGCTTTACAAAATCAGCAAAGAAGACTCAGCGAAGACAGGCGTGAAATATCAAGTACGTGCAGGCAAAGGCACAAAGTATGGCCACGCTGTTGGTCGGCCAGAATACCTCGACAGCCTAGAGAAACCTGTAAGTCCACAGACTGAACCTCTTCTTGCTTGTCTCAAAGTTCGATAGTGCTGACATAGATGCAGTATGCTGTCTTCCGTTTCAAGTATCGCTCCCACGGTACCCTCCGCAAGCTACTCGGTAAGGACGTCGTTCCCTCCGACGCGTCTCTCCTCATCACTAGTTCGAGTGGTCAACTGGGCCTTGCACAGCCTACCGTATCCGCAGAAGCCAAAGCCACTAAGCAGAAGCTCAAAGATATACCAAAAGATGCGCTTATTGATGGGTTGCTAGACCTGCAGTCCAAGCTGGAAGAGGAGAAGAAAGTTCGAGAGAGTGCACATACCGAGATTGTTGGAATGAACAGGACGAAGGACTGGGTGAAGCAGCACTCTATCAAAGCCAGTGTTGATAGAAAGAAGAAGGACAATGCAAACGATGGTGGGGTTTGGAGCTTGGATGATGATTGGGATGAGAGTGGGAAGGCAAAGGGCGGTTGGTGAAGCTTCAAAGCGGATACTTGGGGTGATGATCCTTACCCACAAATCTGAAGGCTGTGGCCGTATCATGGTGATAATCTGTCACTATGTAGAGGACTAGACGCCTGTCCCATCGACACATCGGCGGATTAAGAGATACGTATTCTCAATTGTGCGGATCTATCACCGCACGACACAGCCCACATTTGTCGGTTTCTATGTCCAGCTAGACTCTTCCAGTAACGACATCTCAAGAACCGGTATGAATTACCAACTCATGGTTTGTGTCAATACTGAAATATCAGAAGGCCATATTCTATCGCTGCATACATTTGAAGTCAGCAATCGTTGGGAATAGCGAGGTTGTGCACCATTCTCGTTATTGAGCTATGGCGCTAGACAATAGGCAACTTATTTTTCCGTATTATAGGATCAACTTTGTTCGTGTTCTATATCACTGTGCCCCAAGCGGGATGGATACATTACCTAGATTGTCACGGCAAAGCGCAAATCTGCGATTATTGTCAACAAGATGCCGTCTCTCACTCTAACCTTCACGCTATTCTCCGATTAGTACTTCACCTACATACCTTTCTATATGAAGTTGCCAGCAACAACCCACGTGGCTCGTGACGCGGGTGGCTACTCTCACTTAGCAACTGTTTGCTTGTGTTAGTTCATGCCGCAACTTTTGTCGCACTATCCGGTGGCCTTTATCCAACAGCTTGAATCTTTCATCCAATTAAACCCCATCGACTGCAAAGATGGCCAGTGGAATTCAGACACCGTAAGCATTGCCATGACAAGCGATATGCTTCTTGACTTAGGTCTCAGAGTCTAACTATCCAGCAGGCTGTTCAAATGGCCTGGGGTCGGGAAAGTAGAGACCTGGGATGCCAAAACAAAGTGAGCGGTGCTTGTAGCCATTTCGAACGAAGCTGAGCTGATACAAACCCTGAAGACGCTATACTTACCCTTCGAGTAAGGGCGGCTTGCAGACAGCGAACGCCGCCCAACAGTTGCTTGACATCGAGAAGCGCGTGATAGCCATTCTAAATGTGATTGATTACGATGCTGGAAACATCCATTGTATGATCGCGAAGGATCTCGCTTCGCCTGCTGCAGAGAGAGAACTAGCCCTTCTACCAGAACTGTATGACTATCCAAGCTTTTTTTTCTCGGGTATCCTGCTTTTTTTGTTTCTTCTGTGGATTTAATTAACATGAGGAATATAGTGACTATTGTTCGGTTCAATATGCATGGCGCATCTCGGGAGAGTGCAAGGCTATGCTCCACAACAAGATCAAGCGATATCGACGTCAGCACGCACATGACTTAGCTCTTGAAGAGATGGTCGATATCGTTGTCAAGTGGAAATGCAGGGCATATTGTCCACAACCACTTCGTTTGCTACCCGAGAACGAGGTTGCTTATGTTCAGATTGCAGTACATTACCCTGACTTGTTACGTGATGCACAATTAACTCGATTATAGCATGATAGTCGCTACAAATACCTCGACTGGGATCTTGAGAATGCCGATGAGAAGGAACACGACGACAAGGCGGGGCGTCTTCCCGGCGAATGCCATAAGCCGCCTCGCGCGGACAAAAGTATCTCGTCTCCCCCGGCCACTCATAGAGGTGGCTTCTACGCCTGCGTGACTCAAGACCTCCTCCCTTACCTCGAGAACCTTTCTGAAGCATGGATGGCGTCAGTCGATGTGGTTGTGCATCCGAAGCTCATGACCGAAGATGAGCAGAGGGAGATGGATGCGTATCACGAAGCAAGGCGCCAGGCTGAAGGCGCAGTCGAGCTTGAGGAAGCACTGTCCAAGGTGGAAACGAAACGAAATACAATAGAGACACAACAATCTTCGAAGCCCAGGCGAGATTTCCCTCGCCATGCGTTACTCGAATTGGAAATGCGCAACCTACTCCGCTAGGTACAATCACACTTGGTCAGGACTTAACCCCGCTCTCCTCGAAGGACACTTGGACATCGTAATATGTGACTGGCACTCGAACTCGACCTTATCGTCTTATAATGTCCCCCTTGGACTCGACTAAATTCCCTATTCACCATGGTTTGATATTCAGGACTCGGCACTGAATGAGTATAACGAGGTCGGGTTTTCCGATTATAGCATGATAGGCAGGCGCAAGCGGTATCTACTTTCTACAATAGAACTAATTCTCTGACGGTGTCTGTTTGACGATGCGTCTTTCTCTATGTCATGTCATCCTTCTTTGGGCAGGAAAGTCATACTGCCGTTCTTGCATTAGCTTTCCGTATGGTGCAATACATAACAATGACGATAAGTAATTGAGGCTCCTTTGCTCAATAGCATTGCACTTCTATGGCGTAGCTATGTCAATTTTGAACTAGTAATCTGGCAGTGTTCCGGCTCCGCTTGTTTCGAGCTGCCGCCGCGCCTGTCTATGACTACAGCGCTTAAGCAGATGAATCTAGCCAACTTAGACATAAGAGCTGGCCACAGCTCTGCTCTGCTCGCTATATAAACACCTCGCCCCGAATCTCCATTTGTATGAGCAGACCTCGACTCTACGTTTGTGTCGAGTCCTACAAGATGCCACCCGCTATACGGTTGCTGCCTCCTGGCATGAGCGCTGCACAGCGGAACCTGTAAGCAGAATTTTTATCGTGTCTCATATTGCGTACACGAATTCGAGACATCAAACGCGGCAGTGCTTACCTATTCCTAGCGTCGAGGTCAACAAAGCGACAAGTCCGCTTCTCCAGCTTCCTGGCGAAATCCGTAACATGATCTATGACTACGTCTTCGGTAACAAGGTCCTCCGTCAAACCCGTACCGGCAAAAACTGGATCAATCCAAAAATGAAGTTTCTTCCCCCATTGAGCGATCATCAGAAGAATTGGCTATCGCCGCTTCTTGTCTGTCGCCAGATCTACGCTGAGGCGAACGAGCTGCCATTCAAGCTGAATACTTTTTCGGTGACACGTCTGCGACATCTGCACCCTTTGCTTCGGACGATTCGCCGCCGAAAGCGCGAACATATAACTGTCTTACAGTGTGAAATTTATGTTTGTCTGCAGCACACCCACCTATATGCCACAATGGCCAGTCCTGGAGGCGAGATGCTACACCCTCTTCCAAAGCAATTGAAAACCCTCGATCAACTGCTTCCAAACGTCACAAGGATGAGTTTCAGTGTCTTTGATAGTGCCGCTGGCCAATAATTTGAGCCTAGTAAGATTCGAACACTTTTTCAAAGGCTGGAAACGGATCTAAATGCGGAAAACCCCTCTTGGGCACTCGGAACTACCATTGCGAATTATCATGGATACCAGCAATATGACCACTGCACGTATAACTAGGCTGTACCATACGTACTTTTGAGTACAATATATTGACATTTTACAGGCAAAAAATATACTACGAGCAGTCTAAATTAGTTCGAAAATCTCGCTTAACTTCTGTTATGGCCCCTTCTTGCGTTAATACCGAGATACCTTTGTAGTATCGTGTAGGATTCGATGGTTTTGTTTTCTGTCAATGTCGTTCCAGTTTGTGTCCGTACAGTTCGCAGTTCAATACAGGGCATCAAGCGGTCATTGTTGTGAGGTAATTAGCACTCGTGCTATGGTGTGGCGAAAGGGTTTTCTGGAATTCAAAAGCATCCGCTGGAGATACTGCAGGCTTTCAAGCGGTTAATGTTTAATATCATATCAAAAGTTTGTCTTTTGCAAGATCTATGCGTATTTCGTTTTTCTCTTATTGCTGTTATTCTACGTCGTACCTATTGTCTGCGATAGTCTCAATGTGTTCTAGCCTCCGCCGTATTCATTAGTAACTGCCTACGTGTACATATCACCGCCATAGAGTAAGATCATAGAGCAACGAGCTGAGCCATAACATTATCACTTACTTATCTTGGTTTCCCGTATGTGCAGGTCATCAAGCTTTTGTTCGAGATCTACATACCTTGCAATCGCGATGTGACGATAGTGGATTGTGGATTGTGTTCGATACAAATGTTCTTTACGCTGCAAAAACACGGTATTGCTATTCTACTAACCTAATTTGCATGATGGTTAATTTGTTTGTCGGCACAGTGTCGGATTGTTGCAGCTAACTGATCCGTAGCGAACCTTGTGGTGAGAGAGAATCCAAGCGCCTATCCCCCTAGCGTTGACGTCCACACCAACTGAATGACGACCGATCATCTGGTCATAAAAACTGATGTCGTGACTTTTACAGTAGTTTTTACAAGTAAAAGTATGTGAAATCATACAGTGTGCGTGCGCGTTTTCTCACTTGTTGGGGCGGCTCGGGTGCCTGCACAACCGTTACACCAGGTAACCCACTAATAAAACCACGTCCCTCCTTCCTACCCCTCCAATCTGCTAAAGCTACATTTACACGGAGATTACCTCTTTTGACGTAAGGGAACGCGTACGCAGAGGACTTATCACACTCTATTCTTCTCTTTTCCTTCTATACACCCACAACCGGGGGCAGCTCCAGCGCCGACACTTCACCTTACGACATGATCAGAAAATCGGCGCGTGTGGAGAAACCTCCTACAATACCCTCTATGGACGCGACAGATGCGAGGAATCGTCGACCCGTAAAGACCAAAGATCACCAAGTGCGCTTCCATCCTAACGGACAACTAAATTTGGATTGCCATAAGGGCATACTCTTCAGACTGTAAGTGTTGAACAAAGTGACGTGTCTTAATTTGAAGTATGTTATACAACGTTCAGCTTTGACCGATTTGACAAGTAGTATTTGTTCCATTCTCGCTGCGAGTATCTTGTCTTTACTGTTTACGAGTCTTAACACGAGACGGACACGAAGGTTTTGTTGCTAACAGGACGCAGTGCACAAAAGAATCGGAAGACATCGCCGCTCCTGCGACTACCGCCCGAGGCTAGGAACCAGATCTACGAATACTTATTTGGCGATCATATATTTGTGGCCTCGCGATACACCCCCCGTGTGAAAGTTGGAAACGATAAAGAGAAGAACAAAGCCTACCTTGCTTTGCTTCTAGTGTCACGCCAGATATACTCAGAAGCAGCTCTGCTACCATTCAAGCTGAGCACTTTCCACGCCGACAGCCCCAAAACATTGACCATCTGGGCTGGTCAGCTCTCCAATGCTGCCTGGCAGCGTATCGCGAATGTTCATCTACAGACACATTTGCACTGGCACACATACATCGACCAAGCGAAGAGTACACCCGAGAACATGTTTCCTGCGTGGTGGAGGAAACCAGATAACTTCTCCGAGCTTCCGTCGCTCCGTCGGGTGCATATCCTTACGATTATGTCACAATGCTACTGCCAGAAGGGGAAACCTGCCCAGGATGCTCTAATCAAGCTTGTTGGAGAGGCAGAAGATGTTTTTAAGGAGTTGGTCAGGACAGCTGATAAGGAGGCCACAGGCAACAACGTCATCGTCACTTTCCAACGTGATATCAACTTCACTCCTCTGCGTACGCCTATCATCCTGCTCGAACTATAACATCAGGTTAGCGGATACTTACGGTCTCACTCGAGTCGGTATTGGCCCAGCGTGGGACCCTATTGAGTCGGTACCACAGCATAGCTGCGCACTGAATGCTGCACCATTACTATACAGTCTCGCTCTACGGCTGAGTCATGAGTTAACACAACATGTGGAAGCTTAGGGGTAATGAGGAAGCTGCAGTTGGCTCCCCGGAGATTTGATTGGTTCTCTTTCTTTCTTTCTTTCCTTCTTTCCTTCTATTTTTGATTGCCTCGAGGGCATTCTGCATCTCCTAAAAAATATTAACAAAAGAATGGCAAAAAAGAAAAATAAGTAAAGTCGGTTTGTAAGCGCCGATTTTCATGTCTTGCCCACGTCAGGGCGTCAAAGAATTGATCATCTGAGACAGACTAAGAGTACGAATGCATTTTTATCTATCAGATTGCTTGCTAAACTTTGTTGATTTACACTTGCGAGTTCAGAGCTAAACTCCACCCAAGAATGTCGTATCACAGTTTCGTGATGCCCAAACAAGAGCTTGCATATTCCTTGGTTCGTCGCCCAGACAATGACGCAAGGAATGACGATAATGTCTGCTGACGTGACTGGCAGCGACAGCCTCCTTTTCCAGATTGTGTTTCACCAATAGCATACGTCTTTTTGCTCTGACTGTTTAAATTTCAGATGGTCACATTGTTGGGTCTCTCCACCAGGGTAGATCACGGTGAACAAGGAACGAGCATTCTATGTAACATTGATGATGGTACGGTCCTACGTAAGTGAGGTGAAGCCGACACAGCAAGCCAGGAGTGTAAGATATGCATGTATCTCTAAGCAAGAGCCGGTATCTCCTGGACGGTGTTAGCGCCTTATTGTAACAATCCCCTACGAGCGATAGCATTACTAATGCGGCGAACATGGCTTCTATTAGTCTAATTGAGCGGCGATATGATAACCTTTGCATGGCTTTAAAACTACTCCCTGGTATTCTGGAGCAGACCGACTATCTCAAATGGAGTGCATGTCGATAACCGTAGCCAAGTCACTCGATCCATGGCTGTCCATAGATAAACGCCACCGGACAAAGTCTGAAGCTGCCACTGGAGAGTATAGATGACGAGAACATAGTTCACGAAATGTACTTCACATCAGAAGTGGTATGGACTGTCCTGGGATGAAGGAGTTGCGGAGAGAGGCTGTTTAAACCATCGATGTTGAAACTCCTGAAGTAATTCAAAGATAACTTCCGCGCGAGAATCGATCACTGAAGCCCTTGGCTTTGTTGAGCATTTCCCGCTTTTGCTTGTGCGACACCTTTGTGCCCAAGGACATGTCCTTCTCGTAATCGAACACGCGCTTGCTGGGGTCGTCTTCCTTTTCTTTGCCGCCCTTGGCTTGATGCTGCTCAACCAGACTTTTCCCGCGCGATTGATCAAGCTTCTCTCTAAACTTTCTGGCCTTTTCTTCCTCCTCTCTACTTTGGCGTGATTCTTTCTTCGCCGACGAAGAACTTGAGGGCGCCGAGATACCCATGGCTTCATCCTGCAACCGCTTCAGCTTCTGCTCCGGTGTCTCGGTCCATATACCCATGCCACCGCCACCACCGCCACCTGCACTCTTGCCTGTGTTGAATTTGCGGGCGCGCATCTTGGTAGGATCCATACGTGCCAGATCATCTTGCGTAGGCGGCATCGTCATCCATGAGTCTCGCTGCACCTTCTTGTTCTCCTCGCTGTACTGCGGATCGGTGTCGAAGGCCGAAGTAGCGGGCGCGGATCTTTGGTCGCTGCTGTAGTGGGTAGATGATGCGCCTGCAGGTGGCGGGGCTGGCCCAAAGTCATCGTCGCTGCTATCCGAGTCGTCTGATGGCGGGTTTGGCGGCCGCTCGTCAAGAGGAGCTGGTGGAAGTGCCGGTCCTAGGACGCGGGCCGGCTTCGAAGCTGGCGGAGGCGCAGGGCCTACGGCGCTGTCTTCGCTACTGGATCGCGACCGCGATAGAGGCGGCAACGAGGATCCCGCGGTGCGTGGAGGTGAGGGCTGGGCTGGTGGAGGAGCTGGGCCTAGCACCCTGCGGCGCTTTTCGCCCGACTCTGGGCTTGCAGAGCGGTCATCTTCGCGGGTGCGCTTTGCAAGGTGAGGCGGCAGGGAGGGGCCGATGGGCATTGTGGCGGATTGCTGTGCGATTGCGTGCGCAAAGAAAGCCGCGAAGGTTGGGGTGACGTTGGAGCTTTGGCGCTTGGGCCTCGGCGGTGCCGTCGACGAACCGCGGGCGCGTCTGGGGAGCTTCTCCTTGCGCTGCTCCAATGCTACGAGCGCCTGCAGAAGCCGTCTGATCGCCTGTTCATGGTTTGTGCGAACCTGGAAAGTCCCACCGAATACGTCGTCAATCGCTTAATCGTAATACCGTCCGGAGCGAGGCCATACCAGCAAACCTCAAGGCACCCGCCCCCATCACGTCGCGACCGACGAACGTCCCAGCTACTTTTTGAATTGCCCAGGAAAACAGGCATGCGGTAGAAGAGGTGGATTCGCTAGTCTCATATACGCCCCGGGGTCTACAATATATTGAAGCGATGCTCCACGGTCTACGAGCCTCATGAGCTCAGATTCGGGAGAAAGCCAGGCGAGCGCTCACCATGACGACGGCGATGAGGTAGACATGGGCACACCGCCCACGGCCTCGTCGCTAGGGCCTAAGCAAACCGCAAGGGATAGTGACAATGCGACGTACGACCAGGAGGGGGAAATGGAGGAGCTTGCCTCCATCGCAAGTGGGGGGGCTGGCATGACTTTTGCAACGCGAAGAAGTAGCGGAAGCAAGCAGGATGAAGAATATAACGAGTCTGCCTCGGAGTTTTCAGTACGGCCAACAATCCAGCGCCCAACGAGCCCGGAGTCGACATCTACCCCCGATGATACCCCGTCGATCCAGGGCTCCATGCTTTCCTCGCCTGGTAGCAGCGTCCCTGCTTCGCATAGTTCTCTAAGACCGCATCGCCCGACCTCTCTGCAACCGTTTGAGCGACGCTTCTCTGCGCGACTGTCACCCTCGCCGTTGGCTTCTCCACGTGCCGTGTCTAGCCCTGTCTTTCTGTCGGCGCACTCACGACAATCTTCGTTATCAAGCAACCTGCTTTTCCAGTCGCAACTGGACGAAGCGGACACGCCCCAGTCCCCGTGGGAGGTTGTGCGGTGGACCAAGCTGAAGAAAATCACCGGACAGGTCTTCTCCGAAGTGGGAAAGCGCAACTTTGGCCGCCCTACCTGTTTGGCAGTCGCCGCTTCCCTAGTCGTGGGGACTTCCAAGGGCTTTGTGCTCGTGTTCGACTATCAGCAAACACTAAAGTCAATCATAGGGCCAGGAACGAAAGGTATGAAGGAAAAACCAGTTTGTCAGAAGCCTTAGCTAACACCCCAGTAGCTATCGAATGCGGCCCAGTGACAGCTTTGGCCATATCGGCCGATCACTCCACGATAGCTGGAGGACATGCCACAGGACATATCTTCACCTGGGAGCTGGCCAGACCTGCCAAACCATTCTTACATATACCCCCACTAGATCGTAATACCCTAGACGACAGAAAATCAGACGGCCATATCTCTGGTGTTGCCATTCTTCACGTCGGTTTCCTCGGTACTCGTCATACAGCACTTGTCTCTGCCGACGACGGCGGCATGTCGTTTTCGCATCTGGCGACGCGAGGACTAGGCGCAATTGCGAGAACGGTGAAGATTACTCGTGTTTTGGGCAGATACCCATTATCGGATAAGTCATCAGAAAGGCCTCGCAAACCTAGTTCTGTCCTTGCCTTTGCCCCTCTTCCGCTTGGAAACGTTGAGCAACCAACGGATACTATGGGGTTAACAGCGCTGTTGACTCCGTACCTGCTGGTCATTGTTTCCACTACTCCGATCGCCCAAACACAGCACAAAGCATCTAGACCAAAGGAAATTGAACCACACAGTGCACTAAGCGGATGCCTCGCTTGGTTCCCCGCAGTGAAATTGAAAAATCCTACGAAAGACCAAAATAAGGCTGTATCGAAAACCAAACTTGTGTATTGCTGGTCGAATATCTTGACAGTTTTGGAAGTGGACTGCATCGTGGCTGCACCTAGCGAGAGGGAGAAGCCGACCGAGCTTGCGTTCAGACCGCGAAGTAGATGGAAAAGTGAAGAAGCTATCGTCGCTGTTCAATGGCTCAGCAGATCCGTTCTTGGCGTACTCACCATCAGCCAACGCCTCATCATCTTAGAGGACAACACATTACGGCCGACCGATACTTTTGACCTCTTACAAAAGCAAATCTACCATTCAGATCTGTTCTCACGGCAACTTCGACCGGTCATTGAGCAGTTAGACGAATCAGACTCATCACTACATGGTGTCGTTGCAGACGCTTTCTACATGAGCTTTCGTGCGTACAAGGGTCGGTTGTTCCTTCTAGGCGTCAATGATGTTTCCATCGGCACTCTGTCCAACTGGGCTGACAGATTGATGGCGCTTATGGAAGACGGCGATTTTATTGCTGCAATTAGCCTTGCAACTTCCTACTATGTGGGCGATGCAGACAAGCTGACAGTGGGACTGCCGGACGATGATAAGGCACGGCATGCACTAGTACAGGAAAAGTTGTTGGAAATGATATCGGCCTCACTGAAATATACCTTCTCTCGAAACGACCAAAATAACGAGCGAAGCGAGAAACCTGTGAGAGATCTCGCAGAAGCCTGCTTCACCGGACTTGTCAGCATGAAGGAGTACGACTTTCTATTCGAGGATGTATATGACGCCTTTGAGGAGGCTTCAGCTGAGAGTGCTTTCTTCGAAACGCTGGAACCATATATTCTAGACGAGGAAATCATCGATGTCCCACCGAACGTACTTAAAGATTTGATCACATTCTACGCTTCGGCTGGTCGTGCGGCCCGCTTAGAAGAGATGATATGCCGATTAAGCACGGATACCATCGACATTAACCAAGTTACCACTTTATGTCAGCAATACAACCTCTACGACGCTCTAATACACGTATGGACGCAAGCGATTGGCGATTTTGTCACTCCTCTTGTCAACATTCTATCGCTCATCAAGATCATAGACTTCGGTGTGGACGAAACCGAAAACATTTATATGACTTCAGCGATGAAAATTTTTCCCTACCTAGCATATACCTTTACTGGTCGCGTCTATCCTAGCGGAACCTTTCTCGACGATGAACAGGCCTATAGCGCAAAGAAGGACATGTACAGGTTCCTCTTCTCCGGCAAGAATCTCGCATGGCCACCTGGCTCAGGCGATATAGTCTTGACAAGAACCGATAAAGGACCGGAACCGCCATTCCCGTATCTGCAGCTTGTCCTAGAATTTGATGCTTCAAACTTTATGAGCATGCTTAACGAAGCATTCGAAGACAGTTTCTTGAACGGAGAACAAGATGTAGTGAACGGGACCCAGGTCAACGGGGCAAAGCATAGTACAACTCTCACGCCTACACGGCAGTACATCATCAACATTCTGCTTGGAATCATGACACTAGAAAATTTCGACCCTGAAGACATAATCTACTTTTACATGTTTGTTGCCAGGAATTTGCCTAAATACCCTCAGCACATTATGCTGCCTGGTACTTCTTTACATCAGATTCTTTTGGGACTCTGCAATTACCCTACGGATATTATCAAAGAAGACTGCCAGCTTTCTGTTGAATACCTGCTTTCCATCTATCATCCGCCAAACCTCCAGGCACTCATACCGCTCTTTGAAAAAGCTGGTTTCCACCGTGTCCTCAAGACGGTCTATCGAGGCTCGCAGCAGTACGCGAAACTGCTCGATACCTATCTGAACGATACAGAAGACGGTGAGGCTGTCTTTGAATGCATAGGCGACTGCCTGCGGCCAAGCAAAGGCCTCACCAAGAAGCAAGTTGGCGAAGTTAAGAGTGTGATCATAACTCGCGCTAGTGAGGTTGTCAAGGTCAATCACACTTGTGCTGCAATCACATTAAAACAGTATGCCTCAGATCTGTTAAGGCCAGTGCTTGATGCTCTTGAAGAAGGATCCGATGCGCAGTACCAGTACCTAAAAGCTCTCATCGAGCCAACAGACCCTGCTACTGGCGAACCGCGCATCATTAGCGAAGACTTGCCGCCTGGTTTTAATGAGCAATACGTCCAACTCATGTGCAAATTCAACAGTGCTCACGTTGCAGACTTTGTCAGCTTGCTTCAGACCGGAGATTTAAAGCTCGACCCGGTCCTCCCTGCACTTGAGAAGAGCGGCGTAGTTGATGCAGCTGTCGTTCTCATGGCTCGCGACGGCCTGGTCAAAGACGCCATGGATCGCCTAGTGAGGCATCTTGGTACCTTGGAGACTGCTTTAACCGGTTTAATCTGCGCAGCATCAGAGACTCCAGATGTAGCCAACACTGAAGAAGCGGTACATGACCTGCTTGAAGACATCCAGAAATATGTCAAGGTTGGCATCTGGCTTTGTCAGGGCCAAACGCGATCCGCGGAGCCAAAGCCTCACAGCATCATCGAAAGACGAAAGTCGGCTTACGGTGAGGTTCGAGAAGAAGATCTCGCCCTCGATGAATGCCTCTGGCTTGATCTTGTTGACTCAGTTGTGAAGCTGATTAAGAATGTTTCTGCCGCAGCCACAGATCTCCAGGCTGCCCTAGCATCTTTATCGGCGGCGCAACCCGAATCCATCGACACCACGAAGATAACCACAGTCCTCCGCTCCTCCGTACAACAAACCTTTTCCGCACTTCTAGCCTCCACTACGGTGTTCCCAAAACAGCAGCCTCAGCCAACATCTCAAGCTCTATCCGGCAGACCAACCCTCGCAACCCGCCGCTCCCAGCATCAGACCAATCCATCTTTCCTCCGCATCCTACGCACCTTTCTCACCCGGGCTACTACTACTTCACCATCATTATCACACCTTCGTTCAGTCCTGGCAGAGATATTCTCTGCTTACACCTTTGAGGAAACGATTCTCAATCTTGCAAATCGTTTTCTCGACAAAGAAGGTTTTGAGCACGTCCGCGAGATCAATGACTTGCGCCAGCGCGGGTGGCGACCTCGCGGGCAAGTGTGTGAGGGTTGTCGCAAACGAGCATGGGGCCCCGGTGCTGGAGGTGCGATTTGGGAGGCGTGGGAGAGGAGCGAGAACGATAAACTGTTGAGAAGAATCGAGAGTGTAGCAGAAGAGAACGGAGCGAAAGGCAAGGGAAAAAGTACAAGGGTCGATATTGATGAGAATGTGGATGGGAGCATGAGTGCGGGAGGGAACGAAGCAGTAATTGTATTCGCATGTAGGCACCTGTGGCACAAGATCTGTCTAGAGAAAGCGAGTGTGAAGGAGGGCGATGCACCTGCTTTAGTAGGAACGCAGGGAAGGCTCAAGTGCCCGCTTTGTGTATAATTTTTGTATGTAGCGTGTATTTCAACATCTTCGTCTACTCACTGTACTTAGGGGACGAGAGTTTCGATTATTTGCCGGACTGACGCGCCATTACGTCTGAGTTGTACACGTTTGTCAAGCTCAGCCTCAATGCTTATCATGTCTTCTTGCAGCCATATATACAAATATTGTTGGCCTCAGTGGGATCTCCTTAAGAGCAGACAATGCCTTACCATGAGTGTGCAGTACGAATAGCGAGCAATGCGTCCTATACGCCGTCTACCGCGGTCCATACTCTTGTCTTTGCCCTGTCCAAAACATAACATCGTACCTATCATCTTAGAACGCTCACACGGGTACCAGTGCCGCGCATGAGTATATGTCGTTGCAGTCATCGATCATTCGTTAGGGCCTACTCACGGCCACTCTGAGCCCATCAGCGTCAGAAGTACGAAGCACCGTAAAAGATTATAGAACGCTGTTCACAGCCTTTGATGAGACGAAGCGATCCCGAATTATTAATGTGCGCTGTTCTGGGAGAATAGTGACCATCGATTGTCCTAGTTATATCCATGTACAAACTTGCCCAACAACCTAGATGCATATCTGTGATAATGCTTCAGTGGTGATACAGCCAGATCCTAGAATATCTTGGCCATGATTTTATCTTTCAGAGTTCCTGGAGCCGCCTCGCGCTCATTTTGGTAGTACTCCGTCAATGCTTCAAAAAACTGTAAGCCAGTAGTCAAATCGACATCCTTTGCATGGCGAAATGATGTGCGCTGAAATATTTTCCAGCCCAATCCAATTCCACCTGCCAAAGCGATGATGCCATAGTTGAAGATGAACGTTGCGACGTTCCAATTTCCTCTCACGAAGACGGCATAACCTTGTACCCTACAAGTAGGCATGAAGTTAGCTCTGAGGGTAGACAAGAGTGTACGAAGAGTGACATACCAGAGAAATACGAATGCCCACAAGAGCGCCCAGTATCCTGCATAGGGCTGGAAGCGTGATACGCAAGGCAGGAATGACTCTCTATCAAAACCTTGCGCTATCATGGCATTATTAAAACGAATCCATGTGAAGGCCATCACGGTCCAATTGAACATGGTTGCCGCAGTACAGAAATTCAAGATCCAATTCAGTACCTTTGCGCTGCTAGAACCGAGAGCCAAATAGGCTAGGCAGGCCAATGTCATGACGACGCAGACAGCAAGGTACGGTACACCATTCTTGTTCAAACGCCGGAGGATCTTGGGTGCCTGGCCTTCGAGTGCGAGTGCGTGTAGGGCACGAGAAGCGTTGAACGTGTACGCGTTACCTGCAGAAACAATCGTGGTGATGAGAGCTGCGTTAACGATAGACGGAAGGACCGGGACCTTAAGACGCTGCATTGCGATCACATACGGAGATGAACCTGCGTAAGTGTCGGAGCCATTTGTCAACGTGGGTTCATTGTACGGGACAAGAATTCCCACGCAGAGTGCGCCTCCGATGAAGAAGACCAATAGCCGAGTGATGATGGTCTTGAAAGCTCGTGGTACTGTCCGCCTCGGATCTCTTGCCTCGCCTGCGATCATCGATATGTATTCGGGGCCACCCATGCAGAAGCCTGCAACGTTTACGGCATTAATGAACGACATCAACCGGTGCGATGCATCATCTCCTGCCCAAACTCCTGGATCTCGCCATGTGCGGAAGCCGAAACGATCGTGTAGCGGATTGCCTCCAAGCATCGCGATGAAGGTAAACAGGATGAGGCCAGTCGCTAACAGTATCTTGCCGAGTGCTAACCAGAACTCTGCTTCTCCGAAAAGATCGGCACGATAGACGTTGATCGCAAGGTAGAAAATGAGGGAGACCGTGATGAGGATGGCAGGTGATTCGTTGTAACCCCAGTATTGAACGAGCGTGTTAATTACTGTGGCTTCGAAGATGACATAGGATGTCATCGCAAAGAAATGGTTCCACGCAACCGCTACTCCGAGAGCTGGGTCAACCATGCGTCCGGCTAACCGCATGAAGGATCCGTCTAAGGGATACAATGTGACGATTTCGGTTTCTTTGAATTCAGTCAGCCATGCTTCCAGCCGAAAGGTGCTTCGGAGGCTTACGGCATTGAGCAATGCTGAACACAACCGAGGCCCAGAAGATAAAGGCGAGCAAGAGACAGAGAGGGCCTGACATGACACCTGTTCCGATGGCCACGAACAAAGCCGCACCGATTGATCCAGCCATCGCAGTCAACTGGATCTGGCGAGGATTCAATCTACGATGATTTAACGCCTCTCTAATGGATGCCTCGAGCTCATTCGTTCCATTAGGGATAACAGTAGCTTCACCACTTAGCACCTCGATAGGATCGGCTACCTAAATTCATACAAACTAGGTCAACATAGGAACACAGAAGCATAACAGCGCTTTGCTAAGACATCAAACAGAAGCGTACCTCTGGATCCTTCTTCGGGACATCATCAGCGCTACCACGGGCACTGCTATTCGACGGTACGGGATACTCCATCGCAATACCTGAGGGAGTCATAATCTTGGGACGGGTCGTGAGGCATGGCGTGATGCTATCATCCTATATACCATCTGACTTCACAAACTAAACTCGTAAGTCAGTACACTCTAGTGCGCCGTGCATTTGGACACTGTTCGCTTCAAGAACCGATGCTATGCGAACTAGGGAAACGGCAGGAGTCATCCTAGAGAGCTGATAGACTTTTGTCCCGTTTGCTGCATTCGGCAGCCTTAACAGTCTGAACATGTGATTGGTGCAATCGAAGGCTGGGAGCTGGTCATCCTAATGGTCTCCAGTGCTCCACGGCCGAACGTTAGGACCAACCCTATCACTTCAACTGATAACCTTCGCTTTGTACCATGCTTTGGCGTCCAACTTACCCATTGAGGTTACTACCTTGCGGGGGTTGGCTTGATGACTAGCGCCGGATAGCGTTCAAGATTTCCTGTTCCGGTAATCAGGGTTCGGTGACAACTATCCTGCCCAGTCGCCGAACACGCAAGTGTTTGCGTTTATCTCCGCAAACATGGCCCAGTAGTGTCGGTTACCCACTTTGATATTGCACTCGCAGATTGATAGGCAGATGTTCCCCGGATACCGTCCCCACACCATGACTCGACGTGGCTTAGATGGGGGGTAATGCAAGATAGAGGCGCGTGGACGCGTTGGGAGGAATGATATGACACACCGATGGTATGCGCGGTTCTTACCATTATTTGTAGCCACCCTATTTCTTCACATCGATCAACACGAACGGCATCTGTACGCAAACGCCATGGCGCCCTCTCTTGTAACCATTGCCGCTTCTGAGCCCATTGAGAAGATCAACGAGATAATAGAGCGCGATGGAGGGGTTATTGTTTCTGGATTTCTGTCTCCGGAACTTTTGAAAGAAGCCATGGATGGGAGTAAGCTACTCAGTGGTTCAAACCATCTATATAGACTATGCTGACCGTATCACCAGTCGAGCCCTTCATGGCCGGCCGCAAGACGTACGACTCATTAGCCACCCACGACGAACTCGGAGCCGATTTCTTTCCGGAAGGTTCGCAACGTGTTTATGGCCTCTTGGGCAAAATGCCATCCCAGCTCACCAAGATCATGCGGCTGTCCGTGTGGCAAGGTATTATGGACCGCTTCCTTAGCGACGAATACTCTTCCTACACCGGTCAGACTCTTGTACCTCAGAAGAGTGGATATATGCTTGCATCAACTGCAGCACTGCGTCTCGTACCGGGTGCCAAACCCCAGCCACTCCACCGCGACCAGATCGCCTACCAAGTTCGACCCGACGCGTCAAACCCACTATTCACACCTATGGTCGGATGCTTGATCGCAGGATCTAAGTGCACATTCAAGAATGGCGCTACGGCTGTGATCCCAGGCTCACACCTATGGCCGCCATCTCGCGCGCCAAAAGTCGAAGAATGCACATACGCGGAGATGGAACCTGGATCCGCACTGTTCACTCTTGGGTCAACGTATCACGGTGCAGGTGAAAACAAGAGCGAGGCATCTGACCCGGATGCATTGCGAACACTATTTGCTGTCTTCGGCCAGCGTGACTACTTTAGACAAGATCAGGAGGAAGTCTTGTCGACGCCACTTGAAATTGCGCGAGCTTTGCCAGAGGACATTCAGAAGCTAGCTGGGTATTACAAGGCAGTGGGGGGCGTGGGGTACGTGGAAGATCACCAAAGTCCGATTGAGTTCTTACACAAGGATGATAACGGTATTGGAAAGTTTGGACCCGTAGCTAAAGTCGCAGTATGAGGCTTGGTTCGTAGCTAAGTTATAATCCTACGAACGAGAAACTTAGATTTCAAGAAACAAGAGCTTAGCACATACATTTCGGTACCTTGCTGGCGTGTACCCTCGCTCACGAGCACTAAAAGATCGGATCATGTGATCGTTCACTCAATCTCTCTAGTGCTATCTCCACTGTAGGTCTTTGCACCGTGTAGTAAATAAGGTGACTAGAAGAGGGCTTCGTGCTAGTATCACATCGTCATCACGTAGCCCATGTAAAACATAAGAAAATGATATTCTCTGACCACAGAAAGACGTTAAGCGGCTACATCCTCTGCCGAGTTTGTTTCATATTTTAAAGGGTGTTCTTGGCTATTGTAGTCTCTTAGCACTTTTCCATTCTTGACTATGGCCTTCGAGAAGTGGAATAATCCTCGAGGATAACGTTTGAACAAAAGGTATTGACTATCGCTATAAAACTTGTTATTGTATTAGTCGCCATAGCAACAACATCCATTGGGCAGTTTTATAGGCTGGTAACACATCGGGCTTTATTGAAAAGAAAACGGGCCGTTTTGAGTAAAATGTGTGCCTCTCATAAGGTCATCGCTTAAGGGTTGAGGAGAAGCATTAATTCCAAGGAGGACATGCTAACCTGGTACCTCCCCAGTGTGTTACACCGCGCCAAGAATGCTTGCCTCGCATCGCGTCTGAAAACAAGGCCAATAATGGGCGGCTTATCTCGATCGTGAAGAGTGTAGTGCTTAAACAGAATTATGGGTGCCACAAACTGTCCGAAAGAGAGCTCAGACTGATAATGTGCAATTTCACAACCTATAGTTTTAACTTCTTTGATTTCTGGCTAGGCATCTACACTATAGTTGCAGGTTGATATCATATTACGGCCTCACTTTTTGTGCGTCGGAGAATTACTTAGAAAGGACCTGATCCTCCGCGCCGAAGCATTTTTCCAAGCAACAGCTAAAAAGGTACACACACGATAACTTAGCAGCCAGTCAACCCTACATTCTTGAGACGACTACTGATATTGAGAGATCTTTATCTTCGACAAGAACTGCTCTAATCGTGTTTACTGACGAGAATGCATTCGTCGCAATCGCTGAGAAGGAGCCAAGATGCTGCTGGTACGGGTCGAGACTGATTTTGGACGAGGTAAGTCGCAATTATACGTCGGGTCAAGTAAGACTGTTGTGGATGTATTACAGCTTCAAAAGCCTTCACAAATACTGATTAATAGCAAAGGCGAAGATCGGGTTTTATTGAAGCTCTGAGAGGCTCGCCATGTGACTTCTTCCTCCACTGCAAAGACGTCGGGTGAACTGAATGGACAAATCGGTGCTCTAGGCAACACTCAAAGAAACTTTTATATGATCCTCACGATTCTCCTACTGAGCTGCATTAAATGTGTTATGATAGGAGAAAAGTCGCGACAAGTAGCTGCTGTTATTAGGCGTTTTCAATGACGCAATAGCGCTTCGGCTCTGTCTCTCCGAGGTACAACGAGTTTCCCCCACAACTTCTTCCCCATCTTCCCCACATTCATCGTAGTTACGTAGCTGCCTTTATCCAAGAAGGGTTTGGACACCTGACGACTTGCAAGATTTCAGGGTTGTTGGCAAAAACTCCCGACATATACCCAACAACGCTGCGTGTTATAAGTGAGAGCGACACTTAAAAAGCTCACCCATGCTTCTCAAAGTGGAAATCATAGGCACTAAGCATACTCTAATTGGATTTTGTTCCGTTTAGCGTTGATTTAGGGTCTTGTAAAATCACCATGTGGGGAATAGCTTCACAACCTCTACCCTGTCGCGGCATAGCGGCCGGTATAGAACACCAAGGATATAGTCGCGTGAACAAGTACGTGGAAAATTGTAGCCGTGCGGGGATATATGTTCGCTCGACAATTCTTCGTTTCATTCGATCGTTGAGGTATCGACTGGTCTTCTCTTTGTACATCTACTACTGTTTGAAAAGCCAAGATGAGGTTTACGAATCTTGTCCTTGCGGGCAGTGTGGCCACTGCTAACGCACTGCCTTCATACACTGAGAACCAAAACACTTCTCCGACTGTCACGATTAGAAATGGTACAGTTGAAGGCATTTCGATACCGTCATACAAACAAGAAGCTTTCTTAAGTATCCCATTCGCCGAACCTCCAATAGGAGATTTTCGTTTCTCCTTACCGCAGCCGTTGGAGCAAAGCTGGAACGGAACACTAGAAGCTAAAGCTTATCCCCCCAAATGTGTCGGTTACGGTACTGAGCAAGTCGAGCCTGGAGTAGTACAAAGCGAGGACTGCCTGTACCTGAACGTTGTAAGACCTACTGGGCTAGACACTGAAAGTGCGTTGCCTGTTGCAGTATGGATTTATGGTGGAGGTAAGCCATTCAGTCTATGCAATTTCATCTTGTCGGATCCTAGAACTTACATGCGACAGGTTTCTCACAAGGCGGCACAATGGACACACTGTACAACATATCCTACATGATTCAGAATGGAGTGGAGATCGACAAGCCATTTATTGGTGTCACACTTCAGTATCGACTCAATGCCTACGGATTCATCAACGGCGACCAAGTCAAGGCCGCGGGCGCGACAAACCTAGGAATCAGAGATCAGCGACTCGCGCTACAGTGGGTCAGGGAGAACATTGCTGAGTTTGGTGGCAACCCGGACAAAGTACGTCGCCTCTTTGATTCTCTGGTGGATTATCATTGACAATATTGGTGACAGGTTACCATATTTGGAGAAAGCGCAGGTGCAGCTTCCGTTGGCATTCATCTTGTAGCCTACGGTGGCCGTGACGACAAGCTCTTTCGTGGCGCAATCATGGAAAGCGGTGCACCTTTGCTACTAGGCAACAAATACAACGCTTCTCTTGAGCAGGCGAAGTACGACAAGCTCGCGGAAGCAACCGGTTGTTCTGGTTCGAGCGACTCGCTTCAATGTCTACGTGATTTGAATTACACAACTCTGAATGCAGCACTCAACGGCACCGCCGCTAACACTTTCTTTCCCTACGAGGATGGAGATCTCATTCAGGGCTCGACTTATGAGCAGCTTAAGGCAGGCAAATTTGTCCACGTGCCCATCATCATCGGCACGAATACCGACGAAGGATCTTTCACAGCCGCGGGCAAGAAAGCTAACACGGATGCGGAATTTCGCAGTGCCGTAGCATCTTACGGTTCTAACGCCACTATTCCCTTCGTCGAAGCTCTGTACCCGAATATTCCTGCCATTGGCATTCCTAGCCGGATAAAGACTCCTTCAGACAGCCAAGGCAAGCAATTCAAACGCATAGCAGCTTTCACTGGCGATTATACCTTCATCGCACCACGCCGACTGACCTGTCAAACTTGGGTACAGCACAATGTTACAGCGTACTGCTATCGCTTCAATGGCGATCTTCCTGCGGTTCTGCCTACAGCTGGTGCTACGCACTGGGTCGAGGTCGCGTACGTCTTCTACAACCTTCAACGCATGAGTAACAATGGCGCAAAACCAGTGCCGGAAAACTATGAACGTTTGGCCAAGCTTGTCAGCTCAATGTGGGTAAGCTTCTTTGTTGAAGGCAATCCTAATGGCCATGGAAAGGATAATGTTGCGGAGTGGCCTGCATATGCGGACGGGGAGACTGGTTACGCAGAGGATTTTGCTTTCGATGTCAATGGGACGAGTAAGCCAGAGTTGGATACGTGGAGGGCGGAGGGGATAGCGTACCTGAACAGTGTGTATGGGAGTGCATATGGGAAATAGATAATGGTATATCGCGTAATTTTCTAGGATTATGTTTACGACCATGGAGCAACACTGGAAAAACATCTTCAAGCGCAACACATTTAGTCGGACATGTCGGCAAGATTTGTGGATCCTGCAACGACTGACGACATTTTAGCAAGCTACAATAAAAGTAATAGGAACAAAGAGTGAGTATATCCGCCGAAACAAGTGTGAATCGAAGCAAAAAGTGGAACTAATTGTCAACAACTTTGTAGCGGAGTTGCAATTTCATAGAATGAAAACTCGCCCTTTGAATCAGATCAAGTCACTGATGGATGGATCCGCTGTTGCTATTGCTCGAGGTTAGAGTAGTGCTCTCCTGGCTACAGGTAAGATCAAATCTGGAGCGAAGTGAGCCTGACACTGTGCTGACGATTGCAGCTGAATTTTAAATCTAAGGATATGCTTACTATTGAAAAGACTACCCAAAATGATGAGAGAAATCCAAAGGGAATTATTCACACCATATACTTAAGAAGCTTGACGAACGCGCAAGAGATTGTACCAGTATCTGCGGTGGTATGCAGGCCTTCACCGGTGCCGTTACTGTGGACAATAACCGACTCCAAAGCGTACATTCTATAATCTTGGGAAACGAAATCGTTAGAACCGCAAATGTTGAAGGGTCGTCTGACAAGCCCGCTCAAAATATGTCTGCTGGGAGTGATCATCAATTAGCCATTGAAGGTAAAGGTAACGTTATTAACATTGACATTCGCCCTGAAGAAGCACCTACGATAGGTATGAACGTGGAAGGAGTCACTCTTTTGGAACGAAAGTCATGGTGGTTGGAGTTATACAGAATTTGAATTCGATATAGTTTTAACAAGCAATATACAAGCTCGATCCTCGAGCCATCTACCACAGCTCGCAAGTTGGCTCCTTGCTAGGGCAGTTAAATGCCTCTTTGAATCCCCTCTGGTTGGCAACCGTACCAAGAATGCGCACATTAGGTGGCGAGTGTGGGTCGGAGTAAATTCTGCGCACAGCCTCGGCAGGCCTCCTCTCTCCACACCATACACCGCCAAAGGAGAGGTAGAACAGCTGTTCACGAGTGTACTCTTCGAGGCCAGGCAGAAGCTGGTTAGGCTCCGCTTCATTCCTCTTCTGCCAAGCAGTAAAAGCGGCCGATAGACCTCCAGTATCAGCAACATTCTCGCCCTGGGTCAGCTCTCCATTGATATGAAGCTGCTCGCCAGTGGGCGTGGTGATGCTATACTCCGAGAACTGATCGATGAAACATTGTGTCTTGTTCTCGAAGGCGGCGAGAGTGGCGTTGTCCCACCAGTCACGATAGGCACCGTTCTCGTCGTAGTGGGAGCCCGAGCTATCGAAGGCGTGGGTAAGTTCATGTCCAGCGACAGCTCCGAACGCACCATAAGAGACGTATTCGGGGAGTTCGAGATTGAACAGAGGCTGTTGCATGATACCAGCAGGGAAAGCGATCTCATTGGTTGGTGGGTTGAAATACGCGTTGACGGTCGGAGCTGTCATGAACCACCTGTTCTTGTCGGTGGGATGGTTCAAATCGCCCCACAAGCCAGCAAGCGTGAAGTTGTTGTAAGCAAGACCGTTCTCGAAAAATGAGTCCGTCACGTTTAAGGTTGCATAGAAATCAGCCAGGGCTTTGGGATCCTGAACGTTGGGAGAGATGTCGGGGTATCCAATCTTCTCGACCATGTTGAGAACCTTCTCGATGGCCAGCTCTTTGACTTCATCGCTCATCCATTCATACGTCTTCAGCTTCGCTTCGAAGACCTCCTCAATGTCTGTAATGATACGCTCGCCGAAGGTCTTGGCCTCAGGGCTGAAAGCTTCGCGGACAAAGAATGCGCTCTCGATCCATGGCAGGTTGACATCCACATCAGAGAAGCATGTTCTCCAGCGCTCTGCAGTGGCTTCGGGATCCTTGCCTTGCAGTTCATTTTGAAGACGACGGTATGGAGCGCTGACTTTTTCGGAAAGACGCGTAGCCCAGGTCTGGATCAGCACCCACTCTAGATAAGCATCTAGCGTCTCGGTTGTGGTATTCTGGAGTATGGATGACACTGCTGGGAAGTAGTCGGGCGTGTAGACGATAACGTCACCAATGGTGTAGTTCTTTGGCGCAAAAGCTTTGATCAATCGAGAAAACGAGATTTCGGGCAGCAGGGCATCGGCCTCGGCGATGGGAGTTGGGTTGTAGTAGTACTCAACATCAGCCGATTGCGAAGCGCTAGGGGAAGCATCCGCAAGCGCTTTTTCAAGCGTGACGATGCCGTCGGCGAGCTTCTCGTTCGTATCGTGGGTACCATTGCCATAGAGATTGTCAAACATTCCAATAATGGCGGTTGTGTAGTTGGCGATGGCCTCATCGTCGGTGTAGTATTCTTTGGCGTCAAGCCCAAGCAATCCAGTGCCAAGAGCAACCGTAGTGATATTAGGGTTCTTGTCATCGGTCGCTGTAGTCGCCTGAACAATACCGCTTCCACCGTAGCGTTGGACCCAGATGAGCTTGTCAGTGAGGTCAGTGGTTCCGTTGCCTGAAGTAAGCGCATCAAAAGCAGCTAGAATGTCCTGAAGAGGTTTGGCACCGGCTTCGTTGATAGCATCTACATCCATGCATGAGTCATAGGCGGCAATCATCTTGTCAAAATTCTGTTTGTCCAAGTCGTCGGCATCGCCAGTAGCATAGGTGCTGTTGATACTAGTGTTTGACGGATACGGTGACTCCAGGATCGTCCTCATCAGTGCAGTGTTGACATCAGACATGATAGACAAGACTCCGATGTCTAGAGTATCTGTTAGACACAGTTCCCTACATATTTGGTGGTGTGGCGTTTGGACTTACTTGACTGATCAGCACGGAAATCGTGAGTGGCCCACCAATTAGCACAGGTGTAAGTGGCAAAGTCAGTACACGGGTCGACGTCAGTGTAATTCTTTGCGCGACCAGCGATGACAGAGTCCGCAAAGGACTTGCAGGCTTCGGTATCACAAACGTCCTCATCTTGGCGGCGGACCGATCGCGAAGACGACCAGTCTCCTACAAAAGGAGGCGGCTTTGCGTAACCATGTGTGCTACGCTTGTAAAGTCCATTGACTGATGGGAATATCAGCATCGGATCTTGGACAGAACAGCATTTTACATACGAGGACGTTGGTTTCCGCTGACAGGTGTCGCGACGACGCTGCTGAGCAGAGCTACGGATGCTACCAAGATCTTCCGGCTGGACAATGTTGACGACGACCCGTTGTAGACCATCTTGGCACGATGTGCTTGAGCTGCTGTCCTTCAAGCGGAGCAACAGTGACCGGTGACCACAACGACGAGGGCGACCAAGGTCGTTTTATACTATCAAGTAGGCACCATCTCAGAGGCATGGATCCAGCCACAGAGGAACAAGCCAAATTAGCTAGCGCGGTCGGTTTGGAGCGTAGGAGTAGGTGGCGACAAGGTCGTCGTAGGATTCCTTCTGTGTAAAGGAGACGCTAGTAAGAATGAGGAAGGTGAGTGTAGCAACAGGGAAGGTGCCAAGATTCCGCCAAGGCTGATTGTCAAGCCTCGGCCGTAATTTACATGATGATAAGCATACGCTCCCTGCACGCTCTCCATCCAGCAGGTCGGCGGAACAACATCGCTGCTTGACGGAGGCAAACAGCCTTTTTTGGCCACATTTCGTTACCAATGCCATGGCTGTGCCGGAGACTGTTCCTCCTCTGCCCGCTATCCCGGCATTCGGGGCTGAAGGCTCCAG
Organism: Paracamarosporium sp. OC-R06-R3; assembly: GCA_019828545.1. NCBI lineage: Eukaryota > Fungi > Ascomycota > Dothideomycetes > Pleosporales > Didymosphaeriaceae > Paracamarosporium > Paracamarosporium sp. OC-R06-R3. Next base: position 96,347 of record JACVRA010000395.1, on the reverse strand, counting down.
CCCCAGGTTGGTACAAGGCGGGGATGCTGGGATGACGTTGTGCAGTGAGCCCTAGCCCCAGCTTTGCCAATGCACAAGGCACATTGTGACCCTGCTCATTTATTAAGTGTCAGCTGTTTGAAACGCCGTCTCTATTCCTACGCGAGTCTTCATAAGCTGTCAATATGCGGATGTGAAGCCGGCTAGGCGTTTACACCATGGTCCATTCCAAAAGATTGGATGGCATTGACGTCGCATTTTCCGACTATGCTCGCACGATGCGTTTGCGGATTCTCCCTGATAGACGCTCGCAGGTTAGACGTGAATATGGGTTGAATGTCCACATGTGTATTATAAGCGTTGTTACAGTCGTCAGCATAGCTGACGAACAATCTCAGTAATACGAGATAGAAAACGATTTGGGTACGTACGAGTACGGGCCTGGAAACACAACATCCACACATGAACCACATGTCTATTCATAGCAAGCGTTCAAGAGGCGATAAACATTCGATATGATAGTGTACGAGGTTGCAGTGCTCCAATTCTGCCCTAAGGGGATGCTGCCTGGAAGGGGTGTGATGAGCTTGTCAGCGCAAATCGCTACCCTCAATTTACCATCATTGACTAGCTGCCCTGATGTTGCCGAGTGAAAGTACCACCTCATACGACCCGCCCCTTTACCTGCTTCAGATTCTTGATGTTAATATCCCTCCAGAAAGCAGCCGCAATCAGCGCACCAGCTAGCATACAGATGCTGGTAATTAGCATCAACCTTTGTGACTCGGCATACGCATTAGCAATCCCCATTCTTGCTGGTGAGCCCCACGCATACGAGAGTTGATTTGGAAGCGATGCATATACACTCTTCACGTCGACGTCTGCAGGAAGGTGCTTCGCGAGCGCTTCAGGGAACGTGCCGGTCCAGATGGCTGCTGACACAGTGCTTCCAATCGCACTACCAATGCTGCAAAACAGATTGAGCACTGCAAGGATGACTGCCATGTGTTGATGATCGGACGGCGCCATCATCGCCAATTCACCTGCAATGACGATGGTACCACCAGCAAGTGCCGTAAAGATTTGAGTCATACAGATGTAACCAATGTTCGTACCTGGCGTCCGGAAGTGGATCATGAGACCAACAGCAAGTATGTCCAGTGGGAGCGCGAAGAACACGGCGGTCCACTTGAATCGACCCGTGTAACGGATGGCTGGGCCGACGGCGGCGAGGCACCATAGACACGATCCTACGCGAAAGATCGAGCTGACGTAGCTGGCGTTCGTGACGCTTAGGTTCCATACAACCTGCAGCATCGAACCAAAATAGCTTCCCCAGACAGCGCTGTTGAAATAATTGAAGATGAACATAACACCCGCCATGAATACTGTTCGATCAAGAAGCAAGCTGTACGGGATGAATGTTACAGGCGCAAAAAAACTTCTCCCAGATCGGAAATAGAATAAGAAGAAGAAAGCCAAAGACGATCATGCATATGATCATTGGTGACTCCCATTGCTTTTCTTGGTACGACCACAAGCTGAACGGGAGTAGGAACAATGCCATACCCGCCGTCAGGATCAAAATTCCTACGAGATCCACCTCAATGCAAAAGTTTTTGACAGCCGTGGCGCTCCAATTGAACTTGGTGTCTTCGATAAGGCCAAGCTTCTTAGCCTTGTGGTCGTTCCACAAAAAGAGCGCTGCGAGAGGAATGACAACCACAGGGATGATTATGCAAAATATTCCGAAGGCCCATCGCCAGCCGGGACCTTCGAGAACACTTTGTGAGATCGGTCCTCCGAGCCAGGTTGTGATAATGTAGGGCGATGTGGCGAATGACAGCATCAGAGCACGGTTCTTGAGTGTCGAAGTGTCGGCAACAAACACGGTCAAACAATAGCTGACAGCTTGGGATCTAACACATGGTGAGTGGGTGAAACATAATATGTACATACAGCGATATGACATACCCCGTTGATGAAAAGACTTGTGCAGCGGCATATGTTTGCACGTTTTTGCAGGCGGCCATCATCACGTAGCCCATAATCCAGACGAATAATGAAAGCAACAAGCCTTGCGGGCGACCCCATGTATCAAGCAACTTGGCCAACGGTATCTTCGATAAGCCTCCAATGATGGAGGACATGATGCCAACGGCGGCGGTTAAGGAGTGCAGACGGAATGCACTGACGACGTAGGGGTTCATGGCACGAAGGACGACTTCCTGGATTGAAGTAACGAAGTATATCCACCAGATGCTGATGTGGAGGTCAGTTTCCGTCATCATTAAGGCTCTGGGACCATAGCTTACATCGAATACGCTGCAATTAGCTGCCATTTTGTCCAGACCGTAGTCGCTGCTTCCACCTTTTTGACTCCGGCTTGGGCAGTGGATGATATCTTCTCGTCGCTACCTTGCTCAGAAGGGGTATCGACTTTGACACCCTTTTCTGAGTCTGAAGGTTGGCCATTCTGATGAGGTGCCGCAGTAGCGGTTGGTCCCTCAACCTTGTTCATAGAAAACACTCCCATGATAATTGACGCTGTGAAAATAGGGCGCAGCTTGCAATGCTCGGATTGGAACCAGGACCTGCGGCAAGTGTCCACACCTTATACGTACCGTACATTCCATCGCCACACAGCGCCGCCCGGCTTCGCTCTCGGTAAAGCAGATACCCTGACCTGTTATTGTCAGGCTCCATCCGCCATGTTGGATCCGCGCCGTCTCGCAAAGTCTTCTCCATCCCTTTGATGGATGTCTATCATCACCCAGCCAGGCAAGGCGTTCGAAATATGCAACCCTAATGTACCATCAACTCGGTGCCACAAACAGAATTTTAGTCCGACTATTTCCAGCGCATAATAGCGTTAAGGTCTTCCATCAATCACGATCTTATCTGATGATCTATGATAATCTAAGTGGGGCCGAAGTTCGGGCGTAATGGGGCAGAGTTTCCACATCTGGGCGCCAAGTCGGATTGCAAGGCAACCAGACTCGAAGCTGGGTTTTGGAAAAGGTACTCAATTTTATCCAGGCGCTTGAGGTGAGTGGTGGATCAGGATTTTACCGCATCTGGGCGGTTTTGCGTCTGGTTGGGCAGAGATTTATTGCTCGCGACTTGCACGGATAGCTGCTTCAAGGCAAAACCATCCATGTACCACCATTTAGGGATGAAAGAAGTAACTTCAGTAGAAGCAATGTCGATTGCATATATGCAAGAAACGACTAGTTGGCTTGACCTGAAGTTCACGCCTGGGTGCAACACGCTATGACCACTATGGCGTCGTTCAAACTGAAATGAAATTAGACAATGTGCCAATACGAAGTATACCCACTTGCCCACATAGGGGACTAGAGTCACTTGTATCGAAGATAGGTTCGAGAAGACAATGGTGGGTGGTCGCCATTTCTGGTAGTCGCTCGCTTGTTCTAGCACATTCGGCAAGATCCAGGAAGCTTCGCGCACTTTCATTGGAGCGCCAGGGCGAATCAGCGACAAGAGTCTCACGACGTCACGAATATTCCAGGACCATCTGAGCCTTAGGTGAGAAGGGGCATATAAATTGAAGTTCTTGAACGTACTCTGGCATCACAACAATCAAACACAACACAAATACTCACAAGCCTCGATACAATACCTACCACAACTTCACCGAGGGAAAGCAAGCCAAGGCTCTCCACAACCAACACAATGCCCGCCTTTGCAGTCTACGCTTTCCACGATTCCAACAACAACACAATCAAGTACCTCTTCAACCCGTCCAAGCGCCTAAACAACAGCGATGAAGGCCCGGCTCTGCTCGATCAAGTCATCGAAACCTTCGACCCTGAACTTGACACTGCGCCTTCATCCCCCATACCCGAGCCCAAAGCTGGCACAGAGATGTTCAGATATAGGGCCCGTGACGGCGCTGATGTTAGGTATCAGTTCGATCCCACTGCACAAAACGGCAAGCAGTACGTTGTAGCGATACATCGAGAGCCGGAGAACTGGGGGAGGTTGAGGGAAGAAGATCTCTCTGTAGATAACGAGGAGGAACTGAGGAGAATCTTTGAAGGAACTTCGGCTTCTAAGAAGAGCTTAGAGAGGAGAGATTCCGTGACTGAGATGGATACGATGGAGTGAGGAATCCGCGGTGCACCGATTTGGAACGAGTATAGATTAACTCCTTCCTCCAACATTTACTCTAAGATCAGCTATGATACCCGAAAAAGGCTCATTGCCTAGGTTGAAGTTACTCGGAGTTTGGCTCAAATGCGGTTTTAAAAGGCGCGATGGCGTTCAGGTTGGACAATATCCACTTATGCATGCAAATGTCGCGGGGACAAGGAAGGATTGCGGACTGTGTAATGCACGAGAATTGAAGTAGGTTGCTATAAAACGAGCAATAGCTTAATACTAGAGAACAAATTCATTGCTAGTTGGATGAATCAAATACTATCATAATGCGCTTCCTTTGTGCAATCTGTAGCTCAACTAAATTACGAAGTCGAACCAGGGTCTTATATCATTTTGCTTTGTATTTTCATGACACTACTCCTCTTTATAAATAGGTTTACCCGCCAGGCGTTCAGTAACGACGAAATTCATTTCGTCGTGTATGTAAAATCCATGACAGGCCTCCTTGAAAGGGTCGGAGAGGCTACAAGGCTGTAGATTGAAACGTAATAATGTCTAAACGGTCAGCAGAGTCAACGACGGCAAGTGTGTAAGCTCTTACCTCTATCAGCGCTTTATTTAACTCCATGTATGCGATTCCTTTACCTAAGCAGCCAAACCGGCCATAACCGAAACATAGGGAAAGGGTCTCGTTCATCGTGAGCAGGTGTATTTTGTTCTCTTCGATGTCGTCCTTTAGCAGCCAACGTTCTGGCCGGAAAATATCGTAGTCTGGCCCAAATACCCCCTTGTCACGCATCAGGCCCCAGCTGTTCCAACCAATTTGAGTGCCGCTGGGAGCGTATTTCTCCACACCGTTCACTTCGATCTTGGCTCCATCTTTTGGTACCATTTTTGCCATAATTCCAGTGATAGGTGGATACATGCGTAGCCCTTCGTTGATGCAAGCTTGTAGGTACGGAAGCTGACGTGCTTCAGTATCTTTAATAATTGGTCTTCTGATTCGACCAGCTGCTATTGATTCATGTATTTCAGCGAGAAGACGCTCTAGGATGGGCGGAGAGGTTGAGATGAAGTGCAAGGTCATGCGTAACGCCGAAGCCGTGCTGTCTGACCCAGCTGTGATCTGCAACAGCGTTTCGCCCTCCAGCTCGGGCTGTGTCAAACCGTTTTTGATGAATGAGTTCAGCATGTCCCGACGCACGCGAGCCTCTTGGCCGAAGCGCTCTTGCACACGGTCCCTAGCAAACCCCATTACGCGTCCCAATCCGCGTTTGTCTATCGAGCTTGGGAGTGCTGCTTTGATGAATGGCACCTTGAGGATGTTCGTTAGTTCAGTGTAAACCCCAAACAAGGCTACAGCCGGCAATAGAGTCTTCAGATTCTCCATGTATCCAAATGGATCGTTGTTGGTCGTCACGTAACCAAAAGGCTCACCGAAAGCGACTTTGGATATGATGTCGAGCGTGAGGAAGGACGAGACCTTGCCCAAATCCATACGACGAAAGAGGCCATCCTCTGGTTTTGTAACATATTCCTTTCGTATCAGATCGAACATTTGGAGCAGGATATCATCAACGTCTTTTTCTAAGTGTGCATTCTCTTTCCCAGAGTATCCGTAGGACATGCGACTGCGCATATCTGCATGTTTCCCTTCATCAACGTAGGAAGCGATGTTTTCACGCTCGGGGTGAAGTTTCAGACATGCGTACCAGGGGCCTCTTGTGAAGGGTGAACGTACGGCACTCATACGCCGCACAAGGTCGGGGTCGCTCGTGATTAGCATCTTCGGCGCAATTCGTGCTGTAGAACCTGTGGACATGAATTGTCAGCTCGTACTTTGAGCAATCCCATAACAGAGATCATAGACAACGATATAATGTCAGTGATAGGCTGTCAACTCGATAGAATAGCAGCAAAGTTGTCGCCCATCTGGTCATACGCACCGTATCTTTCGTTGATCTTTGTGAATTCCTTGTGCATATTTCCACCCTGATGGGCGCGAAGAAGCCACAGCCTGGACCAGCCGGCAGACCAGTGTCCCCCAAAATCGCGTAGCTCAAAGTATGTCTGGATACTCCGAATAATATAAGCCACAACTAGGGCAATGACCACAATCACTGCTGTCGACAACATGATGTCGAGTATTACGCAGCGGCGCGCAAAGAAGGACACTACCGACCGAAACAAGCAGGCCTACCTTTGATCGATGGGAGACAAGGCGGAGCAAGTGTAAGGAGCGCGAGTAGATAAGGCTGTATACAAGGCTTGGTATACGGTGTCCTATATCAGGTTAGGATATAGCTTCCGTTACTGCAGACACTAGGCGCTTGTCCCTTCGTATTTGCGACATCTGGGCGGATCAACAGAGGCATAAGGACGTCAGTGGCTGATCACACCAGCCCAGAATGACCGAATCCAAGAATGAGGCAACCCGTTGTCTGCAAGCGATGCACCATTCCAAATATACCATGACCACGATGGTTATGTACTGTGTGGCACAGACAAGGGCGTAGTATACGCGGGTTAGATACATTCAGTCTATGACACGGAAGGAAATCACGCAGTATAGTGGCCATATAATTCGTCTGTCGCACCGTTCCTGACATTACCAACAGTGGTTATAAGCGTTAAATAGCGGAGGTGCCAGGTGTTACAAGGCGAGTTCAACCTTGCCCAACCGACCTCTACCCGATCTACCCGCCCTATGGGGGCCTTACTTCTTCCTGTCCAATCATAAGTAGCGCTCCTTAGAGAAAAGCAGAAGAACTTAGCTCCACGGTTGCTCATCTCGACAAATCCAACTTTTAGCGCATTCAATATAACAACAACCAATTATGGTGGTCAGCTTGATCAAAGATTAAATGACGTGCATGCCAACAATTCTAGTGTCTAAAATTCCGAATGAAGAGCTAGTCTTTTGAAGGCGTGATAAAAAAAAAAGAAATAAATGGGAGATGCTCGCACTCCAGAACAACCAAACCCGGAGAGCAGGTAGAAATGTACCACATGTTCTTTAATACAAAGCTATTTACAGATATCTTTATCACCTAAATCCTAGAGTTTCTGGATCAACACCAAGCGGGCTGCATAGCTTCGGTCTTGTCTTTTGGCTCTACAATTTTTTGCAATCGGTTTGTCAAAATAAGAAATGTTAGTAATTTTCCTGTGAGAATGAGAAAGAAAAGTAGAGGAACGAACCAGGGGAACTGCTACTTAAAAGATTAGATAGACCTTGATCGTCGTAAGAGTGACGATGGGAGAGTTGAAAGCTCAATAGAATTAGTGCGTAGATATCCCCGAATGTAGTTGTGAAGATGTGTTGAGATCGCCGAGTAATCCATAGGGAAGTGCATAGCAGGTCAAGACGCCAGTGGGGTGTGCTACTACAGGAGAGGACAGTGCCAAAGGTTATAGAGGAAGAGGCCGCTCTAAACGGGAGATTGAGACTTCAAGAAGCTAGTCGTGCAAGAAGCAAGACGTGCTAAGGCTTTTTGGTAGGCACTTTATGGCTCTGAGGTAGGAAAAGCGACTGGTAACGGGTACCGTTTGGAAGAGCAGCTAGACCTATGTTAGGATCTGCGCTTCCTCCTATGGTTCTTGGTTGTTGTGGTCGAATCACAGTCATCAAAGTTTGTCTAGTCTCCGCGTCAACATGAAACCGTACGTTACCCTTCCATGCGCCTCTACCCACCGCAGCTGCTCTGCCCGACAAAGGTGGCCGGAATCATCTCCACATGTCAGATTGAGCCAAATTTCAGGTTGCAATTTCAAGTGATTGGACCCCTATTGCAGTCTCAGGTCATGCATGTCGACTCAATCGCGCGCGACAACCATGATCCATGAATGCGCGCGCCATTGTCGCTGAAACCGATGGGGGAAGTTTCACCTGCGCCACTTGCCAAATTTGGCTCTGCGAACTATGCAGGGGTTCTGCTTTGGGTGATGTGAAGCTGAGATACCGAACGGCTTCCATGAGGGTCGACAGGACTGGAATTCACGGACAAGATTTGATGGCAGACGATAGAAAGGCGAGTTGCGTCATGGTCGAAGACACCCACGGGCTGTTGCCATGGTTTCGAGCCCCACGTTTGACGTGGTGACTAGGGGGAGACTTGTGCAAGCCCAAACTAGCGAAATGGTGATAGGTCAAGTTTACGCGGTTGCAATTCCAGTGTAGCGGAGCGATCTGGCTTACGTGATCAGAGACTCGGACACGTCCCAGTGCTGATTGGATCGTGCTTTTGAGGTCTTGGCAGGCACGAAGAATGCACCCTCCCATTCTCGACCAATTTCAATCATGTCGCAGGGCAAGTCTCTGATCTTTGCTCTCAAGCATGCCTCTTTGAGTGCTGTCGCGAAAGAGGTTCCGTTGCGGAGCCTTCCGACCTGACAAGCTCGTCTCTTGGTTGAGGCTGCCCACAGTAGCCACATGAAAGAACGGCACTTTGGATTCACTCGGCCGCCATTGCGCTCTTTCGTGTCTCGATTCGCGATTCCGGTCCATCCTCCAGCCTGTCCCGGTATGTCATGAGCCGTGTCTTGTTGCCTGTCTCGCAGTTCGATCATACCGTCGTCTGTTTACAATTCCTGGTCGTAGGTGTGCCTTCTACATAAGCATCGTAGCGCTTGCGTGCTTGAAGCCGACCACACCAGCATTGATTACCATGGCCTGTTGGAGTCCGCGGCGTCGACAGAGATCCAGCAGCCCTAACGACGAGGAGCAGGTGGCCACGGCTATTAACCCGCTTCCGCGGTCCCGGACATCGTTGCTGGCAAACTTACGCGGCGGCGGCAAGCCGTGCACGCCGCTCAAATCTAAGACAAGTAAGCTCACCCTGACCCCTGCCAAAACAAAAACCAAACCGTGCGCTGCCAGCATCCTTTACCCGGCAATCGCATGCGTAGGAGCTACGCTTTCCACGCTTCATTGCTACTGCATTCCACCTCTCGCTGAACTGTTTGGAGATTTTGTATACTGATTCCAAAGCAATTTCCACAGCATCCCTACTCCCTAGCCTCGGTCCTGACTCGTGGGACAATGCCAATAGCTCGGGGTTGAACGACCATACGTTAAATTCACCGAACGGTCCTCCTTACCCTTCCTCTGGCAGTTCTGCCATGCACGCAATTCACACATTCCCTCGCAATAACATCGGTCCACTGGCCATCGACTCACCCATGGCTCCCGATCCTACGTCCATGCCCAACGGCTGGGCTCGTCCGAACGCACATGCTACATCACAAGCCTCGAAGACGTCACAGTACATTGACAAGATCACATCCGAGAACGAGAAGCTGAAGAGAGAATTAAAAGCAGAGCGACTGGCGCGAGAGGAAGAGGCGAAGCGCGTGTCGGCTGCACGCTCCAAAGCCGAAGATTCCCGCGCGGAACACCAGCACCTACAGCTACTCGTTGATACCAACTCGAGGGCCTTGGAACGGAAGGATAGGAAATTGGAAGAGATGAAGGCACAACTAGAGCAGGAAACCAAGAGAAGAAAGGCTGCCGAGCAGAGAGCAGAAGAGGCCCTGAAGATGCTTGGAGACACACGGTCAGAAACACAACGCCAACTTGCTGCGGCATACGAGCAGAAACACCTTTCCGAAACAAATGCGGATACGGCTCGAGAAGGATACAAGCGAATAACCGATGGCTATGAGAAGAAGATTAAGTACATTACCGAGCAAATGAAAGAGCTACGTCAAAAGCAGTATGAGGATGCGGACAAGATCAAGCGGCAAGGCATCATCAGCGATCAATTGCAACACGAACTTTCTCGGAAACAGCGAACAGAGGCCAAGATGGTCGACATGATGGGACAGTACAAGCGCGAACATGAGAAGGACATGGAAGAGTTGACAAAAGAGGCTGGATGGTTACGAGTGGCCGTACCCGAGAAAGAGCGTGAGGCGGCAAGACTAGTGCAAGAAATGCAACAGACTCAGGATAAGATGAAGTGGGTGATGGCACAGCGGCAACGGCAGCTTTAGACGCCCTCACTCTTTACGACCGTTACGATCATTTTTGGAATAGAAGTGAATTTGTACGATATCTCGATTGGCGTTGGTTATGAGCGAGCATTTCGGCGATTCGGCGCTATCTGGGCATTGTACCGGGCTGGGAGTGGTATTTCGAGGTTTACTGTGCCCACAAATAGGCGTTCTATAGGGTCGAGACCCTATCGGATCATTTTGGAAAGCTGTCGTTGGCATGGGGCACCCACACTATGAGCATACTCATCTTAATCATCTTCGCCAGCGTCTTACCTTTCGTTCTACTCTTCATTCATTTTTCGCTGTTGCAAGCCTACAAACATTTCAGCTTGTTTTTGTGATGGTGTTTTCAGGTAACTCCACGATAAAATTGTTCAGATAACCTTCTTTCATTCTCTTTAATTTTGCGCCTAACGCCTTCACTTTGCCTAAACTTCTCTTGCACTATCTCGCAACACCAACACTCCCATTAATTCGTTGATCATAATGCAGTCCTTGGTCATATATTCGCGGAGAGGGTTGATGTTGCACCTATCGAGGCTTTGCAGCCCTGCGATGACTCTTCCCCTGAAATGGCAGGCACTGCCGATCAGATTCGCTTGCACTTTCCAGCTCACCCGCTTTCGTCGTATCCATGCCAGAATATGAGCCGCGTCACACATCTCTGCCTACGAATGTTTTGACTCATCACTTGCTCTTACCGATGTAAGCGACAAAACATCCTTACCGTCAAGCTGGTAAGATGTGTGGTTCTTCAAATGTCCATAGTTTAGGGAACGGCATATTCAATTCACAGCGGTGAGGGAACGATCAAGGGGGTGGAGGGGCCGGGAGACCTTGAGTCTGTAAACTAGTTTAGGATCATAGAAGTGAGCAAGCCATGAATATTCAGTGCGCAAAGTGCATGAACTGAGCGTCGTTACATTCGGCGTCGACTGATGTCTACAGTCAGAGACCGGTGAGCAATTGTAACGCGCCGCCGACCCTAGGACATAGGCAGTAGGTGATTCGCGGCCTTGTAATACGCGTATTGATTCTCTAGGCATGTTCCCAAGCGTCAGCAGGATATAATGTCTAAGCGATATGCGATGCAAGCGTGAATCATAGTGGCACACCGCCTTGACCACACTTCATTCATCCCTGATATCATTATAGAATACTGAATAGAAAGGTCCTGTAGTGTCAGGTTACGTAGGCATATAAGATGCCTGGCGGTTGGGCTCCTGAGGCCGCATAATCATTCTCGCGACTTCGTCGATCCACACACGCAGACATCTAGAACTATATTGAGCACACGGACTACGTATGCTCTTGCACGCCACACATCGAAGACTACGCAACGTCAGGTCAATACTAACATCGCCGTCCAATCATTGAACAGCTCTTGCAAGGAGGCTACGACGATAGCACGTATACACCTTCACCGGACGACACTTCCCTATACATATATCACCAACCAATCGACCTTATAAGGAATATATCAAGTACAAAGATATCAGTTTATCATCCAAGTCAGTTTCAGATACATACCCAAAGCGACATTTCCCTCAAAACATTTACCTGTTTCGTTCAAAGCACCAAGAGGGATATCGTTCCCACCCATTCTCCTTAAGAGATCATTCAGGATCAAAATCAGATAAGATGCCAGACCAGTTCGCAATCTCAACCATCCACCCTGTAGCCAGCGCGCCAATAAGTGGATTCAGGAACTCGACCCAGGCTTCAGCATCAGCAGCGGGAGACGCTTCGCTGGAGCAGAAGAGCGAAACGTCCAAAACGCAGTCGTCACAAGCTCAAGGTAACGAAGATCTATCCCACGAGTCATCAGACCCATCACTCTCTTCCAAAGGAAAACAAAAGTAGGTATCCACTGCGCAAAACCGCTTCCTCTACTATCATCATCATCTCTTTCACTAACATGATGCAGATCGAGCATGCGATCCGCCCTCTCGAGCATTAAAGATAAAGCGAAGCGGCTCTCTTCGTCTTCCTCCTCATCCAAAGACCATGCAGCACTCCCCGGGTCTGAAGCCGAATTTGAGAAGATGCGGAAAAAGGAAGTGGAAGAGGCGAAGAGGACAGCAGAGTATGAGAAGTTCGGATTGGGGAAAAAGGGGCTTGGGAAGGGTGGCATGCAGATGGGTGGGTAGTCTGGTGGGATGAATAGAAAGAGGGGTGTTGAGGGGTGATGTCTGCCGATGGCGGGTGTAGAGGGATGTGGCGTTGAGGGTGAACCTCCGCCCAAGTATTGTGCTTGACGCTTCTTTCTTTCTTGTCAGTCGGTCGTTACAGTTGTTCCTCTCTTGGCTTCATTTGATAAGGAATCAAGCGGCCGGAACGTGACTTTCTTTCGAGCTGCGCGTCCACGTGGGTATGCTTATGATCGGACGAGGAATACAGAACCATCGCTCTAGTAAAGGTTTTGCGATCGCCTAGGTGTGTAACAGGAGCGCATGTCAGATATGCCATCAGCTGGAATTCCCGGAGCCACAAAAATTCGGAATTCTAACATAAGAAACAAAATTCATATGAGTATATGTACACAATTAGACAGATCCCACACCCTTGGACGGCCATCTCCGGTTCTCCGGACCAGGAGCAGGGAAACGCTCCCAGGGCTGTTCAGATTTGATGTTGTCATCCCGCAAGGCCTGCAGCTTGCGCTCGTTGTCCTCATAAGCCTCCTTCTTGAACTTTTCGATGACCTTCTCCATGTTGTTTACGTGGCCGGCCGGGACGTTGAATGGTGAACCTTGGTTCATGATCCTGCGATGCGTCAATTAACTGTACAATTCCGCTGAAACTTGCTCCGCTCGACTACACAGCCACGCGCGAGATGTACATGCTTCTTTTTTAGCGGAGAGACAAGTGCACGTACTCAGGGAACCTCATATTAACATGCTCCTGCGGCGTCGAGTTCATGAAAAGCGCCCTGTCGTCACCCGCCTGCTCAATCATGCTGACGTGCAAGGCGTTCCTCTCGACGTATCGTTCTGTCGCCTCCGTGTAGCGATTGATGAGGCGGGTCAGAAGTGGCGGCGCATCAGGGTCGGTTCGCGAGACAAGGTAGAGGCCGCTGAGGATGGGAATCGAGGCTATGGGGATCCAGAAGCCTAGCTACACGTCCAATTAAGTCAGCATACATTCTAGCAGCGCTCATGGTGCACTGGGAAGGCTTTCTAAGTTATCGGGAAGCAACAATTGGTGCGCGGGGAGGATTGACGTACGCCCATAGATTCGTTAACGGGCTCGCTGTGGGCGTGGTGGTGCTCATCGTGGGCGTATCGGCGCTGATGGCGCGGCAAGATGGGCCGGCCCTTTCGGGCAGCAGTCGTTGCTGTCCTGCGGAGGGCCTGCATCGTTGTGTGGGTGGGGTTGCGGTGCTGGAGGTCGGGAGCTTGCCATCACAGCTTCGCAGTTGCCAATGCCCGCCTTAGCGTCTTGGCGACTGCCCTCGTATGAGGACCCGCCCGACCTGTTGAGAATTACCTCTTCATATAACAATCGAGTCGACCTCTCAAGCCATTCGGCCTGCGAACAATCTGTATTTACTGTGCAGATACAAGTTTCGCCCGTTGCCTTCGACACACGAGTGTGTACTGATGCATTGGACAATCTCGCCAATCACCTTCCAGGGATATACACTATTCACATCACCAAAGCGGCCATGATCGCATCGCCTAATTGTTCAGTCAACCAAATTCATATAAAGTCACACACGGTGAACAGCAAAGTCAAAGATCATCGACATCGTAAAGCCAAAACTTTTGATTTGTCTATCTGTTCTGCGCGTTAAGAAGAACCGCCACTGAAAATGCTTCATCGACTCCGAGAATATGCAGACAACTTTCCCTGATGCTGAGGATTCATCGATCCGATCACCCGTATGTCCATCATGATTGTCCAGCTTGTGTCATACACTGGACATGGTCGAAGGAGAGTCGCAAGCTTGGCCATACGTTAACACAGTACCCGGAGCGGCGAACCCCTCGAGGCACAACAACTCACCGAAAGATATGGCCTAGTTAACAGGAGTTCCGCAAGTCGGGCAACACTTTCCGGGAATTACCCAAACAGTCTGACCGCGCTCAAGGCATGCCGGGCAACGGCGGCCGGGGACCTCAACGAAGTTAGCAATCATTGAAAGCAATGGTGTCGGCTGAGACATACGGGCACAGTAGTTACTCCGTCCAGATCGTACATGGAGGGAATGGTAATCTTGTCGATAGGAAGCTGCTGGCACATGGTGTCTAAAGTTGATTCAATATTGAGGAAGAGACCTGCGGTGAGTGACTGAGGGGTGAGCTTGGAAGGTGAAGGAAACTAGAACGAGTGAGGTAGGTTGATGCTCACTTCTTCATGGGATCTAAGCTTACATTTATAATATATTCACATCCGAAGAATACGAACTCACCCCCCATGGGTATCCCCTGTGCACAGCGTTGATATGCAGATGCCGGCGGCTCTGTACACCCATGATGGAGGCCCATATCATGCACCACCCGGACCACACTGACCATATTCAAGAAGCCATGCAGTCGAGATCTCTTGTACACCCTTACAACCATCCTGGCTGGTGGGTTAGCGATACTTTCCCGGGATGAGCTTGGTACGACCGCATCGACAGGTACCGATTCGACTATGCAGTACACACAGCCGAACATCCCGTGCCGCGAGTTTTTGCGTCTATTATAATTCATCGCAGCACACCTCACTTCTGTACACTACTAGTCAGTCGAGTGCTACGGTAACAGTCTAATTGTGGTTGGCGTGGTTGGCGTGGTTGGCGTGATTGCGATGACACGGGGGCGACAAGAGAGTTCTCACTTTTCTGCAACCATCGACGCTAAGCGGCTCGCCAAATACGACGCTTCCTAGCACAGCTACCGTGCACTCTTCAGATGCGGTACGACGGACCCGCATGGTGACCTACCATTTCTCGAAGCATCATTGATGGGTCACCAATCTTCGCTACCAAACCAGAATTATCATTCGCTCTGCCCGACGCTGTGGGAACATATCTGCTGCAATGCTCGCCAAGCGTAGGTTGTGCACGCGTGCCATTTGCTTGGAATTCGGTTTTGGCGACTACGAGATTCGTACAATAGAGACTTTGAGATCTGCTCAATTGTGCCAACATAGATGAAGATTGACAATCACCAGCGCCAAAGTGCGTGCAAGAGTACTCCGTTCTATCCTCCACATGCAAGCGACAACATAATACTTATAGGTTTTCCGTTTGCGAACAATGGGTAAGTTACGACACTGCTGTGGCACTGGAATAACTTGCAAAGATAATCCCTAGTATGGCTCCTTGTCGAACGTGTGCAATTATTTCATCCGATGCCCATGCTTAATGATAGTAGCCTTCTTGTATTTTACGTATCTAGAACGCGGGTCCTACCATTTTCGAAGACACCACCTATTGTTTATCTCCAGTTGCGAAGCCTATCGCAGGTTTCACGAATGCGGTACGAGCCGTCAACACATATGACTCGTTTACCATAGATCAGACTAAACCGAGTTGTCGGTTTTTCAACGACGTCAATGCGCCTCCGGCTAATGTGTTAGCTCGTGGTATCATGGGACATTCCCACCTGAAGATGAAAGGCGGTCACTGAGGTCGTTGTTTTGCTCTCACTCACTGACCGAACTTAAACATCACCTACATAATTCACCACAAAGATCTAGGTCAAAAGAAGGAAGTGGTCCAGGGTGCCTTTGGAGATGTGTCTCTTGTCTTGGCAAAGCCAAACATCTCCGACATTCAAGCAGCATGCTTCGAAACCTACCATGCTACACAGCAATGTCGATCCACGCATCACACTGATGGTCACGGAGAACTTCACGTTTGGCCGGCACCACTATCCATCTTGCATGCTTCATAAATCCAGCTGGCTATTCACTTGGCATCGCTGCAGGCATGCGTCATTACGTGCACCCGATTGTGGCCAAAGAGCAAGCCTCAATCGGCCACTAAGGTCGGTCGACTTCTGCGCAACGGTCCATAGAGTAGTTCTCAGTCAATTTCGAGGTTCGTGCGAGACGTGCAACCAGAAAGACGAATCTGCTGCGTTCTTCACGGCTTCATGCATTCGGGAGGCTTGCAAGTTTCTCTAACATTAGACACGAGAGATCGTAAAAACCACCTTCACTTACCACCATACTGCTGTATGTACCATCCTCTCCTAGGATCATGCACCTCTCAGTCGTTAAGGATCATCGAGCCATCTTCCAATACCAAGCATCCCTTGTGTTTGGGTTGCGTTACCCGAACTCTTCCGTGGGACATCAGTAAACCAGTTTGCATATTCTACACACAACCAAAGATAGAGAAGAACAGATTGTGATTTGAGTCAACTCATTGGCACTACTTGTGAGATTTTTCGTCAAGCTCATCTTCAGACTGGCATACGCGATTCAACTTCACTTGAGCGAGGTCGCCTTGCATCACCTCTAACTTCATCCATACCGCACGTCAGTAAGTGCGACAGCTTAACCCCTGGAAATTGGTCCACGAGTGCGAAACGTGTACTCGCATCCATCGGTGGAAACGCTGGGAAATACTTCCAAAGCCTGCCCAGCAGCATGATACGGGTGAACGGTGTGGCCACCCAATTATTCCGTGCTCCCACATCTGAACAATCACACAGCCAGATCAACGTGCGATAGACGTTACGAAGATAAAACTACTTTCCTTATTCTGCTATACCACTATCCTAGCTCCCTACAGGGGAGAATGCAGCACCTATACCTTTGCTCGTTGTTTATTTTCCACGCGGTTGAGGTTCGTCTGTCATCACTCTTGAGAGTTGTCCCAGCAGCCCGGCTCTCGGTGGCACCCACGAAGACAGAACCCCAGACACTAGCTAGCTACGCGTACGACCAGACTCGAAACAGTCTTACATCCGGCCGTTTTTGAGGCTGCCCGACCAGCCACATATTGTTCTACACGCCACGTACGACACCATCTGTCAAAGCATTCGCTGTTGTCAAAAACTATGATTCACGGCCATGACTCGCCCGTGGCACTTCTGGTGTGGCCGGATAGCTGCTAATGTTATGATTTGCATGCTACCAGAATATTTCCCAACAGATGTTGTGTTAGTGAAGCCTCATTGCAACGGTGAAGCCGCCGGGGGCAATGATTCGACAAGGCATACGTTCACAAAGGTGTCGTGGCAAGCATTAGGATAATATGCTTGCATTGAAATGCTCTTTACGGATTACCTGGACGAGTGCCCCCGGCCCTCACACAACAGCATGGCAGCACTGGGATATTGACGATTGGCGGAATAATAGCTCCACTCTCGTTGTGCTTGGTGACAGGACCTGCAAGGGCTGCTTAGTCGACTAGACATCCATTCCGTGGCTAATTAGCAGTCTGCCCGAACATCTCAAGACAGTCGCTGCCGCTTTACTATACAGGCATGGCTGACACTGCAGGAGCAACTCACTAGCGCGGATCATCTCCCTCATCCAGGGAACCCTTCATATCGGATAAGTGGGTAGTACGATTGGCATCTAGTTGATTCTCCACGACCCCGAACTTCTTGAGATCCCAATAGCGCTAGCACTGAGACCCTCCCACAAACCTAATCCATGGTTAAGAGGAGCAAAAGGTGGCACAGCACTTGTTGCAAAGTCAAATCTCGGAACACACAACCGTTCTAGCGTCCAGCATTCTAATTTATCAGTTCCGCTCAACGTCAAATGAACCAAACCTACAGGCAAAAGGAATGGCCCTTGGCGATATACCAGCATACACACCCGCAACGTACAGGGTTGTAATGAACAAAACATCATGGTGTAATCACATGTCGAAAAATGTAATGAGGATATCATATCTATGCAATATTGCTCGCTAGGAATGCAGCAAGTGGGACCAGAAACCGTCAAAGGCACAACGCATCAAGTAACCAATCCAGAGCGGAGGCGCTAAGGCTTCCTATGCCCACTACTACTTCCACTCCGGCCTGTCCCATGCTTGCTGGAGTGCCTCTGCGACAAATGACGAGCCGGATACTTGTGCTGCTGATGTCCGTGTCCGTGTCCATGTCCCAGACTAGCTCCGCGATGGACCCGAAGACCGACAGGGAAGAACTGCATCCACGGATCAGTATTCATTCCCCTAGGGCAATTTACACGAAACGGGGACCCGGGTCCGATCCCAACTCGGCGCGCCAATCTAGCCCAGGTGGAGTACGAATGGAGGCGCAGATCAGCAAGCGGAGCCAGAGCTGTCTTCACGCCTTACTAACCGTCTTCTTGATCCTAACTAGCAGTACACCCTTGGACACGACACCGTTGGAGTTGAAGAGGTGTAGCATGCGAATTCCGGGTTGCAAGCGATCAAGCCGGAAGCAAGCCCAAGCCGCGAGGTCATCACTGATGCGCTCGTCGTCCATGATTTTGAACCTGCAAGGAGTACCGTGTTAGCGATGACTCTGGAAAAGTTCTAGCTCAAATAAAGGTAGAGCGGTCGGGTAAACGTAAGTACACGTATCAACGGAGATGCGCGACGGAGGCAGGAATGAATGCACGGAACAAGGTAGAGATCAACAGAAAGAGGAAAAGGAAATGCGACGAGAAATCAAAGATGTGAGCTGCCGCATCCTCGAGATGGATATAGCGGCGATATGCATGCAGAGCAGCGCTAACGTGTCCGATCCCAGCGCTGTGTAACCAGTATCTCGGTAAAAACACTGGGTTACATGCACAAGACCTGCAGGACTAATGTCGCGGCGCATACGCCGTACTTCGTTGCCTCGACGTGTCATGCAGGCCTGAGGCCGGCGCAATGGGACGCACTGTATGTTGACACACAGATTTCGCCATAGTGGAACGATGTGGCGGCAACAGCGGTGGGCATGTGGGCACTGCAAAATCCGACGAAGACACTCACCTGACAAACGTCAATTCCTCCGTCACTCTCGTGATGCCTTTGAACTCGATTATTTCTCGGCCAAAATCGGGATTCGGTGACCTCTGAGTTTTGGTCTTCTTTTTGAAGTCGCCTTTGTTGCTCGCCCCGCCCCCAGGGATAGGTTCGCCCTGTCCTTCTTCGGGCTTCTCTACATGTAGCTCGACCTTGACGTAGGGCTTGAAATCTTTCGGATCGTCTTCTTCGGGTGGAAGTGGAATGTCCTGACCGGCGAGAAACTCGATGCTCAGGTCGAGATTGTGGTGTGGTATAGCATCCTTTGGCGTGGTTCCGGAACTGGTGCTTCGATAGCCTTCGGGCTTCAGCACCCACCCAGCTGTACCTGAAAACATTGCTTCATTTTGCATCATGCCCCCATCCCAGCGTTGCCAGTTGAGTGCTACGATTTGCACACCCTGCCGCCAAAAGATGGCTGGGTTGAGGTTGGATGAGGTCACCCGAAGGCCTTTAGGATATGCGCGCATGAAGAAGTTCTTGTTGTGCTTGAAGAGCGCGGCTGGGTCCGTTTCGTGAACTTCCATCAGTGTCTTCTCAGAGAGGGAGAACACGTGCGTAGGAATGTTGGCCTCTATGTGAAGTTCAGTGCACAGAACGATCTTGTTAAGATTGTGGTACTTACCTGGAACATCCAATCCTTTGTAATGGTAGCCTCCAAAGTAGACACCTAACTTCGAAAGTGCTTCAATGACCTTGGGTTTTGGTGCTGGCGGCTTCTCTGGGGCAGCATCTGAGGAATCAGAAGTGATGTCAGACTGCGCGGATTGATTGGTTTGAGAAGGGGTCAACTGAGCAGGTGCTTGAAGAGTTGTAGGCTTTGCAACTGCTTCAGTTGGTTTGTGGCTCACGCGCTTCACCTTGACGAGGATCTTGTTCTCCAAATCCTTCAAAGTGGGGAGTTTGATCTCTTCGGAGGCCTGCGACGGATCGAGCGGGAGATCCACCAGCATTCCTTTCCAGTACTCTGTCATAAGCTCTACCATGATTTCCTGCTGTTCTGGGCTCGTATGCACTTCCAAACTGACAATCAAAGGAAGATTCGAGGAGGCGAAAGCATAGTCCCGGATAATTTCACAGACTTCTCGAAATGACATCTCCTTCGTCAATGTGTAGCCTGATATCTGTCAGCAAAGCGATGGTTATATGACTTTAAGTCGAGTATAGAAGGACTATACCATGAAGAACCCTCGGCTCAGCCCGTGCAGAGCTGTTTGATCGCCACGGCGCAATGCGTTGTTCGCCAGCTGGCTTCGGCGGAGGAGAAGCATCCTTCGGATCCTCTTCAGGTGGCGATGCTTTCCGCCCAAAGCGTAATTCCAGCCGTTTGCGCAAGCTCTTCTTTTCTTTCTTCGCTTTCTCCTTCACCCCACTTTCACGTGTGCTCTCGGCCTCGTTCTCCGAGCTGGAGCTTGATGGCGGTTCTCCATCCCATACATCGACCTCAACGCAACGACAACCCCTGCGAAGCACCTGGGAACATCAGCGACACATACATAAAGCGTGGTGTTCCCGCTTACGTTTTTGTAAGCATCCACGCTTGCAGCGCTTGCTAGCTGGTTGCCTGTCAAGTACGTGTTGTGGCTCGAAGAGATGTAGTAGTTCGATATGGGCCACGATTCATCCACAGGTTCCGCAGGCTTCATAACGTTTCCCGCGCCGCTGGTGAAGTAGTTGGCGAAATGTGAGAACGAGCCATCCTTGAGTATCCCAGCATCCCCGGCAGGTGCTTGTTGCTCGTCGGCGAGCCACTGAGCGAGGCCGTCCTTGGACTCAAGCTTGTACTTCTTCTCCACCTCTTCATAGAGTACCTTGAGGTAGGCCGACAAGGTGGAGTTCAGCGATTCTACGGTCCTTGCTTTTTGTGCTTCAGCTGCACTGCCGCCTCCAGCTTGGAGCTCCGGCTTGTCTGCTTTGGGGACAGCGAGCTTGGGATCTTTGGCAGGAGGGGCTGCCATGTCGTTGGTGGGGCGCGGCGGGGTCGAAAGGACGCAGGGCCGGTGCGCGGAAGCAGAGAGGACGATAGTGGGCGAGGAGGTGGGTGGACGTTACTGTGCACTGGAGGGGGCTCGAGATATACAGCCGCGAAGCTGGCTGAGGGAAAGCCTGCAGGACTTCAGCTCTGCTCAGACCGCTCTCAAGCAAACGAACATGGATAATCGAGCGCTTGCCTCAATCGGTAAAGGTACCAAGGACTTACCTTAACGCACGCAAGGCCACTCCTCCGCGACCAAAGACAGCTGGACAGAGCTACGGTGCTTGTGAGGGGCGCCGCGCAACGTTAAAGAACGGCGCGCCTCAGGCTGCAGGGCTGACACCAGCTGTTGCGGCTTGGCGGCCCATTCCCGTTGGATCGTCGCGGCGGCGTCGTCATGACGCCCAAAGCTTGTTTGCAGACGCTCTGCAGGTTGCGGCGGCCGTCGTCGCTGCAATCCCACGACTCAGATGGGATGCGTGGCATGCTTCAGGGAGCTATGCGTACCTGCCAAGCGGACCGTAGCGTTGACGTCACAAAGGGTCTAGCTAGCTGGACGTTGCACAGTCCGAGCTCCATCTTGCTTCCCACGACCAGCATTGGTACGAGTAATAGCCATGCCGTCGCGCAAAGATGCAGAGTCCGAGGTTCGCTCGTGGGGTTTCAGCCATGTCTTTACCTGGACCGATGGACCGTATGCTCGCACGACAGACGTGCATGTGGCTGTGGCTGCTGACAAGTCTCATCACAGGAACGCATATTACCCGCCACACAGACACGGTGGTCTGACTACTCACCTGATTCTCAATGGTGAATTGACCATCACTTACCCGGAAGACAAAAGCCCGAAAAAGGAAACGTTTGGACCAGGGGCTCGGGTGGACGTCGATGCGAAGAAACTTCACGAGGTTTGGATGGGAGACGGAGGCTGTACATATGTCATTGGAGAATAATCGAGCCTATCCTATGTGAGAATCATTGCGAGTGTAAAGACACATTTCCTGCCTTTGTCCAAGAACTACAACTTTTACCCTCAACGCCATGCTCCTCAACGCCGCCCATGCAATGGCGATCAGATTACTCTCATGCTTCATCCATATCGACGTCTCCATTCTCGAGCAGCTGTTGTTCGCCTTCTTCCTCCTCCTCGCCTTCTTGACTCTCCCACCACATACATGGTCCTTGGCCAGATTGATTCATGGATCCCTACAGTGCATCAGCATTCAACATCCATCCGCCGGGTTCATAGTACTTACAATGATCCTCCATGGTACGCCTCTTCTTTCGACAACATTGCCGTTTTCGTCTTTTTGCACAATGCTGGGCTTCTGGTCATACCATTCCTCGCGTTCGACTCTCAACAGCACCGTTTCACCCTTGTCGAAGAAGAACTCTTCTCCGTCTGGCGGACTCCATACCCAAGCGTTCTCGCCTGGATCATAATGAGAAGGCTCGAAGAGATTCGCGTGCGGGACGAAAACTTCATAGGTAAAGTCTAAGTCGATGACCATGCCTTGCTCGTTGGCAGATTTGATGCGTCCGTGAAGAATCTCGCCGCGGAATGGGCGGAGAACGACCATGCGAAACTCGACTGCAGACATCAGCCGGCATTCCCAAAGTCGAGGCCTCAACGAAGTGGACTTTACCATTGACGTTGACGAGCCCAGTCCCATGACCAATGAGACCCTCTGAAGCCTTGAGCAGATCCCACATGCAGATGCACAAGCCAACCTTGTGGATTACTTTGTTCGCATACTTGATGTTGATGGCATCCTTTATCGCTTGTGCGCTTTCCTTGTTAAAGTCGTGCGGCGCAATCTGGATGAGATCTTCGATGGTTGTCTGTCTGTCATGTGAGTGGCTGCAGTAGGGCTGTAACGGCGCAATAGGCTTACGAGGATGAACATGGTGGCGGGCGTGAGTTCTCATGCTCATGTGTCTCGGGTTACAGATTTCCAGAGGCACTTTTATCTGTACTGGTGCTATCTACCGCATCTTTATAGGGTGAAAGACCATGAAAAGTCGTGCTGGATGCGTGGATTGGTGCCCTAGCCCGCGGCTACGCTAGCGTTAGTGTTTCTTATCGATAACCTTAATTTTTGTGAGCTCCCGTCCCAAAGCCATCCGACAAGCTCTATCCTCAGCGCACAGTATTGGAACCAAACTTCGAATACCTCTCGATACCCCAAGGAAAGGCCGACATGGCCCCCTTCAAATTCCCTCCTCCGCCGCCACCGCCGCCACCGAAAGCATCGAGCGACGCGCCGAACACATATGGTAGCCAGAGAGGAGGACCTGGCCGAAGCGACAGAGGTCGTGGAAGAGGCGGTGCGGCAAGAGGGCGAGGCAATCTCCAAGGGAACGTGAGAGGCGGGTATCAGCGCGGCGGGCATAGAGGAGGCCATCAACAACAGAGCAGAAGAGTAGCATTTCAAAACAATGGAGCTCCCAACAGCTCGTTCCAGCAGCAGCAGCAGCAGTCGCATACTGCACCGCAGACGTATGCCAATACGGGCCTTGCTCCTACATACCAGAACCCACCGCCTTCCAATCCTCCTACCGGCGGTGCTCCGCCATTAGATCCTGGGGCCTTTGCACAGGCAATGGCATTTATGGCAACACCTGCTGGCATGCAGACAATGACCGCATTTGCGAACCACATGGCGAGTGGGAACGTAGCCCCTCCATACCTGCAGAATATTCCACCCCAACAACCAATACCCCCCAATCAATCATCCCCTCCACAGCCTAGTTCCAAGAAGAGAAAGCGTGGGGAACGAGCCGGACAATGGCAAGCACAATTATCTCCAAATCATACTCGATCACGCGCACAGCAAACGTCTCTAGAGAATCGGCCCGCACAGAAACCGCCTAAAGCCAAAGCGAAGGCAGCCCCTTCCATACCAGGCTTTGGGTTCTCGCTGCCTTCCGTTGAAAAGCCTCCAACCACATCAAAGGCAACTGGTCGGCACATTGAAACAAAGAAACGGGTGAATTTGGGCCTCACAAGTTCGAACTATGACCAGGAGTCAAGCAGCGAGGAAGGAGAAGACGAGGACGTGGATGAAGAGGCTGCATTTGTAGCAAAGTGGGATGGGAAAGGAATATCATTTGAACACAACGGTGAAATGATCTCGTTGCAGACGGCAGCAGACTTCACCGAATATATCAAGGATAGGAGGAGAAACTTCCCAACCCAGAAAAGGATCGCAGAGAAAGCACAGAAAGCCGCAGAAAAGAGAGAGAATGAACTAGAGTTTCTACGCAAAGTCAAAGGGGTGTCGAGGAAAAAGAAGCCTGGCGAGGAACTAAAGTCTGGCGACCAGCATCAGAAAAGGGATAAGAACAAGCAGACCCGATCGACAAAATCTAAGCTCGAAGAGCTCCGCGAGAAAGCCAAAAATAGCATGTCTTCCAAGCAAAAGACTCCAGCGCCTCCTGCAGGCACCAACCAGCAAGCTGTCGATCTTGGTTTAGGCTACGGCACTGACACCGACTCCGAGTCTGATGACGCCAGCTCAGTGCTCTCAGAATCCTCCGTTGTGTCGAGTTCTGGGTCTTCTGATGAGCATGTTTCGGACCCAGACTCTGGCGAAGAGTCTAACGACAGTGATGCACCTCCCGAAGCTCAAAGCGCCAAGGTCCCGGTGGTTCCTGTAGTACCTCCACCCCCACCTCCACCCAAGGCTCTCGAGCCAGAAGCCGTTAATCCAAGCAATGCTCAGACAAAGGTATGTCAGCAGTGGAAGACAACAGGAAAGTGTAAGTATAAATACTGTCGGTATCGACATGCTGAAGAGGAGCCGAAGCGCGTGGGTTTGTATGAAAGGATGGTGGAGCAGGAATTGGATAAGGCCGATCGTCTGGCGCTTGAAGCAATCAAGTACCTGGGGCGGAATGGGTTCCTGGGCTGAGAGGTACCTTCCAAACGTTTTGTATTACGCTGGGGTAGGCAAAACACAAGCTGTGTATATTTAGGCTTGGTTTGTGGTACTATTAATATGAACGGAGACTTTATATGTGACCTCTTTTTGACTGGGGCTACGCATCGAATTTTAACCTTATAAATTGTTCCAACGCGTTCCTAGGTACAACCATGTTCCTCAGTTTCTGTTCGACACGCAGCAGCTCTAGGGATGCATTGGTATGTTTTCTTAGAGGTTCTGTTTCGAAACGACCTCACTCTTTCCATGGGAGTACTATCTTGAACACAAGTCTATTCCAAAGGGATAACAATGTGCTGTCCAATACTACTAGGTTGCGTGGCATATGCAGGAGGGCGAAGTAAATTGGTTGACGAGGATGATTTGAACGAAGATCAAAATGTTAAATTGCTGTAAGCAGAGCGTGATGGGGTATGTCAAACAAGACCAGACGCCGAGAAATGCTCGCCAGAGAAAGCCCACGGCCCTACTCTAACCACTACATCCTCAAAATAACCCCGTATAAACAATATCTGCATTCGCCGCAATCCGTGATGCGTCAGAAAGGTGAACGGCAATCCTATTTACCGTTCACACCGTCACCCGCACCCTCCAACCTGCCAACCAATCTCTTAACCCCACTCCATTCATCGCCTCTCGTTTCCACACCTCCGAGCTCGCCACCAACCTCGAAAACCGTGACAACGCCGTCCATACCCGCAACCGCAACTCTCCTACCCTCGTTCTTCTCCCACGCTAGCTTGTTCAAACTTCGCTTCATATAGCCCATGCTGCCAGACAGAGCGCCTCGCTTATTCTCACTTGGCGTAACCTTCTGAACGGGGACTTCGACATCAACATTCAGGTCCCATATTTCCAGACTACCTGCACCATCGACAAGAGCAAAGACTGAGGGCTTGACAGGCGACCAGCGAGCATCGTACACAAGATCTTCGCGCGCGATATCTAGGATAGGGGTGACTTGCTGTGCTGCTCCCGGCGTGAGTGTATTAGAAGGGCCCGTTGCAGCCGGTGGACGGACTTTCCATAGCTTGACACTCCAGTCAACCGAAGAGCTGAGAACAAGGTCCCCAAGATCAATCTGACCCTTCGCAGGATGGAAGTCCAGACTCATAACCGGTGCAGCGTGGCCACCATACTTAACACGGCCATCAACACCAGCCTTGGCTCCTGCACGGTCGTAGCGATGGCAGGGGTATATGGAGCCTTCTTCTGTGCCGGCGAGAAAGTATGTCGGATCGGACTGTGGGAAGGCGATGCACGTGACTGCCATGTCGTCTGTCTTTGCCGGTGGCGGCGAGGTCAGCTCGAGGAACTCTTGAGGCTGCGAAAGCATATCTACAGTCCAGCCGCAGACTACGCCGTCTGTCGACGCTGAGATGATATTATTCGCATTTTGCGTTCCAACAATGTCAATGGAGTACACTGGATGTGTATGTCCTGACCCTGTAAGGGGTGTCTTCTGTACAGGCGATGATTTCGCGCGAGTGTCCCATAGCAGGACTTGACCTGAATAGGCACCACCGATGATGAGGTTTGGGTGGAAAGGGGAGAATTTGGCGGTAAGGATGTCGGATTGGGCATGGAAAATATACTCTGGTCGGTCGTGCATATGGAGATTCCAAACCTGGATAAGGCCATCTGGATCATGCGGAGCGGAGGGATTTTTGGTGTAGGAAGCGAGGACGAGCTCGGGGAACTGCGGATTGTGAGCATGCAACAAGGCAAACGTCAGGCATGTCTCTCACCTTTGTAGAAAAGCCCAAATCCGAAACCATCCTCTTCTTGCTCCATCTTTCATCCCAAAACTGAGCAATCTCCTTTATTCGCCGACCCCTCTTCCCTCCACTTGAACCGTATCCCTCATCCTCTTCGTCCACGTTAGCACCTCCTAGCGCATAATCGGCCAAAATATCATAGTCTAGTTGCTGGTCCAGCGCTCGCTCCAGAACTTTCGTACTTCTCTCCACGAAATCGATGAAGTCGTCCGAGTTCTCCACGGCCGTCAACTCTTCGTTCGAAAGAGTCTTGAACGGATAGTTATCACCCGAAACAGCCTGCACTTCTCCAGCATCTGCAGCCTTCTGTGCTGCTTTGATTTCTTCTTCAATCTCCTTCTTCAACTGCAGCCGAATCTCCTCGTCCCTCTCTTTCTGCCGGCGACTCAACCTCTTGGGCGTTCGTGGAGACCGTGTTGGGCTGTCGTCTCGCTCAGAATCACTCTCTCCAGCTCCTTTTGTTTTTCTTGGACTCCATTCTATATCTGCCTGAACACCCTTACTGTATGTAATAACCTCAGATTCCCTCTTAGGTGGTGGCCCCACGTCTACGCCTTCGGATTCGTAAACCGTGGTCAGGTTACCTATGGACAATGTCTGCATGCCCTGGTCCACCATGCTCACGGGCACCTGGTATTGTGCTCCGGCTCCTATCTGGGCTTCATTGTCGCTGCTTAACTGACTTGCGCTGATGACTGAGGTAGGTCGCGTTGCTCGTCCACCGGCGGGAGAGCCTGGCTGCACTGAGCTGGGCCGGCTTTCGCCCAGAATGCCATCGATATATGCGTCAAGATCACGCCTCTGTTCGTCCGTCCGCCGTGGTGTTGGCGACAGTATCTGTTGCAAGGTCAGTTAATGGTGGTCAACGAACAGGCCAGAGTGGCCTCCTACTTCTTTTGCGGGCGAACCAGTCAGCGATTGTCTTTGCGAGTGCTCTGCTTTGCGCAGCTCACGCTGCTTCTTGAGCTCTGCCAATTTAGCCTTCTTCGCCAGTATCTCCTCGCGCCGCTGCGCCATGGTGGAGTCCATGGTGGAGATTGTTCGGTGTGGATCGCTCTGAACGATGCTCGGGCTATGCGATGTAAAACGATCCAGGTACACTTCAGCTTCGTGTGGGTAGGTAGCTGAGACAGTATCCAGTGAGCGTAAACATGTGTTTGGAGTGCTGCCAAACACGCGCCAAGGAGGGACGTTCGGACCTTCCTCGGGGAGACCCGTGCTTGCCTCGCGCAAGATTTCGGTCGACCGACCTCACTCCCCAGCTGCAACCCAACCTCCCCGCCAGCCAAGCGCCCGTGACTCTCGCGACCCCAGAGACGCCATCGATACTCGTCTCTCGCCCGCCTTCTCTGCCATTGGACACGCACGACGCGCACCTCCCTTCTCGAGCATCCAGTAGCGACAAGCACCATGTCTACTTCTGTGGGGGTCAACGTACGTCCACGCCTCGCCAAAGCTCCCAATGCGCTGCACAGAGCTTGGGAAAGCTTCGATAAGATTGCTTGATACGGAAACGGCTGCTAATGCGATGGGCGCAGGTTCTCCGATGGTCCGCCCTGGCCACCGGCGTCTTCTATGGCATCTACAACCAGGTCTCGATATCATCGCGTGAGCGATTGCAGGCCAAGCAAAGGGAATGGGACAACCAGGAGTCCTTGATCCAGCAAGCAAAAGCTGAGTGGGCAAAGACACACCCATCAGAACAGCCGAAGGCATCTTCTAGCGGAGGTACGTTGCCGACACTCCCGATATGCGGACCTCTCATATCACCTTCATTTCATGGTCGATTTGGTGTAAAAGATTGATTTGAAGTCGTTTCTAATATGTAAATAGTGAAAGCAGACCCCAAGGACCCCAACGCCGACCTAAACACCCTCATCGGTATCACGGATGAGAAATGAGCGCGAACCCATTTTCTTTTGTTTGGCATGGGCTGGGATAAAGACAGCAGCGGCGGCGGCGGCGGCGACTAGCGAAGACAGCAAAAGCGAAGTTGCGGAAAGTCATAATGCGAGATATCACCTCTTGTATTTGTGTACTCTATGTACAGTATAGATCCGGCGGTTGCAACGTTACAATACACATGCTTATTTCCATTCTGCAATCTACGAATTTCGAGAGCACAGTTTCGAGCTGATCTACGTGTAAGTGTCTTAATACAAGCGGTTAGCATGGTTAGAATCGAAATATACCACCGTTTTGTCCTCCTGAAACGTTGAATGATGCACTCAAAGGCCGGCCTTGACCCGCTGGAACAATGCGCACTGTGCATTTGACTAATCCTTCTCTACGGAGACTTCTCAGGTTCAAGATACTCATGACCGCGTACTGATCAAACTTCCCGCATAAAAGGTATTGGCGGTTAATGCTCTAACATTTCCCAAACACTAGCATTTACCGGAGCAGCTCTATAATTGGTGTAGCCATCCGTATAGTAAAGATCGATTGCCTTTTTATATACTTCACCAGATTAGTGCAAATGGCTCTTTCCCATACCAACTACAACCAGCTTACGTGAAAAGACTACAGGAAAGATGGCATACGACATTCAAGCATTCCAGATCCTAGTTTCCCACGGGTTGTTATGTCGAGCCCAGAATCGTACCATTGGCAATACGTAGACAGGCTTCGTTTAGTGTCTGGCTGTCGCGTTCGGAATGGTTTCTAAATGAACGCCTGTAAAAACGAGAAAATGACAGCGAGACATGGTACCCAGATGATCTTGATGTGCAGATCGTGGGGTTGCATCTGGCGAGCAATCTATGGTAGGTAAAGTAAAATTATCTCAAGGCGATAAACAACGGTGACCAGACTAAAAGCGCATACATCAGCCCGACTGTTTCCGGTCTCTCGAAATGGACGCCTGGTAGATGGCTGCCTTCAACTAATGCTCGATCCGGCGGAGCGCGAGAGCGAGGTCATCCGCCTCAAGAGATAGTCAGTTGTCAGGGTCATCTGCCTTCCCCTAAACAGGTGCCTGTCGTCCGCCGATGGAGACAGAAGGCGTGAGGTGCTGTTAAACATAGGTGTTTTGGCGCTGACGAGGAGGGCGGGTCTGCATGTAGACAGATATGGGGTCTCCTTTATGCGTTAATGCTAGACGTAAACGAGAGATTAAGGAGCCGGCGTGGTGTGGGGTCCCAGGCACGGCACGTGATCGCGAGCTAATCGCCAAACCTTGGTCTGGTTCGCATGACGACGAACTTGCGTTGCACTGCCGAACGACTCGACGCTTTGGCTCAATCAACGTGGACACGCTCACATTTTCTCGACCGCCATCCGTCGGTCCATCCAGAATATCATTTGCGCTTTGTTTCCAGAGAAATCCGCTCGACTGCGGCATAGGTGCCTCTTGTTTATCTGTTTGAGCACGCTTGGCCTAAGGACAACTTTACAACACATCTCTCAGCGCCATGGCGTCGCTGGGTGAGGAGTTGCTCAACGTTGTCAACCGCTTGCAGGATCTCGTCTTCAACACTATTGGCAATGACTCCCTCGACCTGCCTCAGATTGTACGTTTGCCCCACCCCTTGCAGTGCTCGCGACGGAGTCGAGCACAACAGCCACTCTGTCGAGCGGCTATCCATAGGTTTGGCTTTCTCACTGACTCAACCAGGTGGTCGTAGGATCGCAATCGTCCGGAAAGTCGTCGGTTCTTGAGAACATTGTTGGCAGAGACTTTTTGCCTCGAGGAAGCGGCATCGTTACGCGACGGCCTTTGATATTGCAGCTCATCAACCTTCCAAGCGACCGCGAGGACAAGCCTGCCCACGATGAAATACATGTTCCGCATACGCCCGCCAGTGTCGCAGGACAACAGGAATGGGGGGAGTTCCTCCATCACCCTGGGCGGAGGTTCTACGACTTCGCCGAGGTTAAGCGCGAAATTGAGGCGGAGACAGCCAGGATAGCAGGTAACAACAAAGGCATCAACCGGCAACCTATCAACCTCAAGATCTACTCACCGCACGTCCTAAGCTTGACATTGGTCGACTTGCCTGGTTTGACGAAGGTACGTTGAGGAGATGTCCAAGACCTGGGAGTGGCTAACAGCTGGAGGTACCCATTGGCGACCAACCTACAGACATCGAGAAGCAGACGCGTAACCTCATAACCGAATACATCGCGAAACCCAATAGCGTCATCCTCGCCGTCTCGCCCGCAAACGTCGATCTTGTCAACTCGGAAGCCCTGAAACTGGCCAGGCATGTAGACCCTATGGGCAAGAGAACTATCGGTGTTCTCACAAAGCTTGATCTGATGGATCATGGTACAAACGCCTTGGACATTCTTTCCGGTCGCGTATACCCGCTAAAGCTTGGTTTCATTGGAATTGTCAATCGCTCACAACAGGATATTCAAAGTGGGAAATCGCTTGCAAATGCTCTTGAAGCAGAACGCGACTTTTTCAGACACCATCCTGCGTACAGAAACATGGCAAATCGATGCGGAACACAGTTTCTCGCAAAGAGCCTCAATCAGACCCTCATGTCTCACATCCGGGAACGTCTACCGGATATCAAGGCACGCTTGAATACACTGATGGGACAGACCCAACAGGAACTTGCGAGTTATGGCGACGCAGCATTCACCGGCAAAGAACACCGTGGTTCACTCATCCTCCAACTCATGACGCGCTTCGCTTCGTCCTTTATCGCCTCGATTGATGGTACCTCTGCGGAAATATCGACAAAGGAGCTGTGCGGTGGTGCTAGAATTTACTACATCTTCAACTCAGTCTTTGGAAATTCTCTGGAACAAGTAGATCCAACGCAGAACCTTTCCGTATTGGACATCCGAACAGCCATTCGAAACTCCACCGGTCCACGACCTAGCCTATTCGTTCCGGAACTAGCATTTGACCTTCTTGTGAAGCCTCAAATCAAGCTTTTAGAAATCCCGAGTCAACGTTGCGTCGAGCTTGTCTATGAGGAGCTCATCAAAATATGTCACACATGTGGATCAACAGAGCTGACCAGATACCCCCGGTTACAAGGCAAGCTCATCGAAGTGGTTTCCGATCTTTTGCGAGAACGGCTTGGACCCTGCTCAACATACGTAGGATCGCTTATTGATATCCAACGTGCCTACATCAACACTAATCACCCCAACTTTCTTGGTGCAGCAGCTGCCATGTCATCTGTTATCAACGACAAGGAACAACGAGAGAAGAAGCTTGCCCTTGAAGCCGAGAAGAAGAAGCGAGAACGGAGAAGACTGAAGGAGCTGAACGGCGTGAACGGCGAGGTTGCTGAAGGTGAAGAGGAAGGAGACACCCCGACCGAAAAAGCCCTACCACTCCGGAAACATCAGACTCAAGCGAGTCGCAGCATGTCACCAGCAGTAGGGCGCCTGCTGAACGGATCTCACAACAGTGTATCCAGTGCGCTTAATGGCAGCCGGGCACGTTCGCCTCCCCCGTTGGGCGGTTCCGGATCGGCGCGCGACAGCTTTCTGAACTACTTTTTCGGCAAAGATGGCCCACCACAAGCCAATCCGATAGACAGCAGACCTGGGAGCAGGCACGTCAGCCAAAACATTGAGCCTAGTATCGGTCAAAGCATCCGGCGGGGTGACACGAGGCAGCCGACTCACGTTTTGGAAATGGTACCAGACGATGATGATGTGCTGAGCCCAGTGAGAGACACCTTTGACGGTGGATTTGTAAGAGTTGTGCTCCTGTCCTTTATTTCGAATGCTAACAGATGTAGCCCTCGGATGCGGATGCTGCGCCTGCCATGACTGAGCGCGAAGCACTGGAGACTGAGCTCATCCGCCGTCTTATCTCCTCGTACTTCAACATTGTTCGCGAAACAGTCGCCGACCAGGTACCCAAGGCAGTCATGCACTTGCTGGTCAACCACTCCAAGGATGTTGTCCAAAATAGGTTGGTCAGCGAACTATACAAAGAAGACCTCTTCCAAGAGCTTCTTTACGAAGACGACACGATCAAGGCCGAGCGCGAGAAGTGCGAGAAGCTGCTCACAACATACAAAGAGGCAGCGAAGATCGTGGGCGAGGTCCTATAGACGATATGTGGAGACCATTGTAACAACGAATAATGTACGGATTTCCCTGTAGGTTCAAAAGTTGTGTGTGAATAGCTAAAGGCCTCTGCTTCTTTTGATTTGGACGCGATGGTCGGGCGTTGGGAGGCCGCCTACTTGAGATGCGCTGTATTGTATTGACCTCTTGATCGCATATTTCTACTCTTCTGGCACCTGGCGGTCTGTTAGACGTGGGTGGCAGGGCGTTTTGCGGCTCCACTTCGAAATGGATGAGGGTGGTAATGGTGTATCATAGCTCCGACCACCAAAGATGCGTCGTATTTGTAGAATACATCTACTCTTTGACTATCATGTCATTGACCACCCACTATGTGCATCCATGGTCCTTCACCAGCGGTTGGCGACCGACTCAAAACACATTCAACTAGCTTTTAGACGTCCTCACATATCCACAAGTGCGGAAACACGTGC
Source organism: Paracamarosporium sp. OC-R06-R3 (assembly GCA_019828545.1). Classification (NCBI taxonomy): domain Eukaryota; kingdom Fungi; phylum Ascomycota; class Dothideomycetes; order Pleosporales; family Didymosphaeriaceae; genus Paracamarosporium; species Paracamarosporium sp. OC-R06-R3. Next base: position 63,132 of record JACVRA010000395.1, on the reverse strand, counting down.
TAAGGCCTCTAATCGGACTGGATGCAGTCCTCGCGCCTTTGAAACCCTTACGGTGTCGAGGTAGCCTCCCGCACGCCACCCTCGTAAGCTTCGCGCAAGCGTGTCTCGCAACACCTCCGTATGAAACATTTAGCCTCTTACCTGCCTTGAATCCACGCGTTCTGTGCCAGAGACCAATTGTGCGCAACAAGTGTTTCTTCCAGCGGGATTGGGAAGGGATGTGTCACGCCATTCTTCAAACAGTTGCGGTTTGCAACTGGGCGAGTGGTAAGCGCTGTGCTGCGCTGGGGGGTTTCGGCTAAGCTTTAGAGGACCGCTGCTCCTCCGAGTTCCACGCTGCTGTCGCTCCCGCCACACCTACACGTCCTTCTTTCAATTCTACGTACCACTTTGACAGTGGGATTTTAATACCGTCGTACAAACATACGTTCTTTGAGGGCAGCCGGCTGTCATTACAACCTCCGCGCACCGCACCGCAACTACATTCCCCGCCCACGGCACATAATACTCCAACACGCCCGCTCGCCAGTCGGCAATCTTCGTCAACACCTCTGAGAAACAAGCAATCAAGCTGGCACCAATGGCCCTCGAGTTCCTTGCGCCCATCACTACGCCTGAGGCGCTGCGCAGCGTGCAAGCCGACCCGCGACCGCTCATTACGCTGATTTTGGCTATCGTCGGGATTACGCTCGAGATTGTGCTATGTTGGTACATTGCGTTCGCGACGAGAGACCCCACCAAGAAGAGAGAGCCCAAGTGGCAGCAGTTCAAGGGATGGTTCAAGAAATAGATGGATGAACCACGGAATATGTCGATGGGTTGGATATATTCAAGGGGAGAGGGAATGTTGGAAAGTCTTGAAGGGAGTAATAATGTGGTGGAAGTTGGTGGTGGGAGTAGAATGTTTCTTGTGACGATTCGGTCAATATATTTATAAATACTTTTCGTTTCTCTGCACTTGTGTTACTCGTTTGGCAACATATCAACAAGCTGAGTCAAGTCGAGCATTATTTTCATATGTATTCCTACTGTTCCATGCCACGGACGAGACAGTCAATAGACTATCGTTTACCCTCTGTCCTTCTCCCCAGCTTCCTCTCTTGTACCTAACATAGCAGTACACTTGTTCGTTGTCGTCCTGCTTCCACCGAGCTCGTAAGTCTACGTGGTTCAACTTTTACACGCTACCCACGCAGATCTTCTTTCGTCCGGTCTAGCTTATCCTATCCAGCTGCGCTAGTCCTCGGGTTCCTCATCCGGTACTCCCAGCGCCTTCTTCAACTCCCTTGTCCACTGACGAACTGGCTTCTTTCCCTCTCTCAGCTCCTTGTAGAATGTTCTGAGCGGCTCGGGAAGTTCATCCGCATCTAAAAACCCATCGTCGTCGACGTACAGCTCCATATATCCAATCATGGGCATTGCAAAGCTCCCTATACGTTTCGACGAGTCGCGGGCGTACAGACGCAGGAAAGCTTCCAATAAGACGATAGATTTGGGAACAATCACCGGGTGCTCAGTTCGCTCGAACACACCTGATCCCCGGCCAAACCGCCAAGGTGGAAGAACTGTCTGGTCAGATGCAAGAACGAGATACGAAGGAAGATTGAATGTCTGCGAGGATATAAGAGATTTGTCGAGTGTTGGCAAGAACCAGAGCGTCTCCGATTGGGGATAGAGTCCCACTGTTACTTCCGAGGCGTCGACATGCATATGAAATGCTGGCGGTGGTGAGTATCGCTGCTGCGGACTTGAGGAACAGCTTTCTCCGCGTAGGCATGGAAATACTCTCTCATTTTGAGCGAGAGCTTTGATGCTAGCTTGTACATATTCGTCCGGAACGACAAAATCGATTGACTTGAATATAGTTAGGCTAGGAACATATAGTCGTCGCGATCGAGGAATAGATGGGGAACTTAGTACCCATGGGGCTAAATCATTGGTGCGGGGAGGGGTCTCCGTTTGTACTTACACCTATGATGGATGGTACGCCGTGAACATCGAGAAGATAGTGGCCCCAGAGGACACAGGGTACCTCAGCCGAGTTAAGAGCGTGTGCAATGGATGCCACAAACGATGGAGAGAGGTCCGTCATCTTGCTTTCACGCCTTTGCTTCTGTCGAATTCTCCAAAGTGTCTGGTAGTTTTTGTAGACTCTGTGCGGTTGACGAGGGCGAATGTGTGACTAAAGTTGAGACACATGATAAGAAGACAATCAAAATTACCTATAATAAACCATGAAATCAGCCTTCACTAATTCATTCGATTACTATTTGTTGAATATCATTTGATAGCTCCATCGACTAATATTACTAAAGCATCGTGAAGGCTAACACCGCCCAAAAGTACCTAGGAACTGGGCACTGCGGGGATTAGAGCGTCAAGACCAACCCGTGTCGCTGTAATTTATCTCAGTGTAGTCCTGCTTCCCTGTATGTCAATCGCGACATGTACCAACCCCAGCCTGGAAATTTACAATGCGCGCACTTCGCCGCTCAGTGGCTGACTGCAAATCCTGAGAAGACAACAGTGCGTAGGTCAGAGACATACCACCTGCTTCGGCGCGCTTCCTCTAGAACTGCAGCTCCCGTTTAGAAACAAGCGCTCTCGTTGTGGACCGCCTTGGCTACAGTCCACAAGTAGACAAATAGTCGCCTCACGCTTACGGTAGATCGCTTGCCCTTCTCCATGGCCTTCAAAGTCAAAACACTGTATTTAGCAGGCCTGTCTTGCAGGGAAGCCCGGCGGCTACTCGGCCAGACTTGTTCCCGGTCTACAGACCTCCTCCTTTTGCACCTTTCAACACAAGCTTTGGAATCTCCATCATACCTCGATTATTTTCTCTCCGTCAAATCCCTCAGCCTGGGCAAAGTAATAACCCCTCTGGTTCGCAAGCAGTCTCAACGGTCCAGCTTCTCCCTCTCTCTCGACTGTGAAATCGCAATTATAATGCGTATGACCAAATGCCCAAACTCGGACTTTGCTACTCTTAAAACACAACTGGTCAGACAAGTCCGTTGCGAAACCGCTTGTGATTGGACTCGTAATATGCCTCGGGTTGATAGAACGAACGTCTCTTGATGGGCTCCAATGTGAAAGAATGATTATCTTAGTATCGTATTGTTGAAGATTTCCAACTTGAGCGTTAAGCCAAGCAACATCCCGTATATGTGCCTCGTTATGGGCCCGAACATCCCATCCATCGATCTGGAAAAAATCATTAAGCCCGAAGCTGACTGCTTGTTCATTGTCGGGTGGGATGGAAGAGAAAAGGCTGCAGCCTAGAATGGTGACGTTGGCGTCTGGTAGCTGGAAGATGCCTCGGTCGAGTAGGACAAATTCGCCCAATGAAGGGTTGTTACGGACAGTCTGCTCAAAGTTGCGGAGGGTTTCGAGAGTTTCGTCCCATTTGGAATGGTAGGCTTCATGATTACCAGGGACATATAGAACGGCCCGAAATCGCTTAAGCTGTTGGGTCAGGAACGCCGTGTAGTCGCTCTTGTGTAGCACAACGTTGCCAATATCACCAAGAAGCGCTAGGTAAGGTGCTTTCGGGTGTATTTGGAAGATATCGTAGGCTTTGGGGGCCTCTAGATGGAGGTCGGAGAGGATTTGCACCGCCATGGAGGTGAAAGATGGGGGGAGGCTTAGATAAAGGCGAGAGTTTCTGACCTGGAGTCTTTGTGTTTTACAGTTGCATGAGAGTTATAGAACAATAGTAAGCGTCGTGCTGTGCAAGTTGTGAGTTATAGTCGTGGATGCTGAGGTGAAAAGATCTAATCCCGCCAAGTGGTGCCTTACGGATGGTTAACCTTTGTTCCATGACTCAGTAATTACTAAACACCCACTAAAATAGCTCTATTCAATCACCTTTTACTATCACTAGTAGCAAAAATGTACATGTAGGGTGATAGCACTGTATGCGTTGCTGTGTCGCATGCTGCTGGAGGGGATTTTGAAGAGCAGATAGGATTGAAACAAAACGCAATCTATACGTACGAATAATTATAGAAAGAAATGGTCTAAATTGTAGGTAATATCTCTTGTCGCTCTCATCAGTGTGTGCGTTGGGTTTATTGAATCCACTCCTAGCTCCTAGCGTCCACTCATCCTTCTTGAGTCCCTATCACGTGTTGGGCCAATTTTATACACCACAATGTACTATACATCTACGAGGTAATAGTGTTTTGTAGTGAAGGGCTACGAGGTTTGAGTTGGAGTAAAACTCTAAAGCTTCTTGTAGTTGGCTAGCAAGCTAGATGTCGATGAGAAGCACTACATTCGACGTGTGATTCATTACAAATTATGGAAATTACCGGCGCAGTTCTCCAGCGTTCAAACTTGCGATTTCGCATTCAAACAGAAAATCATACAGATTTGGGGGTTAACTCATAGGCAGCGATGTTATGTTGAAAATATTTCCATTTCAATTGTTCTATATAAATACAAAGGAGTATCATAAGGAGTGACATGTCATCATAAAAAGAGGTTGACCTCAATAATATATACAAATCATAGCAGATCCCGAAGGTTTCCCTGCCATATCATATCACACCAAAATGTGTCGCGGACTTTTACATCCTTAGGGGCGACATTGTTTCATTATCTCGGTAGCCACGAGACTATATCTAGCATTCGCGAACGTATGCTCCAATGGGGGAGGGGTTGTAGTCCTGGAAGTATTCCAAGGACAATCCTCCGGTAGCACACATCTGGTACGTAACGGTCTGTCCAGCAGCGCACGAGTCGGACACGATCGTGTACGAGTTACCAGGGGCAACGCTATCCACAGTCTTGACAGCCTTGCAAGTACCCTTATTGTTCCAAGACGTCTTCTGGCTAGCGTTAGTCTCGCACTGGGAGAACTCAAGGCCACCAGAGCCCGAGACAGTGTAGCTCGATGTCTCCAGATCCTTCTGCTCAGGAAAGAGGAAGACCAAGGAGCAGCTCTTCCCAGAGTAAGATTGCGGGATGTCGAAGTTGAAAAGAGAACAGACGTCGCCATTAGCCTTGCCGTTGTAAGAAGTGCCAGGCGCGTTAGACGGTTGAGAAGAGGAGACGGGTACAATCAAGTGGGGATATTGATATTCGCCGTTCAAGTCTGTGGGGCAGCTGCTACCATTACTGGGTGGAGAAGCAGGCTGAGACTGCGCCGGCTGAGAAGGAGCTGGCTTTGAAGGCGCAGGCTGGGACTGAGCTGGCTGAGACTGTGCTGGCTGAGAAGCCGGAGGCTGGGACTCTTTGGGAGGGACGAGGTAACCTGGCTGGGACTCCTTTGGAGGTTGAGCAGGTTGAGACTGAGCAGGCTGGGAAGGAGCAGGCTGGGAAGGAGCAGGCTGGGAAGGAGCTGGCTGAGATTGAGCTGGCTGAGACTCCTTGGGAGGGACGGGGTAGCCTGGCTGGGACTCCTTTGGCGGTTGAGCGGGTTGAGAAGGAGCGGGTTGGGAAGGAGCTGGCTGGGAAGGAGCTGGCTGGGAAGGAGCTGGCTGAGATTGAGCTGGCTGAGACTCCTTAGGAGGCTGAGAAGCCGGAGGTTGAGATTCCTTAGGGGGGACTGGGTAGCCTGGCTGGGACTCCTTTGGAGGTTGGGCTGGCTGGGAAGGAGCTGGCTGGGAAGGAGCTGGTTGGGAAGGAGCTGGCTGGGAAGGAGCTGGCTGGGAAGGAGCTGGCTGAGATTGAGCTGGCTGAGACTCCTTGGGAGGGACTGGGTAGCCTGGCTGTGACTCCTTTGGAGGTTGGGCAGGTTGAGACTGAGCAGGCTGGGAAGGAGCAGGCTTCGAGGGAGCAGGCTGGGACTCTTTAGGAGGCACTGGGTAGCCCGGCTGTGATTCCTTTGGTGGTTGAGCAGGCTGCGAAGGAGCAGGTGGCTGTGATTCCTTAGGAGGCTGAGAAGCAGGAGGTTGAGACTCCTGGGGAGGGACAGGATAGCCTGGCTGTGATTCCTTAGGCGGCTGCGAAGCGGCTGGCTGCGAGGGTGCAGGTTGAGTCTGTTGTGGTGGCTGGGATTGAGCTGGCTGAGATGAGGAAGCAGCTCCATTGCCTCCACCACAAGACTGACCGGCACCTAACGTGATCTCGACACACTTATCCTGGTCAGGAGCTGGCTGAGTATAAACGTTATATTCGCCATTGTCGTTGACCGGGCAAGCGTAGAACTTGGAGTTTCCGTTGTATGTCACGGAGCCACCGTTGATGGCAAAGCCATTAGTCGGACTGGCACCGGCATCGCATTGGAACTGAGTGGTGGGGGGAGTAAGGATGCAACCACGGCCATTGCTGTCCGTGAACCCACCGTTGCCATCGAGGCAGTAGCAGGCAGCACCGTTTCCACCGCCAACGCGGTTCTGTCCATCAGATAACTGACCGAGAGTCCCAGAGGCACCGCCTGAAGCTTGGAGCTGAACACATTGCTGGCTCTGACGGATGGCCAAGGCTGAAGAGCCTACGGCAAAAGCGAGTGGTGAGATAGCGTACTTCATCTTGAACAACTGAATGACAAGAAATGTAACGAAAGTGATTGGATCAGGTCTGAAGTTGCACCTGAGGTTAATGGATGGGACTGACAATGAACGAGGACGGCTGTTTCTTATACAACTCAGACATACGCCGCGCAGGAGCTAGAAGGCATTCAGCTCCTACTCTGATTCCCATGTATGACATCGATGTGGGTTCGACTGTCATTAGCATGTCCTGTGAGGCAGACCCACTTGATGAGCTATGTTGAACTCCGTTCTAGTTTCGGAGCGATGTAGCTGTTAGTCTTGAACTATTAATGAACTTCTCGAGTAACACTTTCACTTAATGTTGCCCGTAGTCACAAAGACATCCCAGGAACGGACGCGGATCGACCAGTAGCCAGGCACGCATACAGTCCTACTTCCGTAATAGGAGGATTGTCAGGCACGCGAGGGGTAAGCGAAGCGCTGTGGGTCTGTGGAACCCGCTTGAATGAACAGATATAGTTGACGTATGTTGCGCGATTATCAACTGACGTGTCTGAACGACTGGTGTATGTACTCAGGGTAACGCAGGGAAAATTGAAGCCCGGGTCTCGACCGACGGCAGCGATGACCGAGCCGTTGCAGACTCGCATTGCTGCGCAAACATCCAAGCATCAGACCTTTAGCAGATGTTAGAATTCAATGTACAGATGGACTATGACAGATTGCTCAGTGTTGAGGCTCGTTGAAGCACTCGTCAATACGAGCAGAGACCACCACCGTCGTCCTGCGGGGGCGCGAGCATCTTTGGTTACTGATGGGTGAAACGACAAATCGAATTGTGATCAGCATCGTTATTGAAATTTGTGGGGTGTGAACCAATGTTTGTTCAGGCGATCACACAGAATCTCGATATAGCCACTCACGTCCGTTAATTCCCTTGAAATGCAACCAGTGACGTTGGAAAATGCCTTTAAGAAGGCTCTAGACAGGCGCTAACCCACTGTTTCTTCTTGTTGGGAACGGCATCGTGGGGAAATGTGGAGAAGGCGATGCGCGAGTACTGCTTCCGAGCTTCCGGGGTAGATGGAATGCGGATGCTGTGCGGTTCCATGCGATCCGGTAAGTAGTAGGCGGGCGCTAGGCTCACGAAAAATCAGACTTTGCAGAGTCCAGTTGCGCGGAATGCTTTCTATGATGATACCAGTAGGTGTTTGTAATGCAACTTCTCTGCTGAAGTGTCGAGTATGCCTTTCCGAGAGCAGACGAACCAATCAAAATTTTGGATGAGGATCGTCGCGGGATGAGGCACGGATGACGAAAGCGGGTGGGGAACATCAAGACAACGGCAGGAGCCCACGCGACAGCTCACTCCTTCCATACCAGCGTAGACACTCAATTGTTGTTCGACCTCATCATAGCAGTTCAATTGCAGACTGGCCTATTGCCCATAGTTTCATGATAGCATTTCAACCTGTTATTAGCACTGTAGTCCATCGAACATGCGAACACACGAGATCTTGGTTCTATTGGCTAGCTTGAGCGCAGCAATCGCCCTTCCAACCGAACAGCAACAACCCCTTGGAGACACCGCCCCTAACAGCTTTCTCAAGGTCCAACAAGAGTACGCGTACCGCACCCACACTGGAGTACTACGCCGGAACTAATCGTGCTATTGATAGATTGAGAAAAGCGGAGATTATACCCACAGGTGACTGCGCAGCTTACCTTTACATCAGCCTCTCCACACCATGCGCTAACACCGTGATTCAGTAATCGATGACTTTCTGCCTTCATTGACCCTCTCGGTATCATGGAAAAAGGAGAACGCGGACCTCGGTAACACCATCAAGCCGAAGCGTCTACAAAAGCAGCCCACCATTTCATTGTACGATGAACCAGGCTCGGACGGTATATCTTCCTCCGGCTTGAGCTATGTCGTCACACTCACCGATCCCGACGCGCCGTCACGTGACAATCCAGAGTGGTCCGAGATGTGCCACTGGATAGCGGCCAACGTCTCCGTCTCGGAAGAGACCGTCACAATACTTCCGATTCCGTTCTTCGGCGCGGATGAGTTTAGGGAGACGAACGCTCCTGACGACGTAGTCGAATACAAGCCCCCTGGTCCGCCAAAGAAGACGGGTAAGCATCGCTATGTGTTCCTTGTGTTTGCGCCTAAAAATGGGACGACGGAGCCTCTGCATCTGAGTAAGCCGAAGGACCGGCAGCATTGGGGAACAGGCGAAGAGAGGGGCGGTGTGAGGGATTGGGCGAGAGAGAACGCATTGGTGCCTGTCGCGGCAAATTTTATTTACTCGCAGCATAAGAAGCAGTGAGTCAGCTCGATGGGATACGGGCACTGCGATGAGAGCACGGCGAATGTCATTAAACGTAACATGGATTAGTTCTGAAAAAAATTGCGTGTGGTCAATCTCTTCAAGCCCCTATTACCAAGGAACCTTTAGTGTTCGACCTGGAACTGTGACCTTGACAGCAATGTCGGTTTCAAGTTATCCTTGATTGATCTTCTTGTCTCAGCAGGCATACATGACGCGCTCATTCGTCTGATGCTCAACCCTCCCTGATTTCCTATCTCTTCCATGCTTCGATATTTATGCGCCCTCTTCAAACATCTACTCTCCATCTCACGACTACCCACTCACACCATGAACACACCCGCCGCCCCAGCTAACGCTCCTGCAAGCCCAACCTTCCTGTACCCCACCGGAACTGCCTCTCCCATGTACACCACCGCAGTGCTCGACCCGGTCGTCTCTGCCCGACTACTCTGACTCTCCCTTGACGTCGTCTGCGCTATTGGCGTCGATAGAGTGGTTCCATTCCCCGTAGGCTGCTCTAGAGGCACCGTGAAAGAGAAGTCGCCTGTCGGTAGTGCGTCGACGCTAGCTTCTGATGGGGAGGGCACGAGGGTGTCTGTTGAGGGGGAAAAGGAGGTGAGGAGGTTGGTTTTGGACGGTGACGGCGAGGGTGATGGCGAAGGTGAGGGGTCTGAGGGTGTGGGTTGTGCAGATGCGGTGGTGGATTTGAAGCTCAGGAGGGAGAGGAGTGTTGTTTTGCGGATGGATTGCTTGCGCATTGTGTGTCGGGGTGTGGCAGGTTGAGGCCCGAGAATAACAATATTGATTCTGACGCCAGAACCTACAGGAATTCAAGGCTTGTGCGTTTGGCGGAGAATTGTTTTGTTTTGTTTTGAGGTGGTGGCTGATGTGCTTCGTGGATCCGGGTCGGTATTACGTTGATTCGGGTGGTTCAGGCCGGTGTATTGATGCAGGTCGGTATGTTGATTCGCAAGATGTATGAGCAAGTCGCGACAGTGTAGAGAAATGCAATGATTTTGCTAAAGACTTCAAGATCAAATCACTTGTTTTAAGCGAGTCTAAAAGTGTGAATTCAAGGTGAAAATATCAAATGCGGACATTACGAGATGTGCTTCTGCATGCTCACCCCACCTCATCCCACCTGCCGATGGCACCCACGAACCGCAGCGGAGCCCGAGATTCTACAAAGGACTATCTTCTCGACCCGCGTCACGATACCATACTTATCGCTGGATCTAGCCATGCCGAGGATGACAGCTTGTGTGGTATTGCATTCCGATGGTCGTGGTTGGAGCGCATGGATGTTGCGGTCGGGGGATTTGTTCGGCTCTCCACAGCTTACCGCAGCTGATGTGAGGGAGCCGACGGCAAGGCTGGCAACCGGGTAGCACTTCCTCGGGTTATTTAAGAGAGGGAAACGAAAAGAGAAAGTGCAGCCTTTCGCGATGCAAATTGTGCAAGGCCACGCGAAGACGAAGGTTGCAAGGCTTCGGTGTCGCGAGATGTGCGCCCGTCTCTCGTGAGCCGCGGCTTTGGCTGTGGCAGGTGGGTTGGAGAATACTTGTTGTAGGCACAAGACATGCATGTACCTTGCCCATTCGAGAGTCAGTTCACGCCTTGGGCGCCGCTGTCTGATCACTCGACCAGGCAAAGATGCTACAGAGTGCCCATGTAGCACACAGGCTAGCCTTCCACACAGCCCTGCAATCGTAGCCTAATCATCGAGCATGATGCGGTCCAGCTAAACTCCAATCTCGCCACAAAGCACTGCGAACCACACCGTAAGCCGCGCCGCGGATTCCTACCAAGGTTTGCCACAGAACTCCTCCGAGCGTGTGGAGAGTGCTAGGCTTAGCGTCCTGCAACTTATCTGCAGGGACTATGGATGCGCATGACCATCCAACCTCACCTTATGGCTCATGCGACGCCTTTTCTGCGCAACGCAAATAAATCGTACCCGATGTAGCGGCGCGCATGTACACTACGTACCCGGGCGGGGTGGATTCCGCCGAACACGTGCGACGCTGGAGAACGCCTGGGGAGGTCAAGTGACGAGCGGCGCGTTTCAGAACGATTCATCGGCGAAGGCTAATTGTGAGGTTATTGAGACCTTGATTGAGTCGAGTGACGACGGTGTGAGCGCCTCGTGTTTCAACAACCAAGGAAAGGATCTGTGGCTGGCTGGAGACACGGTAGAAACCATCGCTGAAGGGGAAAGGATTGAAGACTGCGATCCCTGGTTGCATGCGGGTTGCGAGAGACGTGCGCATAGAATGACGAGGTCGAGCCGAGCTCACTAACAGGCAGACGAATTGTCTTGGGGTGCTAGGTAGGACTTGGGAGGTACCTGTGTGGCTGTCATGCACAGGCTATATGCCCACACAGTTACACCTTCATCGGCCGATCAATGTGTCGCAGGAAACATTTTTTGGGTCTTGGAAGAAGACAAATGGATCAAAAGAAGCGTTGTAGCCGCGAACAGGACCAACAATGTGAAACAGCAACCTTGCCGTGCGTCATCACGAGCAATCCCGCTCAAGGCACAATGTATCAATCCATCAACTTCATGTGCCACTGAGGCATGTAGTCACGAAAGACAACACAGAATTAGTATGAATGTATGCGTTTTTCATTTTTGGCCCGTTATCTGCCTGCCAAATGTACAGAGGCCCACCGCACATCCCCCCCGCGCATGGCTGCGCCTAACATCAAAACAACGCCGCATGCGTCATGAATGGAATTAGAAACAAAGCGATCCTTCACATTATCCTGATCAGGACCGGTTCAAATGCAGAGGTGATATCATCGAAAGCAAAACATGAACAGTAAAGAATAGAAGTGAAGGACGCTTATGCGAGGTACGCAAAAGCACCGAAGGCGCCAAAGACGGCAGCGGCGTTGATGCCAAACGACGAGGCGGCACCGGTGTTCTCAACAGGCGGGGTGTTGCTGGTCACGGAGGCAGTGGTGCCCTCGGACTTGGTAGCGCTGGGGGAGCCGGTGGAGATGGTGCTGTTGAGGCCGTGGCTGGGGACGATGGTGGCAGAAGCAGTGCCGACGGAGGTGATGACGGAGGTCTTGACAGTGGTGGAAACGCCAGTGGAGTAGCCAGCAGACGAGGAGGCGGTCGAAGAGGCAGAGGAAGACTCGGCGGTAGAGTAGCCAGCAGAGGAAGAGGCAGCAGAGGAGCTGGCAGCAGAGCCACCGCTCAGGCTGAACTGGCCGGAGTAGTTGGGCTCAGCGCCGGCCTGGCGGATCTCGAAAGCGTAGTCGGCACCGTCGGCAAGGCTGGAGGGGACGGACCACTCGAAAGAACCACCAGTGGAAGTGGCTGCGGGATGGTCAGTGTCTGCTTGATTTGATGATCTGCTGGATAACACGGCAACTTACTGGTGAGGGTCTCGAGGGTGTCGAGGTCGGTGGACGGGCCCTTGCGGAGGATGATGGTGGTGGCAGCATCCTTGGGGGAGTAGGTGAGGGTGACGGTCTGGCCAGCCTTGACGCTGTCGGGCCAGGAGTTGAACTCGACGGCGAGAGCAGCGGAGACAAGGGCAGCGCCCGAAAGAACAACCTCGAAGAAACGCATTTTTATTTGGTGGTGTGGTTGGTTGGTTTGTGAGATTAAAGTATTAGGTAGTACTAAGGGTGGGTAGTAGAAGCGGTAGTGCAAGTGAGCGACTTAGTTGGAGAGGAGAGAGCGTGGTGAGAGCAGGCTCGATTGGGGGAGCAGGCAGCCTTTTTACAAGAAGATGGCGGACGGGGCGGCAATACAAAGCCAGAGCAACGGGAGGAATGCAAAATTGGGCGCTGGGCCGGAAGCGGCATGGGCGGCGAACGGGCTAATTAGCATCCTCCAGCGAGGGCCCCGGGAGCCAATGGCGGCGGGCGAGTTTGGCCCCGGAGCCCCTTTGCAGCTGCTATCGACGGGGGTGTGTCTCTGTTGCCATTCACGCCGAAAGGCTTGGCCTGCATCCGGGCGGCCAACGGCGCTGCGGTGCTAGCTGCAGAGGGTGTAGCCCGACGCCGCCCAATAACGCGGGGAAATTCAGGGGCGCCTGCGGTGCGCACACCGAGTCGTACGTGCATGCGACGAGGCTTCGCTGGGAGATCTACCGCGGATTGGATTGGGGCGCTGGCGATCGCGACGCCATGTGCGTCGTGGCTTCATTTGCGCTGCGATGCGATTAATGGGCGTCGCCGCGTTCCACCTCGTCTTGCCGCCGCCTGCCAGAAGGGGCCCAGCGCCTGCGAACGGACACGCGAACGCCCTGTCGCTGAGCTTATGCGAGCGTCTGGCCCATCGATCGCATCTCGCCCGGAGATGATGGATCAATTCGACATGCCATGCGGGTCCCGTCATTTTGTTTCGCGGCTAGCCATGCTCATTTCGCTTTGCGCTGCGCCAGGCTGAATGCATCGCGCCCACACGCCCTAGCGCAGAGGGCAGAGCCTCACCTCATCCTGTTGCGCGCATAGAAAAGGAGATCGTGCCCGGTGACGTCGTTTGCCATGGTTGTTCCCTGGCCGTGGCAGATAGATTGCCCTCCGTTGCTGTGACAGGTGGGAAACCGGTTGCTGAACGCCTCGCAGATCAAGGTGCTCCACCACGGCATCGAGTATCGCATACCCAGGCAATCGCAAACACCTTTGTGCCGCAGAGCTAATGTCTAGGTGCAACCATGCAGCCACCGCCTCATGCGTCTGCGTCTACAGCATCCGAGCCCAAAAAAAAAAAAGCATCATTCCAGGCTTTCACCCACCATCTCTACTGATGCTTATCCGATTGCAATGTACCGCCTGCCCGTACGCTAATCCTCTCGACCGGCAGTGATGAACATGTCGACGACATCTCGGAAATGCAGAGGCCACACGATGACAGCTCCTTGTTCGGGCATCCGAAAAATACGGCCAACGTCAGCGTACTGGAACACATCCGCTGTTGTAGCACGTACCCTATGGCTGCTACACAAGGTTTCCCCACGAGCGACCCGCGTTCCGGGTCGTGCCATGCCACTCTGTGTCCCAGGTATGCTGAGCTAACACTACCTTTACTGTCACAGGCAAATAGGGCGATTCGAGCATCGTCACGCGCGACATGTACATCTCGAGATCCGAAGCTTTGTGTGGTTCCTATCTGGGTATCAATCTTCCAAGTCGAACACTATCAGTCCCCATTCCCTCCGTGCGCACCTCGCCCCATGTCCCGGCCGCCAGTCATGACCAGAGTGCTTTGTCACTTCGCGCCATGCCCTACACAAGGTCATCCTCGGGCTCCTCCTCTTTGAAACTGGGGACCACATCCTTGTCGAACTCGATGCCATCCTCGAAGACATCGCTCGGCGTCGGCAGAACATCGTCGGCGACCTTGGCTTTCTTTCCACGACCTTTAGGAGTCGCCTTAGGGGTCGCCTTAGGGGTCGCCTTGGCCTTCTTTGGAGTGGTGGGAGGCGTAGCACCATCCGCAGCAGCGTCTGTTCCCAACATCAGTGATGCCATAATATTAACACGACGCAACACATACTACGCTTCTTTGTTGCCAGGACCGGCTCGAACTTCTCGCCCTGGTCGACACGGCTCTTGAGCTCTTTGGCCTTCTGGGTGATGGGCCTGAACTGGTGCTCAAACGAACTGGACGTGCGAGTGCCGTCAAGAGCCGACATCATGTCGTATTGGGCCTTGCTGATCGAAGTGTTGCCAAGCGCCATCAAGAGGACCGAGACACAGTCGGCAGGCACCATCTTGACACCATTGGGCTGCATAGATTAGTCATGTTCGACTATTGCTTCGAAAGGGTACTTACATGGTCGGGGTTGGCCTTGGGAGGCATTGTTGAACTTTAAGAGGCTTGGGGTGCGTGGCTCGGAAGATGCTGGAGCGCGGGGAGCGAGGAGTAGATCTGCACCCTCGACGTTAGTTGCGGTTCGATCTAGGGAAGCAAAGCAGTTAGAGGGGCAAGCGTACCTTATATTGCCAGCGCGACTCGAATCTGGCGATGCAGAAACCGTGGTGACGAAGAGCGGCCTGGAGTTGTCGAGGTGAAGAAGGGAAAAAGAAGCAGAGCCTGCAAGTTCAACAGTGAAGTAAACAGAAGCTCACTAGCGTTGCTATAGTTAAGGTGAGTGTGAACGCCACGTCTAGCTCGCTTTGTGGCTACAGCAATAATATGGAGCTAAGGCGGTAAGTGAGTGAAGGTCGCACTCTCACTCACTGTCTAACAGCAAACAAATATGGCGTCTTTCTAAACAGATAGGTAACCTAATGATTAGGTTTCCGAGTGTCTAATGAAAATCCTGACGCAAATCTGAAGACATGTTATGTGCCACCGTTCCATACAATGCATGAAAGAGAGGGTGCTATCTCCACAGCATACATTCTAAGGAGTATGCCGTGGGCCTTCACAGCGCACACAGTGATATTCATGTGATACGTTCGACATTTATCAAGCAACCAGCATTAGATATCTCAATACCACTACTACTTACCCATCTCCGACAACAGCTTGACCTGTCGCTGTATAGCCGTGTTCATCGCGTCCTTCGACCCAAATTTGCCCAACAACTCCGTCTCGACCTCTGAAAACTTCTGCTGCACGCTCTTCGAGAAAGCGCTGTCCGGACCATGGCTCATTCTCGAAGTGACGTTAATCGTATTGATAAGCATGGCTGCTATGAGAGCCATGTCAACGCCTGGAGCAACTTCTGTGCCTGCACTCGCTAAATACTGTGCCAGCATTGCCATCTGCCACGTTTGAACCACGCGGAGAGGGTGATGCATCTGAGTATAGAGTTTTGGTATGACGTGGCGATGGCGTTTCGCGCTTTCAAACCATGCTCCTTCGTAGTTCTCCGCCGCAAACATGTTGACGATGAGGTCATCCCTAAGAGCGGGCAGAGGTTGGCGGTGAGCCGGCCACAAGCCGGAGTCATTGCAGAGCTTCATTGCGTCCTTGATGATGCGAATTGCTTCGGTTGGGTCGGATTGTTGCTGTTCTTCTTCGTACAATTGGAACGCTTTCCCCTGCAATGCTGCCACTCGCCGTTCGTCAAGCGAGTCTCCTACATAGCTTGCTGGATCATCCACTTGCCCGTTTCGTTCGATCTCTTCATCGGCCATTTTCTTGTATTGACTTGCAAGAGTGTCAAGTCTCATCGACCATTTATCCTCCTCTTGGGTCGGACCCAGACGGCATTTACTACATCTGCAGCCAAAGAACCAGCGTTGTTGAAGCTCGCTCTGTCTTCGCGCGTAGGGCATAGTAGGGTCAATATACGATATAGAGAGCTCTTCATCTTTCTTAATGTCCTTAAGCGCCCGAAGTTGCATTTGTGGACCGTCCATGACAATATAGGTATTCGGCTTGCAAGAGTGGTTAAGGTGGCACAACAAGGCATCGATTACAATTCCAAGAGGATCAAAAGTCGGAGTTATTAGAGTCATCGAGTTTGATAATATCCTGGCGTACATTGCAGCGACAAAGTCCTTGGTAAAAGTGTCTTGGGTGGCGGAGAACTGGCTGGTCCCCATTGCCATCAGCTCGATCCCGCCGTAGTTGCCATTGTTCTTAAAGTCGTCGATGTGAGAGTCTAGATGGCACAATAGCTGCCATGTCTGATCGTCTATGAGGCCGTGTTTCCGTCGGACCAAGATCTCCATACAGCCCAGTACCGCCTTAGGTAGCTCTCTGTCAGCAACTGGTTTTAGATTTTTGCACTCGTGCTTGTGGCCGCGGTTCCATGCTTCTTTCTGGCATGCCTGATGTTAACGTTAGTAAACTGATTCTCCTGTAACGGATCGTAGAACTACCTTGCTGCAGTACCGGAAACGCTTGCATCCGGCGCACGTTTGTACACTAGTCCCTTCTTTCACGTAGAGCCTTGATCCGATCGATGAACCCTCAGTCCAGACATAACAGTTTGCGCACGTGTCTTTCAGTCTTTCAGACTCCAGCGATGCCATAAGTGGACGACGTACGATAACAATAGGTTCTCCGCTGTTGACATCTTGACTGCTGAAGAGTCCTTTCCCTGCGGGCTGTCCACCAATTGTCGAATCTGTGATGTAGTATCCGTGGTTGTTCTGGGCCATTGCGCGGGCATCTGGCTGCATACCACGCCACAACAAAATTTTGATGTTCAGTTGCTCCCCAACATGCAATTCACAAGTAACGTGTGTGTAGGTTTATTCTAGAGGTATAACGAATTGATACTGTCGGATGGATCTAGGTGTAGGGAACGGATATGCTCAAAATAGCCAACGTGTCGCGCAACCAGATGCCGTTTCAAGTGTTCGTGGTGGAAAAGAGGGCCCAGGCTAGTACGATGTGAGCTAGCGTTTTGGAGAAGCGACACTTTTTTGGCCTGCAACTCTGAGCATCATTCTGGTTCGCCCATACGGCATTGAAATCAACCTGATAATAGCATGGCATGTTTTAGAAATGGCATGACCCATGGGAGCGTCACAGTCACTGTGACATATATTGATGATTTGCTGAATTGATCTGAGGTTAAGGCTACTGGCGCTAAAATGATTACAGTGAAAGCATGAAAGCCTCAAGACAATAGTAAAAGACTGGTAATGAATAATCCGAAACCGCAAATTGCCAAAGCACGGATTCAGAGTTAGTAGAATTCTTTCCAATCTCCCCAAATGATCTCATCCTTGTACTTATTCATCAGCTGTCCAGTCGGATCTTCGCCCTTTACATGCGCCCACGCGCCAGCAAAGTGCACGAGGAAGAAGCCATGCTCCCAGGGACGGATCGGGTCTTCAAAGCACGGGATCTCATTGGGGAACGCGTTGATCATCCATTGTGGGATCACTGTAGTTCTTTTCTTGGTGGCCGGATCTTGATCCATGAGCTTGGTAATGGCATCTTGCTCGCTCAGCTGCGCATCCTTGTCCGCCTTTTTTACCGCCGCCTCAATGGCATTCACGTCGTCTAGAAACTTGAGTGAGCGTTTGTGGGACCGCACGATGAAGGAGCCTAGATTCAGGTTGTTGCAGTCGTGGGAGAAGAGGTAGTCGAGGTCATCCGGGTTCGTGGCGTTTTTCAGCGTCTCCTCTATGATGTCTGCCACTTTGATGTTGGTATTTGTGATCAGAGTGTCGAAATCAAGCCACCATATCCAGTCCCACTTGTCCTCTTTGATCAGCCGCCTCACCATGTCGAACTTCCACCAGACCGGGCCCTTGTCTTTCGGATGCGCTTCGTAATCGACGATGAGGTCGTAGCCATGGCGGCGGACGTAGTCTAGCAAGCGGTCAATCGAAATGGTCATGTAAGTGCAAGGCTGTGAGCTAGGGTAGGCACGCACGGTCTTTGGACTTGAGCGAGATGTGCAGGTACGACCGCTCTTCCGTCACAAAGGTCACCAGGGCGACGCGAAGAGGTTTCTTTGCAGGAGGCTTCTTTTCCGTCGTTGTCGTCGTCGGTGCCGGTCTATGCTCACCCAGGGCCGCCGAAGGCTTCTGTTCAGTGCGCTCTGCTGGTGGCGGCGGCGGTTGTTGCGGGGCTGGGGCGAGGTCGGGAAAGGGCGCCTGGCGGAAGTGCCATCCGAGGAAACCGCAGAAGACAAGGAAGAGCAGGAGCGACGGCGAGATCCTCAGCGACCGCAGCAGCATCTTGTTGGTCTAGTGAAGGAACCCGCAGGCTGTCGCGGCGCGCGGGCAGCTGAGCCAGGGCTCTCATCGCAAGTGTTGCCCCTAGCATGCCAAGTATGTGAGGGCTGAAGGCTATTGTCGTTGGCGGCGCCGCTTCCGTGGTTCGCGACCATCAGCTGGAGCGGGACGGCGGGAGCACGCATCATGGACCTCGGAAGCAGCAATGGGCAGAGGAAGAGAGCATCGCAAGTGAAGGCCTTGACCGTGGTTGGCCATGGCCCACTGTTCTGTGATGTGCGGGAGCTGCCCGCAGCCGTGCACCCTTGCCGCTAACCCCGCTCCAGCCTTCCCAGCCTCCCTGTGAGTGAACGTTAAACCCCGCAACTTGCGCCTACACGATATCGCCCCCTCCAAACATCGCAATGCCAACCATTAGAGGCAGAGGCCGAGGCGGTGTGTGGAGTGGATCCCCTGCACTCAAAGGAACATTTCTCAACGGCGTTTGGCACTGTAGGTGGATACTGGATATAGTGACACTACGTGAGCTAACTAGCAACCACTAAGGCGACTGTAGTCCTCCGCTGCCTGCGGTTCACTTCGAAGTTAAGAAGGAAGGCCCAAACAAAGGCCGATGGTGTAAGCCTGCACTGATGAGTGAACAAGTCGCTTGTTGACACAATCGCAGTCCGATCTTGTCAAAAACCACAAGACAAGCGTTGTAAATTCTTCCTGTGGGACTCAGAAGCCCATCCGCGTGAGAACGCAGCCCTTGCGAGCAACTCGCGCACTGAGCCAGACCATACAACCACCACGCCACGAGCCCAGCGTGTGGCGTCACCACCTCCGCCATATACCCCAGAAGCCGGACCCTCGGAGAACAGCAGAAAGCGTGTCCGAGCGACCTCCCGGGAAGATGAAGATGAATTTAGCTTCGCTGAAGGAAGCGGAGATTTTCAAGAGGAGCTTGATCAGCTCATGGCAGCCGCAGAAACGCCTAGCAAGAGGCCCCGTACTGATACGTTTGCAACTCCTTCCCGTTCAGCGAGGCGTAGACTCCCATGGCAGCCTGACGACAGTGCCCAACCGAACACGTTACCGACGCCGCAAACAGAGTCACGGACCTCTAACAACCTCTTCCCTACACGGTTCAGTGCCCCTGGCGGTTCCATGCTCACTCCTTCACGCTATCGGTCATCTGAAGAATCCGGCACCATGACACCTAGCTCTTCTTCAAACGAGACACCCACCCCGGCTCGCTTCAAGGATGTGCCAGAGACCGATCTCGTTCGTGATGTTTTCGGGGTGCTGCGCGGTGCAAACGTCGAGATGAACGAACAAACGAGGAAGAACCTGACCGCCGTACTTTCTAGACATGCGACCGTCGCCGAAGGTGTGAAGAAAGGGCGCGAGGTTGCAAGAGCTTCAATAACTGCCAAAACCGCAAAGATCACTGAGCTAACGTACCGCGTGAGCACACTTGAGGCTGAGCTGGAGGCCGAGAAAGCAAAAGTCAGCCATTTGCAATGGAACCTGGAGCATGGACAGCCGTCAGATTGAGGTCTTCTTCGACATGATTATTCACGATTCACGCACCGTATCGATAGTGCTGTGAGCAACATCGCATGGCGTAATTCTATCGCGTCACAAGAAGCTCCACGCTACAAAGTAGTTTCCATCAACGACTCACAGAGGTATCTACATCTTGTCATAGGCCATCGCTGCTGCCTAGCATGCAGAGTGCTGCTTTGTGTTTTCGTAGTGCATACGTTGTGGTATCCCCGAGGTCGGATATATATTTAGCAGCGTTCACGTGGTACACTGCATGTCATGGTGCCTAGTATCGACAAGACGCAGTCTAGTGTGCCAGAACCCGATGTTCACAGAGGAGCGCAGTGAGAGGTGGAGATAATGGCAGGTCGTTAACGGGAATTGGTGCGTTACTAGTGTCCATATAACTCATGATTCTAAGCGAGAGACCCCTGTCTCTGTGTCCCCACACGTCAGGCTTCGTTCATCGTCAGGTGCACGTTTGTTACTCCTGCAACCCACGGTTACCCTTTCGCAGCATCGTGTTAATGAAGAGTCGGCGGCGGCAACAGAGCTTGGCGCTCTTGCCGTGGTTGGATCGTAGGGGAAGGCAGACCAGCGTGGTTTTCGCGGCGACATGACGCCACCATTAGCCATGACTCCATCTGCGCGTTTTGTGCGGCTTACACTAACGCGCTGTTTGTGCGGTTCACTGCCCACTTGCTGGAAGATTAAGATGCAGCCAAATCCTCTTTCCACTTCTCTTCATTGCTAACTAAAAGACTCTCGATGCTCTGTTTTCTACATTCTGCCGCCTAGTCGCTTCCTTCGTATTCAGATTAAACATCCCCGGCTTTACCGTCGGTTGTTACCATCCCCACAAATTAATAACCACAATCTTCCCGGTACGGCCATACACTCAGGATAGTCGGCACACGCATATTGCTGCGTCTGTTCGATCACTATGTCTTCCGCATATCCAAGCACAAACCCTGGCAAACAACGGCAACAGTCTGGGCAAGATCTGGTAACGACAACACTCTTCATAACCAACCTGCACTGCCCGTCATGTATAGAGGTCATCCAGAATTCCTTGAAAGGGTTCGCACCCGCGCCCGACTTCATTTCTTACTCAATTGTTTCTCATTCCGTTGTCCTGCGCCACACAACAACCCTTGCTGCCCGGGATATCGCCGTTACGCTAGAAGCCGCCGGGTTCGAAATACACAGCATCTTTCAGGACAACAAGACCGTATTTGCTCCTGTCGAGGTCTACCGTTTCGACGATCGCAGCAAAGAGTGGGAATCTAGTTTGGAACACGCAGTGGCCAAGTGGTTTCAGAAAGGGGCTCCGGACGATTCAAGAGAAACCATGCACAAGCGGGAGAAACATGCGGAGCAGTGTAAACAATGCAAAGCGGAAGCAGGAGGAGTGCAGTTGAGTATCAACAATGATGAGGAGGCGTGGTCCAGCAAACCGCACCCAATTATATCGACACAAGAGTTTAGCCCGGCACGCAACTTCGACGGAACAAGGTCTCCAGTCCTTGAAAGCGTAGTTGTTGGTACTCCATCGGTTCCTTCGACCTGCAGAGCAACAATAGCGATATCGGGTATGACGTGCAGCTCTTGCGTCAGCAGTATCACCCATTCTGTTCAAGAGCTCTCGTTCGTGCAATCGGTCAATGTCAATCTCCTGACCAACAGCGGCACGGTAGTCTTTGACGGGAAAGAAAGACTCCGAGAGATTGTGGAATGTATCGAAGATACAGGATTCGATGCCAATGTGGAGAACATCGAGCATCTCGATACTTGGAGAGCCACATATGCTATTGGTGGTATGACTTGTAGTTCCTGCGTTGGAAACGTGTCGCGAGCCCTGGAGACGCATGACTGGATTCAAAAGGTAGACGTAAATCTGGTCGCAAACAGTGCCACCATCGTATTTGCCGGAAAAGACCATCTGGCGCAGATTACGGAGACGATTGAAGACGCAGGCTACGAGGCCACGCTCGACAACATCAAACCTGAAAATACTTCGAACCTGGAGACTAGCGACAGAATAGTGGGTGTTCGCATTGACGGCATGTTTTGCCACCACTGTCCGCTTGACATTGTCAGGACGCTTCGTGAGAGATACGGGGAGCAGCATGGCGTGGAGTTCGAAGAATATACCTTCTCGGAAAAATCACCCGTACTGAACCTCAAGTATACGCCCGATCCGCCGGCCTTTACCATTCGCGATATCTTCACGTCGATCGAAAGCGTAAACTCGAACTTCAAACCCACTATTTATCACCCACCGACTATCGAAGATCGCGCACGAGAAATGCACGCACAGGAACGCAGACGGGTGCTATTTCGTTTGCTACTCTCCGTAATCATTGCAATACCCACGTTCATCCTCGGAGTTGTTTTCATGAGTCTCGTGAAAAATACCAATCCAATCCGTCGCTACGTTATGCAACCGATGTGGGCTGGCAACGCTACCCGGCTCAGCTGGGCTCTCTTCATCTTAGCAACGCCCGTGTATTTCCTCGCCGCCGACACGTTTCACCGCCGAGCGATCAAAGAGGTGAAAGCCATGTGGCGACCGGGGAGCCGCACTCCTTTCCTCCATCGATTCATTCGATTCGGAAGCATGAACATGCTCATGTCGTTGGGTACAAGCATTGCGTACTTTGCATCGGTAGTCGAGTTAGCCCTAGCTGCATCGAAAAAGTCTTCAGGGTCGATGAACGACTCGTACTTCGATGCCGTGGTCTTCTTGACGATGTTCATCCTTGTTGGACGGTTCCTAGAAGCATACAGCAAGGCGAAAACTGGTGATGCTGTCACCTCCTTGGGCAAGCTCCGACCGGAAGAAGCTGTTTTGGTGGATTCCGAGAAGGGAGACGTGAAAGTTGCGACGGATCTTCTTGAAGTCGGTGACATAGTCCGCGTACATCATGGCACCTCACCACCTTTTGACGGCACGATATTGGAGGGCACCACCATTTTCGACGAATCCAGTCTCACGGGAGAGTCGCGACCTGTTAAGAAAGAGTCGGGCGATACTGTCTATTCTGGCACTGTCAACAAGGGTTCCCCTGTGAAGATCAAGATTACCACAATCGCCGGCACGTCGATGCTCGATCAGATCATCAATGCCGTTCGCGAAGGCCAAACCCATAGAGCACCGGTAGAACGGGTTGCGGATACCATAACAAGCCACTTCGTCCCATTTGTCGTGGTTGTTGCCGTGTCTACTTGGCTCATCTGGCTTATTCTCGGCACCAGTGGAGGTGTACCCAGAGACTGGATGAACGAAGGGTCCGGCGGCTGGGCGCTCTGGTCTCTGCGCTTCGCCATTGCTGTCTTCGTTATCGCATGCCCCTGTGGCATTGGCCTAGCGGCACCAACTGCACTGTTCGTTGGCGGGGGTCTTGCTGCGCAGCATGGAATCCTAGTAAAGGGGGGTGGAGAGGCATTCCAGGAGGCGAGCACACTCGACTGCATTGTGTTCGACAAGACAGGAACGTTGACTGAAGGTGGCGACCCCGCTGTGACCGACCACAGCCTCGAGGTGGACTGCAGCGAAGATGCCACCGTTGTGCTTGGTCTTGTCAAAGCTCTAGAAGAAAACAGCAACCACCCTATCGCAAAAGCCTTGGTGAGCTTTTGCAAGACCAGATCTGCTAGAACTTTTGAAACGATCACTGTGGATGAGGTACCTGGTAAGGGACTTAGAGGAACCTTTAAGCTGGACGATCGAAACTTGACAGTTATCGCCGGTAACGAGGCATTCATGAGCGACCACTCGGTATCGATTCCTGATGCCCAAGCGGCAATTCTACAGAGCTGGAAAGCACGTGGAGAATCTGTTGCATTGGTTGCATTACTTTCTGGGACAGCACAGGGTGATTCTACACGCGCAGAGGAACACTGGGAGCTCGCTTGCGCTTTTGCCATTGCCGACCCGCTGCGACCAGAGGCTACCAACGTTATAAGCCAGCTGAAAAAGCGAGGCATTGATGTCTGGATGCTGTCCGGCGACAATCAAACGACGGCCAATGCCGTTGGTTTGCAGGTCGGGATCCCAGCCTCCAACATCATTGCAGGCGTCCTGCCAGACCAGAAGGCAGAGAAGATTACCTACCTCCAGAAGACGCTCAGCAAGACTGACAGGTCTGCCCTGTCCCGTCTGTCGTTCCTCAGCAACTCAAAGCCCAAACGCGCCACGGTGGCCATGGTAGGCGACGGCATCAATGACGCGCCGGCGCTCTCGACGGCCGACCTTTCCATTGCCATTGGGTCCGGCTCCGACATTGCGCTCTCTTCATCGTCATTTATCCTGATCAATTCGCACCTCAATTCGCTACTCACGCTCCTGGACCTCTCGCGGGTGGTGTTCAGGCGCGTCTACTTCAACTTTGGATGGGCACTGGTCTACAACGTGATTGCCATGCCGATCGCCGCTGGGGTGCTCTACCCAATCACGACGGGGGCGAAGCAGATGGACATGCATCACAACGGGGTTGGCATGGAGGGGGGTATGGGTATGGGGGACACGGGGGTCAAGCATGTGAGGTTGGACCCTGTGTGGGCGAGTTTGGCCATGGCGTTGAGCAGCGTGAGTGTAGTGTGCAGTAGCTTGTTGCTGAGGAGTAGTCTACCGGGCGTGGGGTTCAGGGTGAAAGGAAGTGAGGGAGATTGATTGGGACTGAAGTCTTTGTTTGCCAAGATGGATGAAACGGGTGCACAATGTGTCGTTGATTCAATCCTTTATGTGCCGGAGTAGACGGCGAGTAGGTGGATAGCGTGCAATCGTTGGTATTGATTGATTACGAGTAATGAAGATGTGCGTTGTGTTGTGGACTGGTGCCAAGTGCAACCGAGCGATTGGACAGGGTGGCGGCGCCTTTGATGAGGGGCGTTTCGTTGCGTTTCAGCATGGGGTGGGAGGTGCTATTGGCCAGGACGGCAAATGACGGCCAGGACGAAACGTCAAGCCAACAGAATGGACTGTGCTGTTCATGCGCATACGGGCGTTGATTGCGCCTCGTTTGCAGAGCAATGCTGGCGGCGGACGAGGCGTGGCGCAGCGGAGAAGGGAGTGTTTACACGAATGTGTTTGCATTATGCCGCAGCTCAGTTGGGCAGCCGTGTTTGACGGACGAGGCAGTGACAGGCTGCGGTTTGGGGGGAGTGTTTCTCATGCCTCATGCATTGAGCAGATGTTTGCCGTCGTAGCCGTGCGCATGGTACGCGGCGCTGCACACTGTACCTCGTGAGCAGCGCAGCAGCATTCAACGTCGAAGAGAGCCGCAGAGTGATGGCATCAGACGAGGAACGGGGTCATTTTGAATGCACAGCGGTGCATTGCTGTCTAATATACCGTCAGCGTGTCGTCCGTGGCAGAAAATGTCCGCAGCACGAGCGACGGGCGTTGTGGCTGGTGGGATATTCCTATTTGGGCAGTGTTCGGAGGTGGTACGTGAAAGTCCGCGGCGGGGCGTTTGGGTGCAGGCATCATTTCGCGAGGGCCCCTTCATCAGAGTCCGAAACGGCGACGCTGGGACGGTGAGTGGCGGCAGACAGGTGTGCGTTTCGCGGCGACGGTTGACAGGCAGAAAGCGGCCGTGGGTGCTGGGAGCTGGGTGCTGGGAGCTGGGTGCTGGGTGCTGGCTTGGGGAGCCCCTGGAGCGTGCGTGGTCGTGGCGCCCGGTAAGCGCGTCGCAGCCGCGAGTTTCAGAAGGGCGGCGGCCAATGGCGGCCACACGCCCCCCGGACAGTGCGGCTCTTGCTAGCCTGTCGTCGCTAACCACCGCACCTGCAACCGCCAGAAAAACCATCCTCTAGGCTGTCCCACGCAACCACCCACCCACCCACCCACGCACGGCGACGCGTCGCCCGCCACAGCTCTCTGTCCCGACGGCGCCTGCTGCCGCTGCCGCCGTCGCCGTCAGGTGAAGCAGGCGGCTCCTCTGGGCGGCGGACCAGGCCTTCAAAGCGGCATGGCGCGCTGCGGGAGGCGGCCGGTAGCCAAGCCGTTTCAAATGCACGCGACGCTTCGCTGAGCTTGGGGCTCGCTGGGCCCATCGGCCTTTCCCAGTCGGACCACTACATGAGCCACTCGTGCCCTTTGCGCCCCATGCTCCTTCCCCAGAGCAACGGCCCAAATCTCTCTCTTTCCTACCGCCTTCCTTCGTTACCACCTTCATTCACCTTCTTTTAGAGTGCCTGCCTCGCCCCCGACGACTCCAGTTCGTTGTCCTTCTTTTCACCCACCCTCTCTACTTCCCCTTCAACCCCCCCGGGCCGCATCCTTAGTCCCGTTTGCGTGCTGGCACGTCTTGGCCGACAGCCCTTCTGCCTCAGTTCCGCCGCACCTTGAAGTCGATTGTAAGTCTTGGTAGTCTCACAACCCTCCGTCCTCAGGCACCCTGCACCCGCTATGCCTTCCTTTGTCACCACCATTCACCGCGTCTTGTACGCGTCCATTCATTGTCTCACATTGTTTCTCTTTGTCCATCCTCCTCGTCCCTTCCTTCCCTCCTTCCTTAAAGCTTCCCCATACTCCCTCCCACCTTGCTGCCTCAGAGGGTTCCGTGGGCCAAACATTAACTTGTTGCAGCGCTAGTCGCCTTTTTTGTTCTATACAGCCACACGTTCCTTTCACATCTATACTTTCGCCATACCTATCCTGCGGATCCCGTCTCTCTCTCTCTCTCTCTCTTTTCCTTAATCCAACATGAGGACTTCCTTTGCTGTTGCCGCCCTTGCGGCCTCTTGCGCAAATGCCATTGCTGCTCCCGCTCCCCAGGACGTCGAGGCCCTGGCCACCCCCGAGGAGACCGTTGATGGTCTGATTGGCCTGTCCAAGAACTCTACTTGCGCCCATGACCCCAACAACTCGAAAGAGGTCATCGTCATGCTCGACAAGGACGAGATTCCCGAAGCAAAATCGCTGCTGCAGAAGATTGGAAGGCAAGCCGACGACGATGGTGTCTTCAACGTCATGGACAACTCCCAGTGGAGTGCCATCGTCATGCACGCCACGCCCGAGTGCATCAGCTTCCTCGACGACCTTGCCGAAGTCAAGATGGTGGATGAGACGGCCGAGATCAAGTCATTCGCTACCCAAACGAAATCGGGCGCACCCTGGGGCCTTCAGCGCATCTCCAACGATGCCGGTGCCTCTGGTGACCCAACTGGCCAGGACTTCACCTACTCGTTTGACGACACCAGCCTCGGTGCTGGTGTCGACATTTACGTCGTCGACACGGGTGTCCGCGTCTCCCACGCTGTCTTTGGAGGACGCGCCACTGAAGGCTTCTCCTTCACTTCTACTGCTGCTGACGGTGACGGCCACGGCACTCACGTTGCTGGTTCTGCTGCCGGAGCAAAGTTCGGTGTTGCCCAGAACGCAAACATCATCGCTGTCAAGGTCCTCGGCGATGATGGCTCGGGCTCTTCGTCCAACACCATTGCTGGCATGGACTGGGTTCTCAACAACCACGAGAAGCGCAAGAGCCAGTCTGGTTTCGTCGGCTCCATCATGAGCATGTCCTGGGGTCTCCAGGGTACCGCCAACTCCGTAGACCAAGCCATCCTGTCTGCCATCGATGCCGGCATCCACGTCTCCGTTGCTGCCGGTAATGATGGTGCTGATGCTTGCGGCACCACGCCTGCTCACTTGGGTGGTTCCAACTCGGACGTTGTCACCGTCGGCTCCGTTAACATCGACAACGAAGTCTCTTCCTTCTCCAACATTGGCCAGTGCGTCGACATCTACGCCCCCGGCGAGCAGATTCTCAGCGCCTGGAGCACCGGCGACAACGTCATCAACTTCCTCTCCGGCACATCCATGGCCACGCCCCAGAACTCGGGTGTCATGGCTTACCTCATGGCGAAGGACCCGGCCAGCTTCGGCCAAAACCCCAAGGCGCTCAAGGCCGAGCTCCTCAAGCTTGCTCGCCAGGACGCCATCACTGGCTCCCTTGGTGGCAGTGCCAACCTGCTCCTCAGCAATGGTGTCAACGGCGCCGTGCAGAAGCGCTCCGTGACCGGCAGCCCGGCCTCGTGGGCCAAGAAGCTCGTTGACAACGACCTCAAGACTCACTGGGTCGTCACGTCGGACGACTCACCGCTCCGTTTCTAGACAAAGATTACGATCGGCACTGGCAGACACGTTTCGTGCGACGAGTTGGATTAATACCCCGCCCCGCATATGTTGCATGCAGCGCGTCCACGTTGGCACGAAGGAAAAGTTTAGACGCATTGTACATGCACAACCACTTGTGGTTTCTCATTTATCTATTTTTTGTCCTGCATTACCATCTCTCTTGCTTACCTTGGAAGATGGAATATACTACGCCTAATAGCGCATTTCTGGCATCTGCCTTGTCTGTTCTCTCTTTCGCCGGTCTGGAATCTGTACTTTGAACTGTTGGGGACGGCAAGACGCAGGGGAAGATTAATTTTCTGTGTGGATACTTTTCTAGTTGCATTGATGTGCATAAGAGGAGGTTTTGGACCGGGAAGCTAGCGCATGAGTGGCCGACGTCACGGTGGGGGGGACCATAATGCAGAGTAGATGCGAATTGCGAATCTAGAGACATTGCACGACATTGTCAACATGCAAGACTGTTTTCGTGCCCGCTGTTTTTGCCCAACAAGCTGCACCGCGCAAGCCTCGAGGACCAACAATCTGCCGGAGTGTCCGCTAAACCTAGTTGCCGATCTTACGTAGTGCTTCGTCGTCGTCGCTGTCGTCGTAGGCGTAGGCATTTCGCAGCCGTCGTCATACTAGAGCATCAAGCTCGCCTTCGCGTCGTCGCTTGCGTAAGCGCCAGGCCAAACCTTCCCTCCCTCTCTGTTCCTGCATGCGCCAAGCGCCCATGGCTCCGGCCGCAGAGATCCAAGATTTGCGTGCCTGGAGCTAGGCACGTAGGTACGGAGCTCTACGCGGCTCGGTCCCCACATTCGCACCGACGCTAGCTGTCAAGCAGGCGCACGCGAGCTTCGCTAGTCGGCGGCCACGTCCGCGGGTTCTGGAACGTTTGACCTTCGGTCCACCCTTGCATGACATGACAGGTCGGCAGTCGGCAGGGGATGCAAGCGTTTGGGCGTGCTGTTGAGGGGGGACATGCGGTGCGAAAATCCACGTGGATTTTGTTCGGGTAGTGTGGATGGATCGACGTTGAGGTAGAAAGGGGAAGAACCGTGGGCGAGGACGGCTCTCCAGTTTGACGCATCGTAGAGAGGAGAGCCGGCAGATTGATCGCAGTCGCCAGAGACACATGCAGGGCGTGCTGTCATGTAGTCTTCAATTTATACCAGGTTGCGTTGTTGCGCCATCTCATCGCACAGTCGTATGTACAACGAGATGTCACACCACAACGGGATTCATACAGAACAATGTACAGGCTTCCTCCTCGCAATTTACACATCCAACTAAATACTCGCCACCGGTTCATGCAACAGAGAAAGAGAGAACGAAAAAAAAAAACTCCCCCATGCTGTCTATGTCGTCCTTGCCCCAAATCTTACACAAGCCGATAGCTTACACGTCCTCGTCGCTATCCTCCCCCAACAGCTCCCCTTCATCTGGGTCCACGACGGCATAATCGCCTCTACCCCTGGCAAAAGAACTGCGGCTGGTGTACGTGCGTCCACCGTATCCACCAAATCTGCTCGACACCGCTCTCCAAGCAGCGCCCACAAGCAACGGCACCGCGGCCACGACGGCCACCAGACCAGAGATGGCTGCAATGGGCCACTGCACCCAAGCACTATTGCTATCAAACCCACCCCCACTCTCGCCCAGCCTGATCCGTCCGAATTTGCCGTCCCAGTTGCGCCAAACGTAATATCCAATGCCACCGGCGGCCATGAAAGGCAAGACAACTGCGAGGAATACGACAAAGCCAGATACGCCGTGTTTGCGTTCGTACTCCTCTTCGTGGCCAGCACATGGGTGCGACTGGCTGGTGTGGTCGAACTCGTTACCGCCTTCACAGGTAGAAATGGGTATCTTGCGGTACCCTGTGATGTCCCAGTACTCTGTTGCTCCCTTTTCACAAACAGCTTTTGGGTCTGGTAGTTCGAGGCCCTCGATTTTCTTGCATTCACCACCAGGCATGCGTTCGAAATTGTAGTCACTGCTGACATCAGTATTGCGGGAAGAGAGTCAAATTGAGTGTAGACTTACCACTCAAAATCGCGCCGAGTGCAGGAGCAGTTCCGCGCGATGTTGTGCAGGTGGTCGATGCGCTCACCGTTGTAGCAGTCGACGCCGCTCTTCTTTCGATGGTATTGCGCTTCGTGTCCAAAAAGGCATTTGTTGTCGTCTTGTTGCATAGGATGCTGTGGGGTCCACAACTCATAGTCACCTCGGGTAGGGTCATCCTCGTGTAGTTCGCACTTCTTCGAGAATAGTCCCTTGAAGTCCACATTGATCGTAACCAGCTTCCTGCCATCTCTACCCCAAAGTAGAAAATTCAGCGAAGTGTCGCTCGGTACTGTCGTAATAGCATCGATCCTGTGCTTGTTGTCGGCGAATTTGTGCTCTCGGAACGGAGTCTCCCCATTATCCAAGGAGTAGTATAGATAGTTTGTGTCTTCGTTCCTGCGAACAATGACAATGACAGAGCCTTGGTCGCCAAATTCCCAAGCATAGTTGCCTTTCTTTACTTCCTTCCAAGTAACGCCGGCATCTGTCGTCATGAAAGTGTTTGCTTCGCCGATCGTTGTGAGCTGCTCTCCCACATTTCCGACGCCCATCATGAGACCAACAGCGGTAGGAGAAGAGTATGACTCCCGAGCATCAGCCCGTTCCGTGTATCCATGTAGATGCAACGCGCATTTCTCCAGACCCTTACCATTGCATTCGTATTCCTTGTCGTCGGAATCAGCTTTAGGGGGAGTTAACGGTTGCCAATCCGCACCATCGTTGTGCGTGATTCTTGTCTGCTTCTTCTTCTTCTCGCCCTGGTTAACCTTGTCGGCATTGCTCACGACGTTAGCGACCGCAACGCCCTCAATCCCTTGCATTTTCTCGTAATCAACGTAGCCGGCTGTATTCCTGTTCACAGCGTTCAAGCTCATGACGTAGGAGGTTCCGTTGCTATTACTCTTGATAATAGAGCCATATTCCTGGTCGAGACGGCTGTTGACGGTCACGTGGAGGAACACAGAATGCGTGGAGCTATCAAGGACAGTGTATGCTGTCTGGTGATCAACCTCGAACTTTGGGGGGAACTTTGCCTCCGCAAAGGTCTTGGCGTCAAGACTAGCGTCCAGCTTTAGAGAGTTGCCGTCATCGCCTTTGGTCGCAACTATGATAAATTCCGACATGGTAGCAAACTCCACCAC
Source organism: Paracamarosporium sp. OC-R06-R3 (assembly GCA_019828545.1). Lineage (NCBI taxonomy): Eukaryota > Fungi > Ascomycota > Dothideomycetes > Pleosporales > Didymosphaeriaceae > Paracamarosporium > Paracamarosporium sp. OC-R06-R3. Next base: position 31,868 of record JACVRA010000395.1, on the reverse strand, counting down.
CGACTTGAATTTCACATCCTTCTTTTTGAACCAGTCCTTGCTGGATATGAGCTCGACAGGGGCACCCATTTCTTCGTTCGTATGCTGTTCACAAAACACCTCCTTCGGGTCAACTTTGCGACCGGCTTCACGCCAAACAAATGCACACTTTTTCACATAAGGTAAGAGAGTTTCCCAGGTGCCAGTCGCGCCATTCTTTTGGGACACCGAAGCAACAGTATGACATTCAGGGTCAGTTTCCTTCTCGCAGTGCTCGTCGCCAATCCAGATAAGCCAATCGGACTCATCAGGATGGAATTGCATAATTTGGGTCTCAAAAGTTGGCGCTTGTGGGGCTTCCGAAGAGTGAATGCTGTTCCTGAGGCCACGGTCTTTCGAATAATAGAATTTCTTTGTCGTCGTAAGGAAGAAGACGCGGTCGTTATTGTACTGATGAGGGTAAATGGCGGCGATGTTGTCATCCACTGCTTTCTTCCATTGTTTGCCGTGATCGTGTGAGATGTAGGCTTCGTTTTCATCTGTGAGCATTACAACTGTCTCATCTTTATCCTGGCTTTCTTCTCTACCCTGCGTAGGGCGTTCAAGATAGTAGTATTCCTTGAATTTGGATCCTGGGAAAGTTGTGATTTCGTTCTTTATGTCTCCACTTGCTGGAGGCTCGGTAGATTCGTCACAATCACGCTCAACCTCCTTGTCTTTATTGGTTGATCCTTTGCATTGGTTTCCAGGAATTTTCCTCCAGCCGGAGCTGCCCTTGTATTTTTTGGCGTCGCCTTGACAAGCACCTTCGGGCAGTTTCAGAGAACCTGCAGGGTTACACTTCTTATCCTTTCCCTTGCCCTCTGGCACGAAGTTGTAATCGCATTCGTAATCTCGGACTTCGTCGCATTCGCATGCGTCGAAAGTTGGCTTCGCTTCCTTGAAGTCTTCTTCGAGGAAGCACTCAGCATCCCACTTGCGACGTTTGAAGGTTTGTTTGTGACCCATGACGCACATAGCGTCCCCATTCTCGTCTTTGCGGGCAAACCATTCCTCTAGGTCATCATTTCCGCATTTCCGCTCATGCAATTCTGCAAAATCGAAGTGGATGATGCTGTGCTTCCTACCTCCGCCCTTAAGCACCCTGGATGCGTAGAGAATAAACTTCAAACTCGTTGAGTCAGATACGGTTGTAAGTTCTCGAGCACGAATTTTAGAATCAAGCTTAATCTCTTTCCAGGTATCCTTACGGCCATGCTTGAGCGAATACATGACTTTATCGGTGTCACCTTCATCGTTGACAGCGATCAGCACGGCACCCTGACCGCCAAATTCATACTTATGAGCCTCTTCCAGAGCACGCTCCCAGGTGAGTCCCGCGTCGTCCGAGACCCACAAGTCACCATCGTTGTATTTGCCAAGATATTTGCCAGTATTTCCCACTCCCATGATAATGCCCGGGGCCGGGCTGGAGAAGACACGTCCGCTATTGCGCAAGTTGGTGACCGAGTGCAAATGGAGCTGGTCGTCCTTGTCCTTTACCTTCAAGTCATCAAATGTTCTTCCGTCATCAAAGCTGATTTGTGACTTGATCTTCTTGAGCGCGAAAGGGTTTGTGTCGTCGGCGTTGTCGACCACATTGACGAGCACTATGCCCTGAATGTTTGACACTTTCTCGAAGTCCACATAACCAATCTCGTTGCGGTTCGTATGATCAATATTCCTCGTAAAGTACGTTCCGTTGGAGTTGCTGGTGTATAGAGATCCCATGAAGGCGAATGGGTTTGTCACTACGTCGACCTGGATGCTGTAGTTGGTAGATTCAAGCATCGTGTATGCGTCCTCTTCAATTTTGCCACCACCAAACTCTGCATGGTGCCAGGTCTTCGTGTCGTCGGTGACGTACATGGACAGTTCGTTGGAGTGTTCGGCCTTGGCCGCTGCGACAAAATAGCCCTTGACGGCAGCCATATTCGTCATGCCTTGCACGACGCGACCGGAGGACATTACCGGCTCGTGCTCGTTCTTGAAATAATCGTCGGATATGACAATCCTGTAATCCTTGGAACGATTCGAATATCGCCCCGCCGTTATGCACAATATCCGATCATCGAGCGAATCGTCGTCGAGGCCAAAGCGCTCGGTGCCCTTTGCCCATAAACACATCTTCCGGTTTTCACGAGCAAGTTTGTGTGTTTCGAAACCGTCCTTGGTAACGTACGTCTACCTGGCCGTTAGCTAGCAACCTCTACGCAGACAAGCCGCAACTGACCTTTCCAAGGCACGCCCCAAAAAAGGGACAATCGTCGCCTCCGTGAAACATGATCTTCTTGTTGTCTTGTGCGTGGAAGCTCAATGGATTGCCCATGGTAGGGAGTTCTTCTGTCTCGAACGGGCTCCATTTCTCGCCCCGGTCATATGTAATCCAGTGCTTCTTGTCTCCCAGCACAACGGCCACGTTCTTGTCAAACGGGTTCCTGACAATGCCGACTGACCGCATGCCCTCTTGCTCCGCCCACGTCTTTCCGGCGTCTGCGGAGCGGAACACCTTGGTGGTTTCCCACTGGACGAGCATGGCGACATCGGAATCGTCGAAATAGAAGATATTTCCGAGCTCGCTATCGAAGTCTGTGGTCTTTACGAGCGGCGCATCTTGCTTCGTCGCGGCGAAGGGCGCGAACGCCACGAGGGCGGGCAGCCATATGCCCTTAAGGAGTTTCATGACGCATAGAGGAAAGAGATGCGCGGGCAAATGTGGAGGTGAAGCGACGCTGTTTTATGGACAGCTGGCTGGTTCGCAGGGGACAGCCTCGTATGCGTATGCAGCTGAAGGCGGCAGCGGAGACTTGGCGCTATCGAAACGGGCGACGCGACGCGGCGGCACGGGTGGCTTCGAGTGATGGAACGCAAAGCAGAGGTTAATTACAAGGACAGTTGACGATGAAAGCAAAAGCTGGGTCGCGTCGAAATGTCTGAGAGGTGAGGCGACATGTGGCAGTGGCCGTGCAGCCAGGGTCGCTGCTGCCGTTTCCGTTTCCGACGCTAACGTCGTCGTCATCGCTCGTTTCAACACCACTCGCTGAACATTGTATAAGTGTCCATTCCATTACAATTGCCCAAGGTGCACGGTACACCACATCATCTTATCGTTTCCATCGCCGACGGGTACTGAAGACTTCACTGCTTGCATATTCGTCATGTGGAAATGTCAGGGGTGTAAGCACATTATACGAAACAAGACGGGTATTTGCATCTTGAGTCCATCGGCGTCAAAAGCAAAAGCCTAGTTCTTCCCATGTTACTCGTCCAAGGCAGGCGACCCCTGCTCAGGCTATGGGCACTTCGCTCTTAATAATCACCGTCACACAACGCTTGACTTCAAACAAATAAATGCTCGACACAGACTACTCGTACATATCAATGTGCTATAAAGATAAGAACTGTAAGATTACATCGTACACAAGATATGCGTACATAACAAACAAGACGCGGAACTTACTCGTGCAGAGTCACGATACCATAGCATCCAGGTCTTAGTAGACCGCCTTAATACTACCCATTCATAGATGCCTCCTTCAGGTCAGATGTCTCACCACTCCTCTCTTCACAACTCTTTCTCAGGACCGCACCCTGTGCAACCTGCCATACCGGATTTCCAATGACATACTTTTCCTTTAGTGTCTTCGGCATGTAAGCGCCATGTTCAATAAGAGAAAGTGCAACAAGGGCTAGCTTCTTCATGCATTTCATGTTGTTCCTCTTAAGCCAAGCATCGATTAATAACTTGTGAAGTGGAGTTTCACCAGCACGATCTGGTTGATTTGGGTTCGCGCCATATTGGAAAAGAAGCTCCATGATTTCAAGCGCGTCTGTTGCGGATCCGGTAACTGCCAGTCCTACGCAGCGATGTAAAGCCGTCAAATTACTGTCCGATGGCGAATAGGATACCATTGCGCCGTTGACTATGAGTAATTTGACCACGTCGAGGTTACCAAAGTGAATCGCAATCATCAATGCGGATTGTCCGTTCCAACCTTCAAGTGCGTTAACGTCGGCGCCAAAGTCGAGACAAAGCCGCGCAATTTCAAGTCGCTTTGGAGTGTCTACTGACGGTGGTGAGATTGCAAGTTTGTAGATGAGGTATGGCCAGTGTCGGTTGAGATCTTCTCCATTGGTGAGACGCAGTCTAATCTCGGCTATATCTTGGTGGAAGATTGCTTCTTCGAGGTTGGCGTGACGGTATATGGGGTGCGTACGAACTAAGCGCCGACGAAGAGTAGATTGGGTAGGACTTGGTGGGTGGCGTATCGTCGTCGGAGCGAATTCGACCTTGCGCGAGGAGTGTTCGGAAATTACTGAAACATCTTGCCCCGTGTCGGACATATCACAGACATTGTTTCTTGACCTTGTGTTATGAGTCCTCAGCAGGAAGACAAGGAAGTACATAAGAAGGAGTGCGTCGAGCCAGATCAACCAGTCCGACATGATTGGGATGCGAACGTCTGGATATCCAGTACGCAGCCCTACACCTGTTATATTGTGTTCCGGTTGGTGGTATGCCGCATCCCTCCTCTTTCTCTCTAATACACCGGGTTTCACGTAAGGAGGCGGTGGTAGTTGAGCATTCATCGCCTTCAAACATGCTTGGTTATTTGTTCCAGCAGCCAATTCCTCTCTACATTCTTCAATGTAGTCCTTGAGAGCCGTCCATTCCGCCAATCGTAGTGACTTCTCCGATATCGTTTGCGATCTGAAAGTAGGTGAAAGCGCAACCACGGTCAAGATTACACTGAGAAGTGCTATCGCCCATCCCAGGCTCGCAGACGTCTTCTCCGATATGGAAAGTGACGAGCGAACGGACTGCCATGACAGGCTTGGTCGCAAGGAGGCTGTGGAAGGTGTGTTATCGGAATCGACTGAAACAGGACTTTGCTGTGCGGGAGTGGGTGCGGATGGCGTTGACCGCAGTTGATTAGAGGCACTAGTAGTATTCACTGGCACTGTAGTACTCATTATGGTTTGGTCAAGGGTTGTGGCAGTGGGACAGCGAGGGGCGTTTCAGGGTCATAGAATCACGAGTTTGGGGCACGAAGGCAACAACGCAGGGCATGTCGATCATTTTGAAGCGAGGAACATTCAGAAGGTTTATGTAAGTCGTTCGTTGATATCAGGGTGTAGGATGTGTGGCTGAGGGTTACACCTACGTCATAGTCGTCCTATCCGGTTTTCAGTCTAGGCTCAAACAGGAAAGTAGCGATTCTCTTTCACCATACTGTACGAAGGAGCTAATTTACATCGCCTATTTGAGTTTAATGATCCGTGCGCTGGGGCTAAATAGTTAATAAAAACGAGCTCTTTCGTAGTGCAAGGGAGGTCGTTATACTTTTTATACCAGTGTCGATGATTAAGGATTACCGTAGTGTCGGCTCCTTGATCCCGTATGTGCTCGCTCTCTAATTGTCGAATTCATTCTCTGGTGGTGCGGAACCGTAACATAAATTTACAAGGCACAGTTTGGCCAATCATGATGCACTCTTATGTACGCTGTCCTTTCGTGCCTTCTTCCATCTTAAATAGGCAGCTCGGTCTCGAGTGTAGAATAATCTCGCAACCTCAGACGTGAATATATTCGCAAATCAAATGTGAAACATCTCAAAGTCTGGCAAATCTAGTGCGAGCTAGCGTAGCTCCAATCTTAGGTTTTTCTGATTTCCCTTAGTGCGGGAACGGATAACGTCTATGTGGCAGTGGCTTCATCTTCTCTATCAATAAGTTACTAATGGTCTAATGCCCCCTCGCTTCGTCTTCGATTCAGAATATAGTACCCAAACCCTTCAAACATCGGATATAAGGGGCGTACATACTCACCCTTCTTGGCTACAGATGTTTTAGACCATTCTTCGTCGATAGAAAATGAACATGTAAGGTTCCAACAGGTACCTACTATACTTACACGTGGCTTCTCCTAGGTTGTTTAGTCAATGTGCGTACAATTTCCATGTCACTCATCATCTACGATAAGTATTCCCATCTAAGTGAGGATAACCTCCGCCCGAGCTTTGTACGCTACTCTTCTCACGAATTCCTCTTCAACAGTAAGCTTCATGTCTTCAGTGCCTCTGCTATAGCCTTTTGATAACGGCAAGGTCGCACATCGTGAAGTTGTCACGGTGTGGGTATCGTTTTTGGGAGCCTTTATACGAACAATCAATAAATGACGGATTGTCCAGGGAGAAGGTACGTGGGATAGCACGATGTAATAGCTTCAAAGCCTCCCTAAAAACTGTATACGACATGAGACAGAAGATCAACATGTTCCACTGCTGTAGAACGCATAAACGTAGCTTTAAACTAGAACATGGAATAGTGGTTTTCTTCTTCCTGGGCCTTTAGTTGGTGCTATTCGAATCAAGTAGGATTAATAATAAAGGTCGCCTCAGAAATAGTTTTATGAACAGGTGTACATAAACTGAGATGAAACTGCACGGTGAGCATTGGATTTCTTACACAATAGATTTTGGACAGATCAACAGTTGGCCGCTCATGTTGTAGTTTGTCAATGTAAGGTCGTAGTCTATCAAGTTAACTATTATTTAGAGGCCTCAATGTTTGAAAGTCGTATCGAGATCGCGAGAAAATGCAACCTCAGTAAGTATCATCCAAAAAGACCTTTATTAAGTTCGGACGTCTTGTTAGACACACATTTATCATTATAGATGCTCTCCTTGAGAACAGTGAGGACGGCACGCACTAATTACTTTAGCTAAGTAATGCATATTCCAAAGGTAGTAATGCTTCAATACGCCATGCACCGGCGCACAATGCCTAACACTGATATAGGGTTCTTGCTAATATTGCCCCTGAAGGTAACGACGTGTGCGTTCAGATAACTACAAACCATCGTCAAACTTTACTCTCACAACCAAACTACAAAATACTCTTTTGTTGTGAACGTTATGATGGGTCGCAAAGACATCGTTTTTATGAAGATATCACCTCTGTGGACATTCCCAGCATAAGCGAATTAACCCTGTCAAGCTGGGCAGACGATCCTTTGTGGTAGGGCATGATGCGGAATGTCTGCTACGAAGATATTTCCAGTCTCCTTGCTACAATCCTCAGTAGTTGTATTGGTGAGAGTAGATTGCGATATTTCAGATTCGTAGAGAGAACGACAGCGTGAACCTCCTCTCACCCCCTCTTATCATACTTTGCTATTCACAATGGATGTTTCAGGAAACTGGTTGCTTGGACATGTCTCCTCTGCCCCCAATTTGTTGAAGAGCTAGCGGTAAAGACTCGTGCATCCTTAAGGAATATCAAAGAGCCGGATATTCCTGGCATAGACGGTCCACTCGGCACTGTTTTCTTTAAGCGGCTATTTGACTCGACGATAAGACATTGATGTGATCCAGCGAAGCATTTCCGTACGTATCGGGGATCGTGTGAGCGGTGAAAGTTGAATTGACAAATCTCACACTATACAGACACTTTTGTGGGAAATGGTTGACAAAGACGCCGCAGAACGACAAAGCAGACGTCACGACGTATGTAGATGCCCGTCGTCAAAATACTTTTCGAAAAGGGTGAATTCAAGGTACTCATGAGAATTGAGTCATGTCGGGCATGGATGAGGTTTTCGCGATACGTGAGCCCCTTGCCAGATAGACACGTTCCTCAGGGTACTATTCCATGTTTCTAAAGAGTAATGGAGGAAGAGGGCGACGTCCTATCTTTTACTCCCGCTGGCTTTCCACGCCTTACTCCTTGATTTGCGTCCGTTTGGACCCTTCTTCTTCCCGCCCAGCTTCAACCCACTAGTACCCTGCTTACTACTCGCTCTATGGCCCTCAAAGACAAACGATTCTGCGGATTTGTACCCTGCAGTCTTACCCAGCATCGCGCGAGCTCGTCCACGCTGCGACTTCTCCTCTGCAGAGATCTTTGCGTTGTATGCACCCTTCGGCTTCGCCTCGTCAGACCTTGAAGCCGTCGGACCTGCAGGCTTCTTATCCTTCTTTTTCTGGGCCTTTGCCCTAGAAACACGCAATTTTCGGGGTAGCAGTGGTGGGTACTTTTGGTCGTTGAATTGCAGCGCTGCTTCCACAGCGTTTTCGTCCTCAAATTGTACGTAAGCGAAGCCCTTGCTGACGCGCGTTTTGGCGTCGCGGGGCACGCGCACACTTTCCACTTTGCCAGCCTTTGAGAACTGGATCCAAAGACCCTCTTCCACATCGCCCGGGGGTTTGTTTTTCTTCTTTGGCTTGTCTTCGTCAGTAGGCAACTTGCTCTCGTCGTCGACGAAGCCTAGGTTGCCTACGAATACACAGCGGCGGTGGTCGACCTTGGCGGGGTGCGCAATGGAGTCTGCGCGCAGATGTCGACCGAGTATGACAGTGCCATTAAGACGCTTTACGGCTTCCCGTGCTGCAATTGTGGTCGAGTAAACGACGTACGCATTTGTGGATTTTGTAGTAGCGTCCATGACTTCTTTCTTCGCGAATGCAGCTCGCTTTGGCAACGCACCAGCGAACGCGGTGGACCGGAAGCGGATCGATTCCACCTTGTGAGGCGGTTTGTTATCTGCTAAGTCTGTTATGAAAGACGAGAGATGCTGCTTCAATTGTTTTTCTGCCGACTTCGAAGTGATGGCCTCGCTGGAGACGTTGCCGAGGAAGACAGTGCGGGCAGCCTTCTCGAGCTCGTTGTCGTCGCCTGCGGCCACCAAAGTCTCGTGCTTCGGTATCGTGAACGACTCTTCGTCGGACTCGTCCGCTTCACTTGCAGCTTCGCTGTCATGCTCGACGCCTGCAACTTTGGTCTTGCGCTTCTTCTTGCGGTCCTCCTCGTCCTTGGCTTCTTCTCGCGCGATTTTCTGCATGTATATATCCTCTACATCCTCGTCCTTTGCGCCCCGCTTTCGCTTCTTGTTTGGCCGCCCTTGCTCACCATTCAAGGCCGACTCCTGCACTTGGGCCAGCGCGGCCTCGTCCTCGGATGCATCGTCGGAATCCGATTCCTCGCCGATAGAAGATAAAGTAGCGTCGTTCTCGTCTTCGTCTTCGCCTTCGTCTTGGGCAGGCAGCTCGGCCGTGTGCTGCTTGACCAGATGCTGGTATCGAGATTTGGGCGGAGGCTCAACCGGTCCCAGCTGCGCCATGTGTCAGTGGCTGCCATCGGGCACGCGGGGTTGCGAAAACGTACGCTGCTCGCAAACAGCGATGCGAGGCCCGGGTCAAACGACCCGTGGCCAGCGGCGACGCTCTTCTTGGGTGCGCCCATGATTTCGCTGGGGTTGGAGTGCTTCTCTGGCGGCCAGCAAGCTTTTTGGTGGAGCCCGGCAGCCGGCTGTTCCTCGGGCGCGTGAGGTGCAGGGATGGCGGATCGGCAATCGAGTGAGCGTTTCCACCACCGCTCCGCCAGCTCGCCGCTGTCCTCCTCCCCACGCCGTCTGGTGCTGCACAGCAATCGCCCACGTCTCCTGCCGCCGTACCAAGGCTGCCCTGCCCTGCCCTGCCCTGCGCCCGCCCGCCCCTCAGCTGCAGAAGCCTTTTCCCCCGCCCGCCGCGCTCTCCAGCAACCTTCTGGCGTCGACGGGTCCCTACGTCCGCACCAGAGCACGCACACATCATATCGGAGCGGAGCCTTCCGCTGGGCGCACCATGAACGCGCACCCGCGAGCGAGGAGGAGCTCTTCCAAAACGGCTCCGGACCCCAGCGTTGACGTCGCAAAAGCCCAAGGTACGTCTCCATCGGCACGCTGCATCCTATCGTCTTTCCCTCCGCTTGCGCGCTGCTTTGCTCTTGTGCAGGCTGTTCCGAGCACCAGTGCACAGGGCGAGAGCGCTGGAGGACAGACTACCGCACATGCCATGATTCGTCTCCACTGGGACGCAATAGCTGAATGACCTATTTTGCCTTGCAGAAACGATCCAGCCCTCCAACAACGGTCCTCGTGACCCCTCTACTCGTTCCCCCCCTCACCTACCTGTGCAGCCAGCACCGGCGCTAGACGCAACCGACCGCGATATTGACGCAGCAGCAATGCTGTCCACCCTGGCCGCACCGGGGCTTGGGTCTTCCGAATCCCAAGTGACCGTGTCCAACAGTATTCCTTTCGACAACCATGGCGATGACCGGTCCAGCAGCTTGAGCGAGCTCGGGGACGCTTCAGACGATCAGTCCGAGCCTACTCCGCGAGCTGCTACAACTTTGGATTTGGGCGAAAACGATTCGGAAGCGGAAACGGAGCGCTTAGAGAGCACGCCCCGAAAACCAACGCGCGCAGCCACTGATACGTCACTGACTTCCGAATTCGTGTACCACAGAACACCGAGCAAGCTAGCACACTCGAAAACGATTGAGCGAAACGAGAATCCACAATTTGCCCCGACCGACGATACGACTCTTGGCAAGCCGACCGATGGCAATGCCGCTTTGCATGCCCTTTCTCTGGCGGCTTCGTCAGAAGCCGCAAGTTTCACTGAAAGCGTGGGAAAGAAAAGGAAGCGGTCAAGTGAAGAGGTTGAAACTCTTGGGCAACAGGTCGACGAGCCTGCTAGAAAGCGAAGCGGAACTACCAAAGACCCCGTCCAACACGAGGACCGTGGTGATGTAGTAGATAGCTTGGAGCGAGTGGATGCGGAGGAGGAGCTGGAGACTGCGGAAGAGCGCATATCGCAACTAGCCCAAGAAGAAATCGAGCTTGAAGAACGGCAGGCCGATATCGCAGCGGAGGCCGTCACTGAACTTGCCACGGTCGCGAAACACACAAAACCACGGAAAGGCGGTAGGAGAGGAAAGCGGAAGTTGGAAGATACATCTCATACCAACGAGCCTCTAGCAAGCATCGAGGGTCCAGAAGGCGAAGGAGACGGTGACGACGAGGAAGACGATGGTGGAGTTGTAGATGAAGAGGGTATGTAGCTGAGCTGTGCCAGATTTAAATACCAGCTAACGTGTGTGCAGTGGCCAAGAAGAAGCATGCGATCGAACAACTCGGCAAAATTCAAAAGAAGTTCAAGATCTTCCGCGAGAAGTAAGCGTTTTATTGTAATACTTGGGAATAGCATACTGACTATACCCAGGTTGTGTGACGAACAGATAGCGCAGTGCGAACTGGAGCTGGAGATGCTGAAGCAGTCCAATTGTGAACACCCCGAATACCTTGCTATGATAAAAGCTGTGGACGATCGACGAGCCGAGAAGGTTGCGTATGAAAGGCAACTGCTGCAATACAAGCAGAAAAATCTGGAGATCATCACCACTGCAGAAAGGCACCAGCTTCATAGTCAATACTTCCAAACCGTACGGGACAAGCGCGAGGAGATACTCTCCCTCTGTAACCAGAAGATATTCGAACTACAGCGAGGACGGCGACAGCTGGGAGTCGATGAGGTCGAATACATGATGGAGTTGCCTAAGAAGCGATCGGACCAAATTCGTCACCAGACCGCTTACAACTTGGAAGTCTCTATCCTCTCTGGTGTCGCCAAGTATGTCGGCTTCCCCGCCGCGCCTGAAATCAGACCTGCACGAGCGTCTGAGATTGAGGATGATCTGCGAGCTATGAAGGTAAGTTAGTCAAATTACTGCGAATGCTTTATCTAATGGTCACCCAGATAGTGACCCGCCCTACGGCAGTCCCTGCAATCGCCCCAGTCCCTGCGTATGTTCGTCCAACTTACGGAAGAACCTCGACTGCCGATGAGGCAGCAGCGGAAGAACAGTTCATTGAGCGGACCCCGTGGGCGAACCCTCAACATCCAGCACATCAGCAGTCGCATCAACAATCACATTACGGGGTCGCTTCTGGTGCACCTAGAGTATCCAGCTATCATACTCCCATGGGTCAAAGACGATTGGAGGCACCAAATGGGTCCGCATCCACTATCGAAGCACATTCAAATCCGCCTTCGAGCGGTCTTCAGAATAATCACGGTCGTATAGGAGAATCAGAGTCTCCTGTCATGCAAATGAAACGGCATCCTGGTGAGCACCAAATCTATGCAGAAACACCAAACTCTATCGCTCGTAACATATCCGGTTTGGGACGCGAACCGTACGGCATGTCAAGTCCCGCTGGAACGCACATAGACGCGTCGTCAGACGACCAACCGCCGCGGTGGGGCGGAATTCGACCAGGAGCGTCGTTGCCAGGACGGCCAGATTCAACGAGAGTACCGCTCACCCAAAGAAGTGCTCTTGGAACAGTCAGCGTGGGAAGCGGGAATGGGCTTTTCGGGCGATGACTATGACTGCTCTTGGCAAGTGTTTTCTGCCCGGCGTTGGTGTATTCATTCGAGCTTTAGGCCGGCCTTATCCTCATTCTCGTTTTTAACGGCGTTAAAACTGGCGACAATTCACCTACTACTGCATATACCCTATTGAGCTTGGGCATCGGCTTTTCTTATTTATAGGTAGATATGACTCGTCCTGACTTCGGGTTAGTGGACGGGCTTGCGCATGTGAAAATGATACCTCTGGGTCATATTCTTCTCAATAACGTTGTAGAAATGCGATACTAGTACGACTTAGGCGATGGTCGGAGAGTGGAAGGAAGGCGTCTGAACATTACTATTTGGAACGGGCAGCAGGGTGCATGTGATGCTGTGCAACTCGAGGACACCACCTGGGCTGTTTCAATCACCCGCGATACAAAAGTGAGGCACAAATATAGTAACCCTATTCTAGCTTTATGTGCTCGTATGTCTACATTCAAAGCATTCTTAGCTATATTGCAATATCATCAGTATGATATAAAATGTGTACTACAAGTGCATTCGGTAGATGTGAAGAAAACCCGCCAACTGTACCTATCAACAGAACAACGACAAAACATTGAGAATAAGAGCGAATCAACGGACACAAATGAAAATTAGATTGATCCGTGCTAACAGTAACTGAAGAAAGATAATATCAAAATTGTATGATAAAGAAAGGATGAACCTATAGGCCGAAAGCCACCGAGTCGGCGGGAAGTATACAAGATGGCAATTTCGCCACTTTGTTTAGAAGTTGTAAGAGCACGACGGATTGATCTGAACGGATCGCAAATGTGCCGCGCTGGTTAGAATGTTAAGTTACGAGTAGCTCTAAGATGATGTGCTGAACCTGTAGAGACGTAAGTATAATCGCGTGCCGTGCTCCTGGTAGTAGTAACTATATCGATCTCGACGTTATATACAACTCTGATTAACGTATTGTAAAGCCTGTTGTTTCTCAGTTCGTTCTTTTGTTATTTGGATTTTTTTTTTTTTGGTAATAGGCTTCAATCAAGTAAACGACATCGCTTCGAATCTGTTAGTGGAGGCTCAAGAAACCTATAAGTTTATTGTGATAGTGCTTTACTTATTTTATCTGGTCAAATCTACTGCCGCACTGTATATGTTTCATTGACTGTTTCTTGGTTTTTGATTCTCGATACTAGCCTACCGCTTGGATTCGGGTATGTTTCTAAGCGTAAGAAACCTTGTGTAATTGTACTGTTAGTGATTCCGATCGCCCGTAAGGTTATATACATAATACTGGCTTGGAGTCTGCTCAGATACACTTGATGTACTCTACAAATAATACTCTAGGAAAAGTATGACGAATACGATTCATCACCTTGTTATAGTTCCATAAAGTCAATGGCCTGGCGGTGGGTTACACAAAGCTACCTTTGGTCGGATGACGAAGCTGAATGTGTAGCTTTAGGATGACTGGGTACATGGAAAACTGGATGAAAAAGGGCTTATCGTCATTGACTAGCTATGTTTTTCCATGCAGCAATAAGCTTCCCTTAACTACGCGTTATGTAGGCCTTGTCTGATAAGACATATATTTACTCCTAGTTTTTACTGGTTTCTTAGAATATGACGCATCTATGCCTAGATGAAACGGGTCATTTTTGCCGTCGCTGTTAAAGAGCTGAAGAAAAATCACTATAAGCTGGCCTTAGCTTTTAAACAATAGCTGTCCTATTCCTTCCTAGGCCTTGGTTTCTAAACTCATGTTGCTATTGGATGGCGTCAATGTCACTGTAAACGCCTATTCAATGTGAAATCTATCTGAAAGCGACTCTGTTGGACTTACTACATTGTCCAGACTTTTAGTATAAAAGAAAGCTATTCTGAATACATCTAGGGACTGGGTTTGCCCTGTGATGTACCAGGTGTAAGCTTGGCACGCACTAGTTTCGCGGAAGTTATTATAGACCACCCAGTCAGCCACCGGAAGATTGAAAGCATTGATATCCTTCTTGAATTGGGTGGTCGATTTAAAAGGCACTGGCTTTATGAAAGAAACCGGCGCTGTAGTGGACTTTTTCTTACTAGTTCCACTTGCAAATTTGGACGCATGGGCTGAGTAGGAGCCTTGGTAAGCTGATTGAAAGGTCTCTTGGCGGAGCCTTCCTTGTCGGTTCCTTGATGTGAGTATCGGAAGAGACAGGCTTAGTAGAGGGGATAGGCAATGCCTGTAAAGTTTTGGAAAGACAAAATGAAACTGTAAACGAGCAGAGCATCGGTGAGTATACGATGAGTCATAGAAGTGGTTATTTTCTAATTTTCTAGGTTCAACGAACGAGAACGACCCGCGGCGCGGATACTTGAGGACCACAAAAAACGAAGGGAATTAAAAAGAACGAGAGCTTGAACGAAAACCATGTGAAGCTACACGATTTTTATAGCGAATAGATCTTTGAAAGGTAGAAAGACCGCCGCGTATTGAAGATGAATGTGCTTGTAGAACTCTAACAATTTAGGCTAACCCAAGGTTTGAGATATATTATCGTCATACAGCTAGAATGCGACTAAACTTGTTCAAAAAGCTAGAGTAGTGGGCCTAATATCGACGTTAGAGTCCTTAGGGTAGCAGCCTTCATCGGTTTTCAGATGTAGGAAGAACTGTTATAGAATTGGTTACATTTGCTACTACTATGGCAACTTGATACTATCCGTTGTTCGTGTGATGGCACCACTAGGCAATATTTGGAGCTATAAGTTCCATATGTTAACCTCGCGTGTTTTTACTGCGCCACCGTACTACCGCAGGTTTAAGCGTCAAGTGGAAGGATTTTGTCCGTGACTATAAGCAGCACGTGCTACTTTACCCTGATAATCCTACTTCGCTTTTTATTATTCCTCGATTAGGGATTGCTCACTTGAAAACTTACGGCGTCAAGCCTCCCCGAAACAGACTACAATGCACGCATACTTCCAGCGGCCGCGTTATCGCCACGCTCCAATCTCACTGCAACGAGAAGACAATAGTTCGACGCGGCGGTAAATCCGGCGGCATTCATACCATAATTACAGCAATTCCTCTTTCTGAAAGAACGAACAGAGAACGCAGCAATACTTCTACCGCTGTCTTCCCTATTGTCCTCGATCGAGACGTGCTGTTTTTCGTTTCCTGAGACCTAAAGTGCAACAACCACTGCTTACACTATCGAAAGCGTTGAAACCTTTGCCATCCAAACCTCAAAGAGTTGCATCTTGCTGTCCAATCGAAGAGGAACACAGATGGGAAAATGCACTGTATGAGCTTTGCGGGAATGTGCAGGGAAATCTCAGCGGAATGGACGTTGAATTATGCATTGCTGGTAAAAGGAAATTCGAGGAGTTGCCAACCACGCTGGCAAAAGCGTTGATCCTACATCCATGTTGTCTCGCGAGCACGCGGGCCTTCGTCGTCCGTCTTGGTTGACTTACTCGCTACAGTTCGGCTTTCGATCTAGCAACATCCCTTATTTTAATGCCTACGTAAGATCTGGCGGGCGAATTTCAGATTCTGTTATTGTTTCCTTCGATCAGCCATTCCTTCATCCTTGCTTCTCTGGCCTGTCAATTGGGCTCATTGGGCTCCGTGGACCCGTCAAGATCGGTCCACCATCTGACCTCTTCATTTTGCCTTCCGCCCAGGCGGTGATCTTTCCAAACACCGGCTCAAAGTTGTTTGCCCAGAGGTGGCTCGCGTACAGGGTGACGGCGGCCATGAGAACGATACCGATCATGATGCGGGTCGTGCCGGGCATGGCATACCGATAGACAGTGTCGCGGTCCTCCTCTGGCGGCTCGAGAGGGAATTCTTTGAGAGGTTGGCCAGCAAAGACAAACCAGGCGAGCACCGTACGCATGACGGTGCCGTGTAGCAGGTAGATAGGGAAACTGAGCTTGCCGAGCCATCGAAGTGGTTTGACGGAAAGTGCGCGACGTAGGTGTGGGCTAATGAGTATGGCGAAGCAGAGTATCAGGGCGCCAGTGCTACCGATAAGACGAGGCATCGCAAAGTGGGTCGATTTGGGAAAGACGTTGGTAAAAAAAGCCTTGACGTTGGCCGACCAAGGGGCCGAATCGGCATTGCTCGACGGGAAGGACATTAGCAGTAGTCCGATCAAAGCGAGAATAGGTGATAGCACCGTGGACACGAGCGGTAAGGCTGACAGGTTCACGAGCCGTGGAGAGACGCTAAATTCGGCCAACATTATACCTCCGAGAACTGTGTAGCCAACAAGTGGGTCCTTCAGGTTGTAAGACCAGGACCAGGACCAGAACAGGCAAAGAGCAATAGTCACACTCCTCCAGATGGAAGTCAATTGGACTGTTGCCAGCAGGACAAAGAACGCCATGATGCTGCCCTGCAGAAGATAGATCAGCGCCCACTGAGGCTGATCGTATGGGTTGTTGTCCCCCAATCTCCAAGTAGCCATTAGTGCCCGGACCAGATCCCCGATAGCCATACACCATGACTCGATCCGTGGCGGCGTGTTGAGATACAACCAATAGGCATCACTGTTCCTGGCTATCTCGTATGCTCCGAGCTGGCACAGAATCCAGGAAATGACAGTGGCGACAGTGGCTGGTAGGACCAGACGAAAAGACCGACGGAAGGCAGCTGTTGAAAGGCCAGATAAGGCAGAATCCGAGTCACCATTGCGTGCTTGTCTGATAGGCTTCAAAGCGTTGACGAAGCCTAGCAGGACGAAAAAGATAGCGACCCAGCTGTGTCCGGAGGCGATGAGGCGAAGGATGGGTCGTTGGAATAGCCATGGCGTCTGAGTGTCGTCGTCAGCGCAGCAGGGCGGGATAAAATGTCTACCGAAGCAGAGAACTAGATGAGAGGCGGCGACATAGATGGCGGCGATGCCTCGCAGGCCATCTGCCCAGGTACTGTCTTGCATGATGCGTTCTTTGGGATCAATAACGATCATTTTGTGGAGAGCGAGCCCTGCGCCCACTGGGTCACTATGCCGTTGAATGATGTAACCAAGCAGAGAATGTGTATCCACAGTCGGACTAGACCGATGTCTGGTTTAGCTAACGTCCCCAACGAAGAGGATAAATATGAAAGAGAAGAGGTTGGAATTTGAACACAGTTCAATCGAACCTACTCGCTGACGGGCGCGACAGATGCAAGGTAAACAGAAGTCACAAACTTGCCGTCCTCAGCAAGGCTGCCCCTCTCCAATAGCGATTTTGAAAATAGAGGATCCGAAATCTGGGGACACGAATTGGTGCTGCGTGTGTCGGTTTCCGCACTGGGATCAAGCTAACGTGTACTGCTAGAGTTTGCACGGTCGTTGATGTAGTGAACAACTGAACAGTGCCTAAGCACGAGTTTAAAGATGATGCAATTCTCAGCAGCGAAAAATAGCAGGTTTTAAGCGCCGTAGTAGAGAAGTGGGGAAGGAAAAAGAGAGAACGCAGTTTACAAGGAGTGGCGACAACGAAGGGAGAAAGCAAAAGAGTGTGGCGGTTCTAATAAAAGAAGAACCTCAAGAATCTCAAATCTCACTTTCCTTGATACATCAACGCAAGTTAGATTTAATGTGAAGCAAAAAGAAGGCAGGAAGTGCGAGTGTTGCAGCTATTTCATGCAAACAAGGGCTTGCTTCCTACCGACTCCATTCCCCTGATGCGCAATCGAATTGACGATTGCGGCTCTATGTTGAAACGCGCGGACACGACTTGGCGAACATGGACCTACCTCGGTGGTATGAGGATTTTTGCCGATCACTCAGATGGTCAGCCAATGAGACAACGCACTCGACCCCCGTCCACCGCTCTGATTGGCTGACCCACCTTTACGACTGGCAAAATTTCCGCTGAAACGGAGGTACAGTGGGTCTTGTGATGACGATAGGCAATGTTCACGCCAGCTGCCCTGTGAGGACTTTCAGGGGCCAATCGAACGCACTTGGCCCTTTAAGATCGTTGCTTTTTCGACAACCACCGCGTGCTTGTGCTGATCATCCTGTGGCTTTGAGAAGCACGCAAGATGACCACAATTAATCGAACACACCTATCAGTGCATAGCTTATGTATTTGTGATTTTTGATTCTGATTCAGAGTGGTCAGATATAAAACGCAAGTTCCTCTATGCCAACCAAACACCTTGTAGTAAGCTAAATATTACTGCTAGAATTAGTAGGGTTTAGTACTTTTTGGATAGTGTAGGGAATATCGTTATTTTCCGTTGATGCGTTGCGTACATTTCATGTTGTTCTAACGCGAAGGTCAATGGGTAGGGATGTCCCACACTATCCAACGACGGAGTGCCTAAATCCAGTGACTGGATCGAGATCGCATGCATGCATTCGTAGCTTGGTGGCTTGATCTTTTTTAGAAATTTCATTATGTGCTTGAAACTGAACCTCCGATATTGGAAGCATCCCTACTCTCATAGAGAACACTAGGGGTCTGATAGTGGGTCATTGCACGACGAAGGTATTCTATTATCAGTGACAAACAATTAAAGTACTTTGATTCTCTGAAAAATAAACTTTCGGAGACGAGTGCGACTTTTTTTAATTCTCTTCGCCGTCTATGTAGCCTCTACATCTCAAAGAGCTTGAATTTGGATTAGATTGCACGTTGCCGATGGAAAAAGTCTACACGAGCTTCACACGCGGTGTTCTCCAAGCGGGGTGTTTATCGATCCTTGAATGCGCTGATTTGTGGCGGCGCCAGGGCGAGAGTCAAAGCTCTGCTGAGCTTCAAGGCGAGAATATCACTTTTTCTCTTAAGCGGTCGATTTCAAGCGCCTGAGCGAACCGCGTCTCGGAATCAACATACTATCAAGTGGCTTGCCTGGGGCCTATGACGACGATATCAACTGTCCCGAATCCCTCTCCTATATTTCCTTCTCACCGGCAACACCTTCTAAGCTCTGCATCAAAGGTCGTCGCCTCATCGACATTATACACCAGACCACTCCCAACGCCACCACAGCCAAGGCCAACGACTTGGTTTGTGAGGACTTCGCAATAGAGGTGTTTTATCTTCTATATAATCATTCCTTGGGTGGCCATGACGGAACGGCTTTGTTAACAATTTATGCGTTTCAGGACGATGCAAGGTTGCTGTCTGGTTTCATGGTTACCGAAAGAGCTGTGTAGGGCTTGAGCCGCGCATGGTGAGGTGAGGGAATTTGGTTGCGAGGCTAGGGGTTTTGAGGTGGCCGTTTCGCTGAGGATGATTGACGGGAGGGAGAAAGAGAAATGGCGGTTGGTGGGGCAGTGCTTTCCACAGAGGTATATATAAGGGTGTGAAAGGGCCTATTGGAGAGGAAGGGTGGTTTTAGTTAGTGTAAAGACTGTAGGGGGATTGTAAGTTGGGCTTCACCCCTTGGATAATATTAATAAGCGGATACGCCTTGGATCTAGTGCAACAAGTGATGGCAAAGGTCGAACGCAGTAAAGTGCGAAGACGAGAATGCCGTAGATATGTTATCATACCATGAATTAGCATTATGATCACCATATCCGAGCATATAAACTCGATGGCTCGTGCTCTATAACGTAAAAGGTATACGAGTCCATCACCAGAATAAACCTTGGAGACCCCGTTCTAAAACTCATCTCATCACCGCATCAAAAGCCTGACAAATCCCGTAATTTGACTAACAGCCGTCCTCTGCGAATCTTCGGACTCTCTAGTAGCCTGTGAATCCATCGACTGTCTCCTTTGCATCGATCTGACAAACTTGGGCCACGTGTTTGTCAAGACAAGATTCTTCACATGTGCCTGAGCCGTATCGAATACACATCTACCGAACTTCGTCGAAATGTTACCCGTATACCTCGCATGGAGTGTTAAATTGGTCGAATTTGATGTGTTTGTATGCCGCGTTGGTGGGGCATCGAAGAAGAACGGCGAAACAGAATCGGCCCGCGCTTCGCCGCAAAGAATGCGTGCGGAGGTTTCGAATATCTCCTCGAGTTCTTTAAGTTGTTGCGACGAGACGTTGATGGGGAATTCCGCGTCTCGCGGACTGATGTACTCAATGTAGATCTTTAGTGCAGCATTGTATACTTCGATCCGTCGTGCGCCTCCAAGCCCGAATCTGTCTTCAGGGAAGAGGTCCTTGAACTTCGCCACGTTTGTCAGGAAGGCGATATTCTCTCCGGAGAAGTCGTTGTATGCGGAGAACTCTTGCAGCGGAGCAGGATGTTCGGCGAGAACACGGTTGAGGGCCGTTATGGTTAGAAGACGGTCGGGCTGTGTTTCGTTGACAATGGAGAAGATTTGATCTTTCTCGACGATGAGGTTGACGGTAGATGATTTGGCGGATGGTACGAGTGTACACATGTTGCTCATTTCGGATTCAGAATCCCACTTGCTCTTGGACTTTTCGACCTGGGTTCTCATGATCCAGAGGTTGATGATTTGGTAGCAGGGGACAAAGATGGTAAAGATCTCTATAAACATCGTCGTTAAGTGTATCCTGGTTTGTGTCAATGATGCGTCTAATCCTGTTTGGTTTCATTCCTGATTGATGGTTGCCTCGACTTACCATTGACTTGGCGAGAAGTATGGGTTCACCTTTGCAAATGCAGGGGAGTATGAGGCGATTAGGAACATGGGTGTCGCGTGAAGACTATAGTAGAGCTATTAGTGCAGTTCAACTTGTGAAATGAATCATCACGCACCCAGCCAAACATGTACCAATGGTCTGCGTTCGCCACCCCATTGTGTCGTGGATACCCCAGGAGCGCCAGACGAGATAAGGTGCGACCATCCATGTCCAGACGAGCTGCCATACGATTGATGGCCACCACTCCCATCCACGACCAAGGTCAAGCAGCTGCGCTGGCAGTGTAGACCCCTTAATCTCGGTGCCGTGGACACCGAAAGATGGGTGGTATTTCCTGCAGGCTACCTACATGCTGACGCAGAGCACAATCTGTTTGCTGTCAATACAAGGCAGCCAAGGCTGATAGTCTTCCGCACCTGAAAGAATATTCCAGCAATGATGAATGTCATCACCTTGGCCATGTATTCAAGGTTGCGAAAACGACAGAGCCACGATGACCTTGATCCATTGCAATCTTCCCTTGTTCTTCGATCCGGATGAACAAATGTCCTCTGACGTTTTGCGACATAGAGAAAGCGTAAACTCGAGGCATGGAACAGCGCGATACCAAGTGGGAACCAAATGCCCATCACAAAATACTGTACGTTGTATGCAACCACAATAGGCATTGTTGCACCAATAGGGTAAGTTATCTGGGCCAGAATCCAGTATATGTGTAGGAAAATGACGGATCCAAACGCCAATGGCAGGCCTCGAACCTTCATGATGGGGAGACGTCTATTCAACCAACAGAAAGTCATTCCAGCCACTACGATTGTGGTCCACACCGCACAAAAACTCACGTAGAACACGCCCATTTTATCCCAATTGGGAGGCATCTGGGGCATATTGTAGATTGTTAGACCTGGGACATCCATGACGAATGTGTTGATATGCAATACCAAAGGAGGGTATGATTAAATCGACAGAAGACGAAGGGGATTCAAAGGAATGGAACGGCAAAGAATGACAAGCCAAGAAGATTATTGAACAACGCTCATATATGTACGTATGCCGTTCTTCGCGGGGTTCGGCGAGGGTGTCGCAAAGTTCCAGGCGCACCAGGAGACCAAGCAAAGACGAACAGCATGGGGGAATTCTATTTTTCTGGTCGACAACAAGGTTTGGCCGGCACGGTAGATTTCAAATAGCACGTGAGAGGAAGGAGATCTGCTGTTGCAGGGACACTAAAGACACATCGACAGGGAAGCAAGTCTCTCGTGGTTCGCGAGTGCTGGCGTTGATTGGCCAGTGGGCGATCATCTAGACACCATGCAGGAAGCCAATCGTGCCAAGGCGATTCGAGCGTAGATCCTCATACCAGCATCTGAGCAAACACGGACTCTCAAAGCGGCAACAGGAACAGCTCAGATCATCGTTAGGGTTCGGTCCTTAACAATAAACCTTGCTTTGCATAATTCGCGCACTCGTCCTTGGCTTCACGCACGTGCGATTTGTTAGTGTTATGTCACGGTTGTTCCCATGATTAGCAGCACGGATGTGTCTATCGATTCGAGAACCTTACCAAAAAGGACGATTAGTTTGCGATTGTGAACGAGCGGCACGAACTGAAACTGATTTTCCGTCGGTTGATCACTTGCAGGCGAAATCTGCGAGTTTCTCTAGCAATTGTGACAAGCCTTGGACAAGAATTCACAAAGTCACGTATGTCAATAGATCTGCCGAGTACTACATATTATATGTAATTGTATATCAGAGTAGTAGAAAGCTTAGTGGTATTCGTTGTACACGGGTAGTATTAAATCCTAAGGTAGCCAATAAATTGTCTCTTCCATAATTGCCCCGTGTCTCCAGTCCACAGCGTGTCTAGTTACCATCAAGCTCTCCACTTTAGGGACAGAGTCTATCCATTACGCAAGGAAGAAGCCAGTGAAAGGAACAGGCTAATTACTCAATACTACACTAAGTATGTGTATATTACATATCTTCAAAGTCAGACTTGAAAGCTCCGCTCCACGGTTTAGGGGTCTTCTCTTAACTGAATACTCCGCCTGAGGCTCTGCATTAGACCGGAAACTTGTAAGGTGATGTCTCGACCGTCCTATCCAAGTTCTTTCCACACGCCTTCGACAAGAAGAAGATCATATCACGTGGCCATAATTGTCATAAAAGTAGTGATGATACTCTGCAAAGTTCTTACCACAGCAAACGCTCGCGCCGTTGGCGAAACCTCTAAAAAATAGGTAGAGATATTTGCCACAGAAGCGATCGGTCCGGAACTGGTCGACATCATCACCCCATACAGCTGGTCTAAATAAAGCGTGCGATTCACAACCAACACCCAGCCACTTTTCTTCAAGAGGTACTAATACTGTTCTTCACCGACGAGCGTATCTTCGGTCACGACTTTAACGCCTACGCCGGCCGCACGGAAGCGTGAGATTCTTTGACGTCAGAGGAGAGAACGGTAGCGGATTCGAGGCATCACAGATCAATGCGCTTGATCTTTTTTTTATCCTTCGTATGTGTAACTGGTGGTAGTTGTAGCTTTTATTTGGCGATGGATACCATCCAGTAGTTGATATAGTGCCCAGAAAAATGTCGATAACGTATTTGCAAACGTTATCACGCTACCAAATGTTATTTTCATAATGGCCGAGCTGACAACGTTACACTCAGAGCGGGCAGGCTAATCTCCTTATCAAAGGTGTAGAACCCTCCGGATATAATATATATTAATTTTGCTTCGGAGCGCCATAGTTGCGAAAACCCCGCTGCCGTGTAACTCGATGCACACGATGCATTGGTTGAATAAAGGTGGTAGTGCCCCAGGCTGTAATGTCTCTCGGACCCCGAAGATAGATTGAGACTTAGGCGACCTATCGTTCATACATAAAGTGATAAAAGATCTACCATTCGCATGTTTCTGCAACACTACCACCGCCATGTCACCAGTTACCCGAGCACCTTTTGGGAAAACCGAAATAGCGACATCCACAGCGGGAATATTGATTAGCTTAATAGTTATCGGTCTAAGGTTATGGGCAAGAGCAATAAAGAAGAAAAAGCTCCCAACAGGGGACTATTTGATCATTCTTGCATGGGTAAGAAGACGATTTGGAATCTCATAGATTGATGAATTGAGCTCAACCTGGACAGTTTCTTGCATTCACTCGCCATGCGATGAAACTGGTTGGTAAGGGTCTCCTTAAGAGCATGGCCGTACTTTAGAGGTTCTGTTAACCAATTTACAGATTATGGATGGTTTGAACATCATGATCTTAGTCACATGCTCACAGTGGACTCGCGACACGCCATCGCCAGCATGAAGCTTAAATTCGTTAGCGAAATAGTTTGGGCGGCATCTACCACCTGTGTCAAGCTGTCCGTCTTGTTCGTTTACCTGGAGCTATTTTACGTTATATTATGGACCAAACGGTGCGGCTGGTCTATGGTCTTCTTTTGCATTATTATATTTATGGGCAATGTTACGGGACTGCTCACGATGTGTACGCCCCTAGCACGAAACTTCAACTCTAACGTGCCTGGATCGTGCCGCATAACAATGCGTTTAGGCATTCTTCTCGCCACCGCTGTTAATCTAGTTGTGGACATTATTCTGGTCGTTATTCCGCTATTTGTCGTGTGGAGATTAAAGATCAACTATCTAAAGAAGATAGGGGTTAGTTTTATGTTTGGGTTAGGGTTCGGGTAAGCAATAAAGTATACTCTAAGTTTATGTTTTGGCTAATAGATTCTAGTATTGTTGCTATAGCAGCTATACGAGTCCATAGCTTTAGGACGGAAACACTTTCCAATAATCATCGCCTTGCGTTTCTAGCCTCCCTTGAACTACACCTTGGGATAATTTCAGCTTGTCTACCATTTCTTGGACCCCCACTAGCTAGAATCCGTGATTGAGTACTTTAAGTTTATTTTAACGCCTCTTAAGAACTTTACTGTAAAGTGTTTTTTATTATATTTATTATTATATTATAGATAGTAGTACTAGTCGAGACCTAAATCTACACCTACTAGTAGATATAAACTCTTACTACATTTAGGTAATACTAGTTAAAAGTTGTTAAAGTTTATTACTTATAAAAACTAGGTTTTATAGTCTACTACACCTACAGCGTTGAAGTGCACATAAGGTAGTAGGATCGGCAGCTAAATTCGTATGCTGTTGCCTGGCCTTCCGTGAATGCAGCCACTCAGGTGGTGGGAAACTGAGTTCGTTATTTTGGCCTTCGCGAGGATGTCTCTGCCTATTGATTGAACCCAAAGACTCTTCTTGCCTCCAAAATTAGGGAGATCAGGTACCAGTGTTAAAGTGATTTACCATGAATTTTTTCAGCGAAGATGTGGACCCTCACTGCACTTGAGTAACACTGGTCGAAAGGCATTAAGGTCTTATGATCGCCCACCAAAACTAGGCTCCACGGTTTGCTGCATCTACAGTGGTAAAATACGCATGAGGTATTGGGATCCGCGGCTAGAGTCGTATGCTGTTGCCTAACTCTTCTGTGGGGGCCAAAACTTATCCTACCTTCCCGACATCGCCTGCCACGTTTTAGAACTTCGGTGAACATGGAGAATCTACCACTTATTGTTTTTCAAATCTTATGTGAATACATCGCAGACCTCGAACCGAATCGAAGCAGTTTATGGGCTCTTGCATCTGCTTCCAAGGCATGCTATACGGCTACAAAGCGCGAGCGGCTCTCTCGCGTTCAGCTACGCTCTGATACATCTAAGCAGCTGCAACAAGAGCTGCAGCGACTTAATCAGCTATTCGAGTTAGCAGATGATAGAAGATACGTACGTCATCTTACACTCAGTTCACTGGAGAGCAAATGCGATAGCGATGGATCAATAGACTCGTCTGAAATATCTTCGAGTACACAGATCCGCCCTTCGTACAGAGAGACGACATGGCACGAAGGATCATGGAATGAACTTGCAAATCTCCTTCCCGTGTTTCCTCTTCGAGACTTGACCTGGGCTTCATCAACTCAAATTCCGCACTGTGTGCTCTCTATGTTACACGAGTATAATCCTACCTGTCGTTTACACATTCAATCGTTTCATCTACGAAGCCTGCACCAAGGATTCAGCCATAAAGCTATTAACCATGCAGATTACGTACTAGCGACATCACCTTGCTTGTATACTATTGCTGGTCCATATTGTCAATACGACAGGGCGGGATGTTGGATGTACGACGAGGAAGCGGTGCAACACATTGTGGCAGGCTTGGCCCCAAATCTGCGCCACGTCCATATATGGTCTGATACCGCGCCTTGTGAAGTGACCGGAGTTGGTTGGCCGCCTCCGACAAGACCGCCGTGGAAGGGATTCCACCCTGATACACCGGACGGATCGCTACCTGTTCCGAGTACAAAAGGGCGGCTGGAAACCCTACACATCGATCCTTCGAAGCGACGTCGAGTTTACAGTCGTCAGATCGCGGCATGGTCGACTTATACCGAATTCTCGTATCTACAAGTGCTCAGGCTCGATGGTGTTATCGATCCGTCAATATTCAAAGCCATCACAGAAATTGCAGGTCGTGGTGAATTTCCAGCTCTCCGAGCCCTGAGCCTGCCAGATCTCGATTTCCGGACTAGACTAGAACCTTTCCAGGCCGATTGCGAACTCAGTCTTCTACTTTCGACGCTACAGCCTTTGAAGTTACTCTCCATGGAGCCACCGGGTAACCTATCTCTTGATACGGCACTTGGCCAACATGGCGCTACTCTCCAGTGCTTCCATGCAAGGAGGTATATTCTACGGAGTGATCAGATCACACAGCTCCAATGTCAATGCCCTGCTGTCACAGACCTGAGCCTTGAGTTCCTTCGCAAAGGCGGTACCCATGAGGAGCTGCATATTTACCAAACTCTTCGCGCTATTCCTCGCCTTAAGAAGCTCACGCTTAGCTTTCATTCATCAACTCATCGCACCTCGGTCTATGGAGAACGGTCCCTAGGAGAAGAACATTCTGATGGCGATGACGCAGACGAAGAATTCAAGGAACAATTGAAATTGGAGATTCAGAATATCTTCCAAAACACCGCTATAGACGAGACCCTCGCACGCTCCATCTTCGAGGAGTTAATGACTACCAACAATCCTAACCGAGCAGATTTGCACCCAACTCTATCTTATGTCAAGCTGTCGAATCGCATACCCGAGTTAGTTTGTGGGCAAGAGATGCCTGAGGAATTCAATGACATTCTAAAATGGATCGGGAGACAGTGGGTCTGCGAACGA
Organism: Paracamarosporium sp. OC-R06-R3; assembly: GCA_019828545.1. Classification (NCBI taxonomy): domain Eukaryota; kingdom Fungi; phylum Ascomycota; class Dothideomycetes; order Pleosporales; family Didymosphaeriaceae; genus Paracamarosporium; species Paracamarosporium sp. OC-R06-R3. Next base: position 4,814 of record JACVRA010000395.1, on the reverse strand, counting down.
GACCGGCGTGACACACACAAGGATGAGGCGACCATAGAAGAGCATTGCCGTGAGCGAAGACTCAAGTGTGGCAATCGGTTGAATGACAAGCTTGGTAGAATTCACAACAGCAACCGGTTTGCTGGCGCATGGAAAACTCTTTGGCCGGAGGCAGATCCTGATTGGAAGAATGGTTGGAAAAGCTTTCCACTTTTCGACGACAACGAGGCATGATACCAGTAGACGGGGTAGAGAGAAGTTAAATTGTCAGATTCGCGGTGGATACTGGTGGTTCACTGTCAAACTGTGACGATTGTAGGGTTAGTTAATGTGTTGTTCTAGCTAGGCTTAAGGTTACCCTTTTGTCCTTAATATACTAAGCCTTTCTTAGTATTTTAAAGTCACTGGGCACTGAAGAGAGAGCGAAATGACACCCTCACAATATCCGTCAGTTGTTTTCGACCTTGCAATAAGGTCTCTAGTCGCATTCTCTACCATTACAAGCTGCCATAATCAGAGCTCCTCCGAATTCCTTTTGATCGCGCGACAAAGATAGCCCTTGACGAGGCTTACACTGAGGCGAATTCCGATACCCGTATCACTGACATTACAGGACCCTCAAGTCGCACCCATGTGCCACCACGTTGCGGGGTAATTAGTTATCGCAGCCTTCCTATTTCGCACAAGCGCCCATCTGTCTATCCGGGCCAAGCGCCGTGTTTTACCATAGCGCCCATCAACTACCAGCAGTCGCCGGCCAACCTTATCGACACGACTCTCCGTCGCTGCACACGTGTAGACCAGCCCCTTCGTAGACCTTCCAAATTAAGCAACATATGTCCGTCGATCATGCAGGGTCCTCAAGATCTAGGATGTCCGCTTACGCGTCGATCATTTCGACAGCCAATCATAATGGGGCGTGTTGAGTGTTGAGTGGATGTAATTGGACAGTCAACTGCGTGCTTTCGTTCGCTTGCGAGTCTCCTCGTTACATGGACATATGTCAGGAACGGGCTGTTTACCGAATGCATACCATAGGCACCCACCAATCATCTTGTGTTCAAGGAGAAAGAGAGACGCTCTGAGAAGTATATAGATGGGTGATCCCAACGTACCTGGCTCACGGTAGGCTTCAAAGAACATCCACTCAGCTCCAGTTGCTCCAATATCATTCGCTTCTTGCGCTTCGTATCAGAATACCACCAATATGTTCAGCTCATTCAACCTCGTTAGCCTCCTGCTCCTCGTCTCCTCCGCTGCCGCTCTTCCCGCCGAACTTGAAAAACGCGCGGGTGCTACTTGCGGTAGTGTCGTCTACTCAGCCAGCGCTGTTAACGCCGCCTCCCAGAAGGCGTGCTCGTACTACCAGGCCGGTACCCAAGTTGGATCCAACAGCTACCCGCACACCTTCAACAACAACGAGGGGTTCTCGTTCGCAGTTTCTGGTCCTTACCTCGAGTTCCCCATCCTCTCCAGCGGTGCTCTTTACACTGGCGGTAAGTACTGTCTCGTGGTGTGTGGCTTGAAAGAGTTCTTTGAGCTAATCAGTCGAAGGATCTCCCGGGGCCGACCGCGTTGTTATCAACACCTCTTGCAAGCAGGCTGGCGCGATTACCCACACTGGCGCTAGCGGAAACAACTTCGTCAAATGCAAATAGATTAGCGCAGCACTGAAAGCCTCCTCATATTCTGTGGAATAGCAGAGACACCTCTTTTCCTTATATTTGAATTGCAGCTGGAAGATGCTTTGAGAATGACATGAAGAAACTAGAAAAAGCGGGGCTATGGTTTTTTTGCATAGCATTATTCTAGCGTTTATAGCCTGGCATGGTGATCTTAGTGCATATTGGCCCCATTTGTACGGCTTACCGCATGATGAGTTTGCCCCCAAATAAGACTTTTTTTTGCAATGAAATTTATTCTTATCTTTTGACTACGTAGAAAATGCGACCTTGTCCTGTTAAATTTTCCTCACTAGGCTAGTAAGTAGGTAGGGTACACCTACCCCTAGATAGAGGTCAGATAGGGACTATATAGATCTGTGGATGTTTGGTAACTCAGTCTGGACAGATATGAGATGATATCACTGCATGCAGATCGTCCGGTAGTGCAGGCTAGTACGCTCAAATTGTCTATGCCTTAGATTTGTTTAGTAAGATCAAGGGCAGAGGCAGCAAACAGGTGAGCATGACTAATATGCGCGCACTGGCCTGCACCACTGGAGGTTTTGTAAAATAATGCTATGAGGAGAAGGAGGCCTACGGTAAAGCGGAGGTGCTCCATGAGGCCCCAAAGCGCCAGCGGGACGCAGACCTAGAAGGGTATGTGGTCCGGCAGATGCTTGGGTAGAGGATCTACGCCACATCTGATCAAGCCGCCCTCGAATAGAGACGGTTGATACCATGTCTGGCCTTGAGTACTACCCCAATGATGTATTGCCTCATTTCCGTGTTGGACTTGACTAATCTTATCAAACAACGAGTGCAGAGTTGCGTCTGGTCGCCAGTCTTGGGTCATCCACCAAAATTGCCTTGAAGCACAGTTCTTGTGCCCTACTCCCATTATTTCGAAATCTTCCCCAGGCTTCGCGTAAGCAATACCCCAGCCCGAATCCCCGTCCCATTCCCAGAACTCGGTCGATTCGTCCTCATAATAATCGTACGCGTCCTGTGGATGGAACGAAAGACCTGTCCACAGCAATGCTTTTCGTAGAGAAGGCATGTTGTTAGCGGCTTTGGTGAAAGCGACAAGAAGAGGGCGAAGGGTCTTGTCGATGGGCACTATCCGGAATTGGGCTCGTTGTATGGTGGGGTTGTAGGGAAAGACCCCCATTCCATCATAATATTCGTCGGTCTCATTTGCTTCCATCGGCTCGTAATGTGCTTGAGTTATCTCATAGCCTGGAGACGTGTCGGAGCCTTCTCCCCGAGGTCCTTGGAAATACCATTCCCCGGATGGGCCATAGGCAGTGAAAAAAACATCAAGATATTTCAAGTTCGGCCAGTGAGGTGTGGTTCCATTAGTAGGCCAGAAGAATGTCTGATCTATAGTAACTCGAAGAATCATGGTTTCGAGTTGGTAAGAGAGTACGCGTAGACTGGTACTAAAAGGATCATATTGTCGAGGCAGGATAAGATTGGGTAATATTTCCCGCTGGTCGCGAAATTTATCGTTTACAGGGCGGAAGTTGAGACTCATGCGATTTATAGAAGGCAGTGTTATTGAATCTAATGACCTTGTAAAGTCGTGGCGAGTGTCGCGATGAGGTCCTGCCCAGTCTTGCGTGAAATGTCTTGTGGTTTCATCGGCCGAGTGCACTTGATCCCAATAAGTCGGAAGGCTACATTTGAGTTGCTCGAGAGACATGATCTTTGAAGCAAGATCCATGAGAATGCGTAGGTCAAGTTTTGATGGTGCATGAAACCTTGCGTCAGGTTCCCTATGCAGCTGCGAAAGAGTGAGAAAAAGATCATTGCCCCTGAACTCAAGGGTATGAATTGAAGAGAGTCGGGGCAGTGTCTCTGGGTGAAGTAGATGAACACGCCAGCAGACGAAGGCGAGATGACGGCAACGTTGCTCTTGATGAGCTCTTCTCGGTTCGAAGATGGTGAGATGCAGCTTCCCCCTTATTCTTTCAGTTCCTAACCGATCTTCAAGACATTTGAGTGCCCTGAAAAGAACACCAATCTGTCGAGTGAAGAGTTCATCCTTTTCGAGAAGTTCACTGAACTTCTCGCGACAACCCTCATCCGAGTTACGGTCACCGCTATCAGCCATAGGAAAAGTAGGCAAAAACTGAACATAACGAAGGTAGTGGATCCTCTCGCTAGTGTATTGGCGTAAAAATTTGTCGACTTTGTCCTCGGTTAGGTGATAGTGTGCAAGCATTATTCTCTCTACAGAGTTTTGAAATGCTTTGGACACGGTAAGCATTTGTTTTAGATCGTCATCATTGAAGTAAGGACAAAAATAACTGGTGATTTGGTCGATAAGTTCTTGCGAAAGCTTATCCATAATGATTAAGTATTGTTTGGAAGTGCGCGGTTGATATTTGTATATAAATCTGGCTATAAGACGAGAAGAACGACTAAACTGGGCGGTGTAGCTTTGCAGAAGCTCTTATAGGTAGCAACCAGTACCACGCTATAACTAGAATGTCACTAGTGCCTCTAAACCCGTCGTTTATAGTATTAGGGCGTTAATAAAGTACTATAACTATAATAGAATTTTTTTTAATAATCTTTTACTACTAGTTTAAACTAGGCTAGTGTAAGGACGAGCTTAGTCTCCTGTATCTTAAGTAGTGTAACGAGGCTTGGGACTCACTAATTATATCGGGCCTCAGTGGCTCAGTTGGGCTATAATCGTCAGGAGCACAAATGAGTAGGATCCTGGCAACGCGGATCAGGTCCACCTATATAGCCAGCTCCTAGCTGTAGATAGCTCGGTAGCTTTTCTATATCCTTTCGTACTAGGCCTATAGGCTAGTCAATTGATCTTTGGTTTACCTCTTATCACGCACTCCCATATGCCTCTACCTAGAGTATACCTAACACAGACCTTTTAACTACCTACACTAATATATTATACAGAAAAGCTTACTACCGCCGGTGACGGCCACGTAATAATATCGCTATGAGACCTAGAGAAGCCGCGTTAGACGCGTACTAGAGATATCTTAATAGATAGAATACTAGAGACCTTCTATTAACTAAAGCCTTTAGGTTTAAAACTTCTAATAGCTAGGCTAATTAGATTACCTTTAGAAAAGCCGTATAAGATTGCACTAGGATAGAGAATTATAACTATTAATAACCTATAGACTTAAAATTAAA